>JASTWF010000063.1:590369-914149 GCA_030390025.1 Squalus acanthias | reverse complement strand
ACACTGTCACAGTGAGCTCCTACACTGACACAGTGAGCTCCTACACTGACACAGTGAGCTCCTTCACTGACACAGTGAGCTCCTACACTGACACAGTGAGCTCCTACACTGACCACAGTGAGCCTCAACACTGACACAGTGAACTCCTACACTGACACAGTGAGCTTCCACACTGACACAGGGGGTACCTACACTGACACAGGGAGCTCCTACAACTGACACAGGAGCTCCTACACTGACACAGTGAGCTCCTACACTGACACAGTGAGCTCCTACACTGACACAGGGAGACCGACACTGACACAGTGAGCTCCTACACTGACACAGGAGCTCCTACACTGACACAGTGAGCTCCTACACTGACACAGTGAGCTCCTACACTGACACAGTGAGCCCCTACACTGACACAGTGAGCTCCTACACTGACACAGTGAGCTCCGACACTGACACAGGGAGCTCCTACACTGACACAGTGAGCTCCGACACTGACACAGTGAGCTCCTACACTGACACAGGGAGCTCCTACACTGACACAGTGAGCTCCTACACTGACACAGTGAGCTCCTACACTGACACAGTGAGCTCCTGCACTGACACAGTGAGCTCCTACACTGACACAGTGAGCTCCTACACTGACACAGTGAGCTCTTACACTGACCAGGGTGCTCCTTCACTGATACAGTGAGCTCCTACACTGACACAGGGAGCTCCTACACTGACACAGTGAGCCTCAACACTGACACAGTGAGCTCCTACACTGACACAGGGGTCACCTGCACTGACACAGGGAGCTCCTACACTGACAAAGTGAGCTCCTACACTGACACAGGGAGACACCAACACTGACACAGAGAGCTCCAACAATGACACAGTGAGCCCCTACACTGACACAGTGAACTCCTACACTGACACAGTGAGCTCCTACACTGACACAGTGAGCTCCTACACTGACACAGTGAGCTCCTACACTGACACAGTGAGCTCCTACACTGACACAGTGAGCTCCTACACTGACACAGTGAGCTCTGACACTGACACAGTGAGCTCCTACACTGACACAGTGAGCTCCTACACTGACACAGTGAGCTCCTACACTGACACAGTGAGCTCCTACACTGACACAGTGAGCTCTACACTGATACAGTGAGCTCCTACACTGACACAGTGAGCTCCTACACTGACACAGTGAGCTCCTACACTGACACAGTGAGCTCCTACACTGACACAGGGAGCTCCTACACTGACACAGTGAGCTCCTACACTGACACAGTGAGCTCCAACACTGACACAGTGAGCCCCTACACTGACACAGTGAACTCTACACTGACACAGTGAGCCCCTACACTGACACAGGAGCTCCTACACTGACACAGTGAGCTCCTACACTGACACAGGGAGCTCCTACACTGACACAGTGAGCTCCTACACTGACACAGTGAGCTCCTACACTGACACAGTGAGCTCCGACACTGACACAGTGAGCTCCTACACAGAAACAGTGAGCTCCGACACTGACACAGTGAGCTCTTACACTGACACAGTGAGCTCCTACACTGACACAGTGAGCTCCTACACTGACACAGTGAGCTCAACACTGACACAGTGAGCTCCTACACTGACACAGTGAGCTCCTACACTGACACAGTGAGCTCCTACACTGACACAGTGAGCTCTACACTGATCAGTGAGCTCCTACACTGACACAGTGAGCTCCTACACTGACACAGTGAGCTCCTACACTGACACATGAGCTCCTACACTGACACAGTGAGCTCCTACACTGACACAGTGAGCTCCTACACTGACACAGTGAGCTCCGACACTGACACAGTGAGCTCCTACACTGACACAGTGAGCTCCTACACTGACACAGTGAGCTCCTACACTGACACAGTGAGCTCCTACACTGACACAGTGAGCTCCTACACTGACACAGTGAGCTCCTACACTGACACAGTGAGCTCCTACACTGACACAGTGAGCTCCGACATGACACAGTGAGCTCCTACACTGACACAGTGAGCTCCTGCACTGACACAGTGAGCTCCTACACTGACACAGTGAGCTCCTACACTGACACAGTGAGCTCCTACACTGACACAGTGAGCTCCGACACTGACACAGTGAGCTCCTACACTGACACAGTGAGCTCCTACACTGACACAGTGAGCTCCTACACTGACACAGTGTGAGTCCTACACTGACACAGTGAGCTCCTACACTGACACAGTGAGCTCCTACACTGACACAGTGAGCTCTACACTGACACAGTGAGCTCCTACACTGACACAGTGAGCTCCTACACTGACACAGGGAGCTCCTACACTGACACAGTGAGCTCCTACACTGAAACAGTGAGCTCCTACACTGACACAGTGAGCTCCTACACTGACACAGTGAGCTCCTACACTGACACAGTGAGCTCCTACACTGACACAGTGAGCTCCTACACTGACACAGGAGCTCCTACACTGACACAGGGAGCTCCTACACTGACACAGTGAGCTTCTACACTGACACAGGAGCTCCTACACTGACACAGTGAGCTCCTACACTGACACAGGGAGCTCCTACACTGACACAGTGAGCTCCTACACTGACACAGTGAGCTCCTACACTGACACAGTGAGCTCCTACACTGACACAGTGAGCTCCTACACTGACACAGTGAGCTCCTACAATGACACAGTGAGCTCCAACACTGACACAGTGAGCTCCTACAATGACACAGTGAGCTCCTACACTGACACAGTGAGCTCTACACTGACACAGTGAGCTCCTACACTGACACAGTGAGCTCCTACACTGACACAGTGAGCTCCTACACTGAACAGTGAGCTCCTACACTGACACAGTGAGCTCCTACACTGACACAGTGAGCTCCTACACTGACACAGGGAGCTCCTACACTGACACAGTGAGCTCCTACACTGACACAGTGAGCTCCTTACACTGACACAGTGAGCTCCTAACTGACACAGGTGAGCTCCTACACTGACACAGTGAGCTCCTACACTGACACAGTGAGCTCCTACACTGAACAGTGAGCTCCTACACTGACACAGTGAGCTCCAACACTGACACAGTGAGCTCCTACACTGACACAGTGAGCTCCTACACTGACACAGTGAGCTCCTACACTGACACAGTGAGCTCCCACACTGACACAGTGAGCTCCTACACTGACACAGTGAGCTCCTACACTGACACAGTGAGCTCCTACACTGACACAGTGAGCTCCTACACTGACACAGGAGCTCCTACACTGACACAGTGAGCTCCTACACTGACACAGTGAGCTCCTACACTGACACAGTGAGCTCCACACTGACACAGTGAGCTCCTACACTGACACAGTGAGCTCCTACACTGAACAGTGAGCTCCTACACTGACACAGGAGCTCCTACACTGACACAGTGAGCTCCTACACTGACACAGTGAGCTCCTACACTGACACAGTGAGCTCTACACTGACACAGTGAGCTCCTACACTGACACAGGAGCTCCTACACTGACACAGTGAGCTCCTACACTGACACAATGAGCTCCTACACTGACACAGTGAGCTCCTACACTGACACAGTGAGCTCCTACACTGACACAGTGAGCTCCTACACTGACACAGTGAGCTCCTACACTGACACAGGGAGCTCCTACACTGACACAGTGAGCTCCTACACTGACACAGTGAGCTCCTACACTGACACAGTGAGCTCCTACACTGACACAGTGAGCTCCTACACTGACACAGTGAGCTCCTACACTGACACAGGGAGCTCATACACTGACACAGTGAGCTCCTACACTGACACAGTGAGCTCCTACACTGACACAGTGAGCTCCTACACTGACACAGTGAGCTCCTACACTGAACAGTGAGCTCCTACACTGACACAGTGAGCTCCTACACTGACACAGTGAGCTCCTACACTGACACAGTGAGCTCCTACACTGACACAGTGAGCTCCTACACTGACACAGTGAGCTCCTACACTGACACAGTGAGCTCCTACACTGACACAGTGAGCTCCTACACTGACACAGTGAGCTCCTACACTGACACAGTGAGCTCCTACACTGACACAGTGAGCTCCTACATGACACAGTGAGCTCCTACACTGACACAGTGAGCTCCTACACTGACACAGTGAGCTCCTACACTGACACAGTGAGCTCCTACACTGACACAGTGAGCTCCTACACTGACACAGTGAGCTCCTACACTGACACAGTGAGCTCCTACACTGACACAGTGAGCTCCTACAATGACACAGTGAGCTCCTACACTGACACAGTGAGCTCCTACACTGACACAGTGAGCTCCTACACTGACACAGTGAGCTCCTACACTGACACAGTGAGCTCCTACACTGACACAGTGAGCTCCTACACTGACACAGTGAGCTCCTACACTGACACAGTGAGCTCCTACACTGACACAGTGAGCTCCTACACTGACACAGTGAGCTCCTACACTGACACAGTGAGCTCCTACACTGACACAGTGAGCTCCTACACTGACACAGTGAGCTCCTACACTGACACAGTGAGCTCCTACACTGACACAGTGAGCTCCTACACTGACACAGTGAGCTCCTACACTGACACAGTGAGCTCCTACACTGACACAGTGAGCTCCTACACTGACACAGTGAGCTCCTACACTGACACAGTGAGCTCCTACACTGACACAGTGAGCTCCTACACTGACACAGTGAGCTCCTACACTGACACAGTGAGCTCCTACACTGACACAGTGAGCTCCTACACTGACACAGTGAGCTCCTACACTGACACAGTGAGCTCCTACACTGACACAGTGAGCTCCTACACTGACACAGTGAGCTCCTACACTGACACAGTGAGCTCCTACACTGACACAGTGAGCTCCTACACTGACACAGTGAGCTCCTACACTGACACAGTGAGCTCCTACACTGACACAGTGAGCTCCTACACTGACACAGTGAGCTCCTCACACTGACACAGTGACTTACACTGACACAGTGAGCTCCCACTGACACAGTGAGCTCCTACACTGACACAGTGAGCTCCTACACTGACACAGTGAGCTCCTACACTGACACAGTGAGCTCCTACACTGACACAGTGAGCTCCTACACTGACACAGTGAGCTCCTACACTGACACAGTGAGCTCCTACACTGACACAGTGAGCTCCTACACTGACACAGTGAGCTCCTACACTGACACAGTGAGCTCCTACACTGACACAGTGAGCTCCTACACTGACACAGTGAGCTCCTACACTGACACAGTGAGCTCCTACACTGACACAGTGAGCTCAACACTGACACAGTGAGCTCCTACACTGACACAGTGAGCTCCTGCACTGACACAGTGAGCTCCTACACTGACACAGTGAGCTCCTACACTGACACAGTGAGCTCCTACACTGACACAGTGAGCTCCTACACTGACACAGTGAGCTCCTACACTGACACAGTGAGCTCCTACACTGACACAGTGAGCTCCTACACTGACACAGTGAGCTCCTACACTGACACAGTGAGCTCCTACACTGACACAGTGAGCTCCTACACTGACACAGTGAGCTCCTACACTGACACAGTGAGCTCCTACACTGACACAGTGAGCTCCTACACTGACACAGTGAGCTCCTACACTGACACAGTGAGCTCTACACTGACACAGTGAGCTCCTACACTGACACAGTGAGCTCCTACACTGACACAGTGAGCTCCTACACTGACACAGTGAGCTCCTACACTGACACAGTGAGCTCCTACACTGACACAGTGAGCTCCTACACTGACACAGTGAGCTCCTACACTGACACAGTGAGCTCCTGCACTGACACAGTGAGCTCCTACACTGACACAGTGAGCTCCTACACTGACACAGTGAGCTCCTACACTGACACAGTGAGCTCCTACACTGACACAGTGAGCTCCTACACTGACACAGTGAGCTCCTACACTGACACAGTGAGCTCCTACACTGACACAGTGAGCTCCTACACTGACACAGTGAGCTCCTACACTGACACAGTGAGCTCCTACACTGACACAGTGAGCTCCTACACTGACACAGTGAGCTCCTACACTGACACAGTGAGCTCCTACACTGACACAGTGAGCTCCTACACTGACACAGTGAGCTCCTACACTGACACAGTGAGCTCCTACACTGACACAGTGAGCTCCTACACTGACACAGGGAGCTCCTACATGACACAGTGAGCTCCTACACTGACACAGTGAGCTCCTACACTGACACAGTGAGCTCCTACACTGACACAGTGAGCTCCTACACTGACACAGTGAGCTCCTACACTGACACAGTGAGCTCCTACACTGACACAGTGAGCTCCTACACTGACACAGTGAGCTCCTACACTGACACAGTGAGCTCCTACACTGACACAGTGAGCTCCTACACTGACACAGTGAGCTCCTACACTGACACAGTGAGCTCCTACACTGACACAGTGAGCTCCTACACTGACACAGTGAGCTCCTACACTGACACAGTGAGCTCCTACACTGACACAGTGAGCTCCTACACTGACACAGTGAGCTCCTACACTGACACAGTGAGCTCCTACACTGACACAGTGAGCTCCTACACTGACACAGTGAGCTCCTACACTGACACAGTGAGCTCCTACACTGACACAGTGAGCTCCTACACTGACACAGTGAGCTCCTACACTGACACAGTGAGCTCCTACACTGACACAGTGAGCTCCTACACTGACACAGTGAGCTCCTACACTGACACAGTGAGCTCCTACACTGACACAGTGAGCTCCTACACTGACACAGTGAGCTCCTACACTGACACAGTGAGCTCCTACACTGACACAGTGAGCTCCTACACTGACACAGTGAGCTCCTACACTGACACAGTGAGCTCCTACACTGACACAGTGAGCTCCTACACTGACACAGTGAGCTCCTACACTGACACAGGGAGCTCCTACACTGACACAGTGAGCTCCTACACTGACACAGTGAGCTCCTACACTGACACAGTGAGCTCCTACACTGACACAGTGAGCTCCTACACTGACACAGTGAGCTCCTACACTGACACAGTGAGCTCCTACACTGACACAGTGAGCTCCTACACTGACACAGTGAGCTCCTACACTGACACAGTGAGCTCCTACACTGACACAGTGAGCTCCTACACTGACACAGTGAGCTCCTACACTGACACAGTGAGCTCCTACACTGACACAGTGAGCTCCTACACTGACACAGTGAGCTCCTACACTGACACAGTGAGCTCCTACACTGACACAGTGAGCTCCTACACTGACACAGTGAGCTCCTACACTGACACAGTGAGCTCCTACACTGACACAGTGAGCTCCTACACTGACACAGTGAGCTCCTACACTGACACAGTGAGCTCCTACACTGACACAGTGAGCTCCTACACTGACACAGTGAGCTCCTACACTGACACAGTGAGCTCCTACACTGACACAGTGAGCTCCTACACTGACACAGTGAGCTCCTACACTGACACAGTGAGCTCCTACACTGACACAGTGAGCTCCTACACTGACACAGTGAGCTCCTACACTGACACAGTGAGCTCCTACACTGACACAGTGAGCTCCTACACTGACACAGTGAGCTCCTACACTGACACAGTGAGCTCCTACACTGACACAGTGAGCTCCTACACTGACACAGTGAGCTCCTACACTGACACAGTGAGCTCCTACACTGACACAGTGAGCTCCTACACTGACACAGTGAGCTCCTACACTGACACAGTGAGCTCCTACACTGACACAGTGAGCTCCTACACTGACACAGTGAGCTCCTACACTGACACAGTGAGCTCCTACACTGACACAGTGAGCTCCTACACTGACACAGTGAGCTCCTACACTGACACAGTGAGCTCCTACACTGACACAGTGAGCTCCTACACTGACACAGTGAGCTCCTACACTGACACAGTGAGCTCCTACACTGACACAGTGAGCTCCTACACTGACACAGTGAGCTCCTACACTGACACAGTGAGCTCCTACACTGACACAGTGAGCTCCTACACTGACACAGTGAGCTCCTACACTGACACAGTGAGCTCCTACACTGACACAGTGAGCTCCTACACTGACACAGTGAGCTCCTACACTGACACAGTGAGCTCCTACACTGACACAGTGAGCTCCTACACTGACACAGTGAGCTCCTACACTGACACAGTGAGCTCCTACACTGACACAGTGAGCTCCTACACTGACACAGTGAGCTCCTACACTGACACAGTGAGCTCCTACACTGACACAGTGAGCTCCTACACTGACACAGTGAGCTCCTACACTGACACAGTGAGCTCCTACACTGACACAGTGAGCTCCTACACTGACACAGTGAGCTCCTACACTGACACAGTGAGCTCCTACACTGACACAGTGAGCTCCTACACTGACACAGTGAGCTCCTACACTGACACAGTGAGCTCCTACACTGACACAGTGAGCTCCTACACTGACACAGTGAGCTCCTACACTGACACAGTGAGCTCCTACACTGACACAGTGAGCTCCTACACTGACACAGTGAGCTCCTACACTGACACAGTGAGCTCCTACACTGACACAGTGAGCTCCTACACTGACACAGTGAGCTCCTACACTGACACAGTGAGCTCCTACACTGACACAGTGAGCTCCTACACTGACACAGTGAGCTCCTACACTGACACAGTGAGCTCCTACACTGACACAGTGAGCTCCTACACTGACACAGTGAGCTCCTACACTGACACAGTGAGCTCCTACACTGACACAGTGAGCTCCTACACTGACACAGTGAGCTCCTACACTGACACAGTGAGCTCCTACACTGACACAGTGAGCTCCTACACTGACACAGTGAGCTCCTACACTGACACAGTGAGCTCCTACACTGACACAGTGAGCTCCTACACTGACACAGTGAGCTCCTACACTGACACAGTGAGCTCCTACACTGACACAGTGAGCTCCTACACTGACACAGTGAGCTCCTACACTGACACAGTGAGCTCCTACACTGACACAGTGAGCTCCTACACTGACACAGTGAGCTCCTACACTGACACAGTGAGCTCCTACACTGACACAGTGAGCTCCTACACTGACACAGTGAGCTCCTACACTGACACAGTGAGCTCCTACACTGACACAGTGAGCTCCTACACTGACACAGTGAGCTCCTACACTGACACAGTGAGCTCCTACACTGACACAGTGAGCTCCTACACTGACACAGTGAGCTCCTACACTGACACAGTGAGCTCCTACACTGACACAGTGAGCTCCTACACTGACACAGTGAGCTCCTACACTGACACAGTGAGCTCCTACACTGACACAGTGAGCTCCTACACTGACACAGTGAGCTCCTACACTGACACAGTGAGCTCCTACACTGACACAGTGAGCTCCTACACTGACACAGTGAGCTCCTACACTGACACAGTGAGCTCCTACACTGACACAGTGAGCTCCTACACTGACACAGTGAGCTCCTACACTGACACAGTGAGCTCCTACACTGACACAGTGAGCTCCTACACTGACACAGTGAGCTCCTACACTGACACAGTGAGCTCCTACACTGACACAGTGAGCTCCTACACTGACACAGTGAGCTCCTACACTGACACAGTGAGCTCCTACACTGACACAGTGAGCTCCTACACTGACACAGTGAGCTCCTACACTGACACAGTGAGCTCCTACACTGACACAGTGAGCTCCTACACTGACACAGTGAGCTCCTACACTGACACAGTGAGCTCCTACACTGACACAGTGAGCTCCTACACTGACACAGTGAGCTCCTACACTGACACAGTGAGCTCCTACACTGACACAGTGAGCTCCTACACTGACACAGTGAGCTCCTACACTGACACAGTGAGCTCCTACACTGACACAGTGAGCTCCTACACTGACACAGTGAGCTCCTACACTGACACAGTGAGCTCCTACACTGACACAGTGAGCTCCTACACTGACACAGTGAGCTCCTACACTGACACAGTGAGCTCCTACACTGACACAGTGAGCTCCTACACTGACACAGTGAGCTCCTACACTGACACAGTGAGCTCCTACACTGACACAGTGAGCTCCTACACTGACACAGTGAGCTCCTACACTGACACAGTGAGCTCCTACACTGACACAGTGAGCTCCTACACTGACACAGTGAGCTCCTACACTGACACAGTGAGCTCCTACACTGACACAGTGAGCTCCTACACTGACACAGTGAGCTCCTACACTGACACAGTGAGCTCCTACACTGACACAGTGAGCTCCTACACTGACACAGTGAGCTCCTACACTGACACAGTGAGCTCCTACACTGACACAGTGAGCTCCTACACTGACACAGTGAGCTCCTACACTGACACAGTGAGCTCCTACACTGACACAGTGAGCTCCTACACTGACACAGTGAGCTCCTACACTGACACAGTGAGCTCCTACACTGACACAGTGAGCTCCTACACTGACACAGTGAGCTCCTACACTGACACAGTGAGCTCCTACACTGACACAGTGAGCTCCTACACTGACACAGTGAGCTCCTACACTGACACAGTGAGCTCCTACACTGACACAGTGAGCTCCTACACTGACACAGTGAGCTCCTACACTGACACAGTGAGCTCCTACACTGACACAGTGAGCTCCTACACTGACACAGTGAGCTCCTACACTGACACAGTGAGCTCCTACACTGACACAGTGAGCTCCTACACTGACACAGTGAGCTCCTACACTGACACAGTGAGCTCCTACACTGACACAGTGAGCTCCTACACTGACACAGTGAGCTCCTACACTGACACAGTGAGCTCCTACACTGACACAGTGAGCTCCTACACTGACACAGTGAGCTCCTACACTGACACAGTGAGCTCCTACACTGACACAGTGAGCTCCTACACTGACACAGTGAGCTCCTACACTGACACAGTGAGCTCCTACACTGACACAGTGAGCTCCTACACTGACACAGTGAGCTCCTACACTGACACAGTGAGCTCCTACACTGACACAGTGAGCTCCTACACTGACACAGTGAGCTCCTACACTGACACAGTGAGCTCCTACACTGACACAGTGAGCTCCTACACTGACACAGTGAGCTCCTACACTGACACAGTGAGCTCCTACACTGACACAGTGAGCTCCTACACTGACACAGTGAGCTCCTACACTGACACAGTGAGCTCCTACACTGACACAGTGAGCTCCTACACTGACACAGTGAGCTCCTACACTGACACAGTGAGCTCCTACACTGACACAGTGAGCTCCTACACTGACACAGTGAGCTCCTACACTGACACAGTGAGCTCCTACACTGACACAGTGAGCTCCTACACTGACACAGTGAGCTCCTACACTGACACAGTGAGCTCCTACACTGACACAGTGAGCTCCTACACTGACACAGTGAGCTCCTACACTGACACAGTGAGCTCCTACACTGACACAGTGAGCTCCTACACTGACACAGTGAGCTCCTACACTGACACAGTGAGCTCCTACACTGACACAGTGAGCTCCTACACTGACACAGTGAGCTCCTACACTGACACAGTGAGCTCCTACACTGACACAGTGAGCTCCTACACTGACACAGTGAGCTCCTACACTGACACAGTGAGCTCCTACACTGACACAGTGAGCTCCTACACTGACACAGTGAGCTCCTACACTGACACAGTGAGCTCCTACACTGACACAGTGAGCTCCTACACTGACACAGTGAGCTCCTACACTGACACAGTGAGCTCCTACACTGACACAGTGAGCTCCTACACTGACACAGTGAGCTCCTACACTGACACAGTGAGCTCCTACACTGACACAGTGAGCTCCTACACTGACACAGTGAGCTCCTACACTGACACAGTGAGCTCCTACACTGACACAGTGAGCTCCTACACTGACACAGTGAGCTCCTACACTGACACAGTGAGCTCCTACACTGACACAGTGAGCTCCTACACTGACACAGTGAGCTCCTACACTGACACAGTGAGCTCCTACACTGACACAGTGAGCTCCTACACTGACACAGTGAGCTCCTACACTGACACAGTGAGCTCCTACACTGACACAGTGAGCTCCTACACTGACACAGTGAGCTCCTACACTGACACAGTGAGCTCCTACACTGACACAGTGAGCTCCTACACTGACACAGTGAGCTCCTACACTGACACAGTGAGCTCCTACACTGACACAGTGAGCTCCTACACTGACACAGTGAGCTCCTACACTGACACAGTGAGCTCCTACACTGACACAGTGAGCTCCTACACTGACACAGTGAGCTCCTACACTGACACAGTGAGCTCCTACACTGACACAGTGAGCTCCTACACTGACACAGTGAGCTCCTACACTGACACAGTGAGCTCCTACACTGACACAGTGAGCTCCTACACTGACACAGTGAGCTCCTACACTGACACAGTGAGCTCCTACACTGACACAGTGAGCTCCTACACTGACACAGTGAGCTCCTACACTGACACAGTGAGCTCCTACACTGACACAGTGAGCTCCTACACTGACACAGTGAGCTCCTACACTGACACAGTGAGCTCCTACACTGACACAGTGAGCTCCTACACTGACACAGTGAGCTCCTACACTGACACAGTGAGCTCCTACACTGACACAGTGAGCTCCTACACTGACACAGTGAGCTCCTACACTGACACAGTGAGCTCCTACACTGACACAGTGAGCTCCTACACTGACACAGTGAGCTCCTACACTGACACAGTGAGCTCCTACACTGACACAGTGAGCTCCTACACTGACACAGTGAGCTCCTACACTGACACAGTGAGCTCCTACACTGACACAGTGAGCTCCTACACTGACACAGTGAGCTCCTACACTGACACAGTGAGCTCCTACACTGACACAGTGAGCTCCTACACTGACACAGTGAGCTCCTACACTGACACAGTGAGCTCCTACACTGACACAGTGAGCTCCTACACTGACACAGTGAGCTCCTACACTGACACAGTGAGCTCCTACACTGACACAGTGAGCTCCTACACTGACACAGTGAGCTCCTACACTGACACAGTGAGCTCCTACACTGACACAGTGAGCTCCTACACTGACACAGTGAGCTCCTACACTGACACAGTGAGCTCCTACACTGACACAGTGAGCCCCCACTGACACAGTGAGCTCCTACACTGACACAGTGAGCTCCTACACTGACACAGTGAGCTCCTACACTGACACAGTGAGCTCCTACACTGACACAGTGAGCTCCTACACTGACACAGTGAGCTCCTACACTGACACAGTGAGCTCCTACACTGACACAGTGAGCTCCTACACTGACACAGTGAGCTCCTACACTGACACAGTGAGCTCCTACACTGACACAGTGAGCTCCTACACTGACACAGTGAGCTCCTACACTGACACAGTGAGCTCCTACACTGACACAGTGAGCTCCTACACTGACACAGTGAGCTCCTACACTGACACAGTGAGCTCCTACACTGACACAGTGAGCTCCTACACTGACACAGTGAGCTCCTACACTGACACAGTGAGCTCCTACACTGACACAGTGAGCTCCTACACTGACACAGTGAGCTCCTACACTGACACAGTGAGCTCCTACACTGACACAGTGAGCTCCTACACTGACACAGTGAGCTCCTACACTGACACAGTGAGCTCCTACACTGACACAGTGAGCTCCTACACTGACACAGTGAGCTCCTACACTGACACAGTGAGCTCCTACACTGACACAGTGAGCTCCTACACTGACACAGTGAGCTCCTACACTGACACAGTGAGCTCCTACACTGACACAGTGAGCTCCTACACTGACACAGTGAGCTCCTACACTGACACAGTGAGCTCCTACACTGACACAGTGAGCTCCTACACTGACACAGTGAGCTCCTACACTGACACAGTGAGCTCCTACACTGACACAGTGAGCTCCTACACTGACACAGTGAGCTCCTACACTGACACAGTGAGCTCCTACACTGACACAGTGAGCTCCTACACTGACACAGTGAGCTCCTACACTGACACAGTGAGCTCCTACACTGACACAGTGAGCTCCTACACTGACACAGTGAGCTCCTACACTGACACAGTGAGCTCCTACACTGACACAGTGAGCTCCTACACTGACACAGTGAGCTCCTACACTGACACAGTGAGCTCCTACACTGACACAGTGAGCTCCTACACTGACACAGTGAGCTCCTACACTGACACAGTGAGCTCCTACACTGACACAGTGAGCTCCTACACTGACACAGTGAGCTCCTACACTGACACAGTGAGCTCCTACACTGACACAGTGAGCTCCTACACTGACACAGTGAGCTCCTACACTGACACAGTGAGCTCCTACACTGACACAGTGAGCTCCTACACTGACACAGTGAGCTCCTACACTGACACAGTGAGCTCCTACACTGACACAGTGAGCTCCTACACTGACACAGTGAGCTCCTACACTGACACAGTGAGCTCCTACACTGACACAGTGAGCTCCTACACTGACACAGTGAGCTCCTACACTGACACAGTGAGCTCCTACACTGACACAGTGAGCTCCTACACTGACACAGTGAGCTCCTACACTGACACAGTGAGCTCCTACACTGACACAGTGAGCTCCTACACTGACACAGTGAGCTCCTACACTGACACAGTGAGCTCCTACACTGACACAGTGAGCTCCTACACTGACACAGTGAGCTCCTACACTGACACAGTGAGCTCCTACACTGACACAGTGAGCTCCTACACTGACACAGTGAGCTCCTACACTGACACAGTGAGCTCCTACACTGACACAGTGAGCTCCTACACTGACACAGTGAGCTCCTACACTGACACAGTGAGCTCCTACACTGACACAGTGAGCTCCTACACTGACACAGTGAGCTCCTACACTGACACAGTGAGCTCCTACACTGACACAGTGAGCTCCTACACTGACACAGTGAGCTCCTACACTGACACAGTGAGCTCCTACACTGACACAGTGAGCTCCTACACTGACACAGTGAGCTCCTACACTGACACAGTGAGCTCCTACACTGACACAGTGAGCTCCTACACTGACACAGTGAGCTCCTACACTGACACAGTGAGCTCCTACACTGACACAGTGAGCTCCTACACTGACACAGTGAGCTCCTACACTGACACAGTGAGCTCCTACACTGACACAGTGAGCTCCTACACTGACACAGTGAGCTCCTACACTGACACAGTGAGCTCCTACACTGACACAGTGAGCTCCTACACTGACACAGTGAGCTCCTACACTGACACAGTGAGCTCCTACACTGACACAGTGAGCTCCTACACTGACACAGTGAGCTCCTACACTGACACAGTGAGCTCCTACACTGACACAGTGAGCTCCTACACTGACACAGTGAGCTCCTACACTGACACAGTGAGCTCCTACACTGACACAGTGAGCTCCTACACTGACACAGTGAGCTCCTACACTGACACAGTGAGCTCCTACACTGACACAGTGAGCTCCTACACTGACACAGTGAGCTCCTACACTGACACAGTGAGCTCCTACACTGACACAGTGAGCTCCTACACTGACACAGTGAGCTCCTACACTGACACAGTGAGCTCCTACACTGACACAGTGAGCTCCTACACTGACACAGTGAGCTCCTACACTGACACAGTGAGCTCCTACACTGACACAGTGAGCTCCTACACTGACACAGTGAGCTCCTACACTGACACAGTGAGCTCCTACACTGACACAGTGAGCTCCTACACTGACACAGTGAGCTCCTACACTGACACAGTGAGCTCCTACACTGACACAGTGAGCTCCTACACTGACACAGTGAGCTCCTACACTGACACAGTGAGCTCCTACACTGACACAGTGAGCTCCTACACTGACACAGTGAGCTCCTACACTGACACAGTGAGCTCCTACACTGACACAGTGAGCTCCTACACTGACACAGTGAGCTCCTACACTGACACAGTGAGCTCCTACACTGACACAGTGAGCTCCTACACTGACACAGTGAGCTCCTACACTGACACAGTGAGCTCCTACACTGACACAGTGAGCTCCTACACTGACACAGTGAGCTCCTACACTGACACAGTGAGCTCCTACACTGACACAGTGAGCTCCTACACTGACACAGTGAGCTCCTACACTGACACAGTGAGCTCCTACACTGACACAGTGAGCTCCTACACTGACACAGTGAGCTCCTACACTGACACAGTGAGCTCCTACACTGACACAGTGAGCTCCTACACTGACACAGTGAGCTCCTACACTGACACAGTGAGCTCCTACACTGACACAGTGAGCTCCTACACTGACACAGTGAGCTCCTACACTGACACAGTGAGCTCCTACACTGACACAGTGAGCTCCTACACTGACACAGTGAGCTCCTACACTGACACAGTGAGCTCCTAACACTGACACAGTGAGCTCCTACACTGACACAGTGAGCTCCTACACTGACACAGTGAGCTCCTACACTGACACAGTGAGCTCCTACACTGACACAGTGAGCTCCTACACTGACACAGTGAGCTCCTACACTGACACAGTGAGCTCCTACACTGACACAGTGAGCTCCTACACTGACACAGTGAGCTCCTACACTGACACAGTGAGCTCCTACACTGACACAGTGAGCTCCTACACTGACACAGTGAGCTCCTACACTGACACAGTGAGCTCCTACACTGACACAGTGAGCTCCTACACTGACACAGTGAGCTCCTACACTGACACAGTGAGCTCCTACACTGACACAGTGAGCTCCTACACTGACACAGTGAGCTCCTACACTGACACAGTGAGCTCCTACACTGACACAGTGAGCTCCTACACTGACACAGTGAGCTCCTACACTGACACAGTGAGCTCCTACACTGACACAGTGAGCTCCTACACTGACACAGTGAGCTCCTACACTGACACAGTGAGCTCCTACACTGACACAGTGAGCTCCTACACTGACACAGTGAGCTCCTACACTGACACAGTGAGCTCCTACACTGACACAGTGAGCTCCTACACTGACACAGTGAGCTCCTACACTGACACAGTGAGCTCCTACACTGACACAGTGAGCTCCTACACTGACACAGTGAGCTCCTACACTGACACAGTGAGCTCCTACACTGACACAGTGAGCTCCTACACTGACACAGTGAGCTCCTACACTGACACAGTGAGCTCCTACACTGACACAGTGAGCTCCTACACTGACACAGTGAGCTCCTACACTGACACAGTGAGCTCCTACACTGACACAGTGAGCTCCTACACTGACACAGTGAGCTCCTACACTGACACAGTGAGCTCCTACACTGACACAGTGAGCTCCTACACTGACACAGTGAGCTCCTACACTGACACAGTGAGCTCCTACACTGACACAGTGAGCTCCTACACTGACACAGTGAGCTCCTACACTGACACAGTGAGCTCCTACACTGACACAGTGAGCTCCTACACTGACACAGTGAGCTCCTACACTGACACAGTGAGCTCCTACACTGACACAGTGAGCTCCTACACTGACACAGTGAGCTCCTACACTGACACAGTGAGCTCCTACACTGACACAGTGAGCTCCTACACTGACACAGTGAGCTCCTACACTGACACAGTGAGCTCCTACACTGACACAGTGAGCTCCTACACTGACACAGTGAGCTCCTACACTGACACAGTGAGCTCCTACACTGACACAGTGAGCTCCTACACTGACACAGTGAGCTCCTACACTGACACAGTGAGCTCCTACACTGACACAGTGAGCTCCTACACTGACACAGAGCTCCTACACTGACACAGTGAGCTCCTACACTGACACAGTGAGCTCCTACACTGACACAGTGAGCTCCTACACTGACACAGTGAGCTCCTACACTGACACAGTGAGCTCCTACACTGACACAGTGAGCTCCTACACTGACACAGTGAGCTCCTACACTGACACAGTGAGCTCCTACACTGACACAGTGAGCTCCTACACTGACACAGTGAGCTCCTACACTGACACAGTGAGCTCCTACACTGACACAGTGAGCTCCTACACTGACACAGTGAGCTCCTACACTGACACAGTGAGCTCCTACACTGACACAGTGAGCTCCTACACTGACACAGTGAGCTCCTACACTGACACAGTGAGCTCCTACACTGACACAGTGAGCTCCTACACTGACACAGTGAGCTCCTACACTGACACAGTGAGCTCCTACACTGACACAGTGAGCTCCTACACTGACACAGTGAGCTCCTACACTGACACAGTGAGCTCCTACACTGACACAGTGAGCTCCTACACTGACACAGTGAGCTCCTACACTGACACAGTGAGCTCCTACACTGACACAGTGAGCTCCTACACTGACACAGTGAGCTCCTACACTGACACAGTGAGCTCCTACACTGACACAGTGAGCTCCTACACTGACACAGTGAGCTCCTACACTGACACAGTGAGCTCCTACACTGACACAGTGAGCTCCTACACTGACACAGTGAGCTCCTACACTGACACAGTGAGCTCCTACACTGACACAGTGAGCTCCTACACTGACACAGTGAGCTCCTACACTGACACAGTGAGCTCCTACACTGACACAGTGAGCTCCTACACTGACACAGTGAGCTCCTACACTGACACAGTGAGCTCCTACACTGACACAGTGAGCTCCTACACTGACACAGTGAGCTCCTACACTGACACAGTGAGCTCCTACACTGACACAGTGAGCTCCTACACTGACACAGTGAGCTCCTACACTGACACAGTGAGCTCCTACACTGACACAGTGAGCTCCTACACTGACACAGTGAGCTCCTACACTGACACAGTGAGCTCCTACACTGACACAGTGAGCTCCTACACTGACACAGTGAGCTCCTACACTGACACAGTGAGCTCCTACACTGACACAGTGAGCTCCTACACTGACACAGTGAGCTCCTACACTGACACAGTGAGCTCCTACACTGACACAGTGAGCTCCTACACTGACACAGTGAGCTCCTACACTGACACAGTGAGCTCCTACACTGACACAGTGAGCTCCTACACTGACACAGTGAGCTCCTACACTGACACAGTGAGCTCCTACACTGACACAGTGAGCTCCTACACTGACACAGTGAGCTCCTACACTGACACAGTGAGCTCCTACACTGACACAGTGAGCTCCTACACTGACACAGTGAGCTCCTACACTGACACAGTGAGCTCCTACACTGACACAGTGAGCTCCTACACTGACACAGTGAGCTCCTACACTGACACAGTGAGCTCCTACACTGACACAGTGAGCTCCTACACTGACACAGTGAGCTCCTACACTGACACAGTGAGCTCCTACACTGACACAGTGAGCTCCTACACTGACACAGTGAGCTCCTACACTGACACAGTGAGCTCCTACACTGACACAGTGAGCTCCTACACTGACACAGTGAGCTCCTACACTGACACAGTGAGCTCCTACACTGACACAGTGAGCTCCTACACTGACACAGTGAGCTCCTACACTGACACAGTGAGCTCCTACACTGACACAGTGAGCTCCTACACTGACACAGTGAGCTCCTACACTGACACAGTGAGCTCCTACACTGACACAGTGAGCTCCTACACTGACACAGTGAGCTCCTACACTGACACAGTGAGCTCCTACACTGACACAGTGAGCTCCTACACTGACACAGTGAGCTCCTACACTGACACAGTGAGCTCCTACACTGACACAGTGAGCTCCTACACTGACACAGTGAGCTCCTACACTGACACAGTGAGCTCCTACACTGACACAGTGAGCTCCTACACTGACACAGTGAGCTCCTACACTGACACAGTGAGCTCCTACACTGACACAGTGAGCTCCTACACTGACACAGTGAGCTCCTACACTGACACAGTGAGCTCCTACACTGACACAGTGAGCTCCTACACTGACACAGTGAGCTCCTACACTGACACAGTGAGCTCCTACACTGACACAGTGAGCTCCTACACTGACACAGTGAGCTCCTACACTGACACAGTGAGCTCCTACACTGACACAGTGAGCTCCTACACTGACACAGTGAGCTCCTACACTGACACAGTGAGCTCCTACACTGACACAGTGAGCTCCTACACTGACACAGTGAGCTCCTACACTGACACAGTGAGCTCCTACACTGACACAGTGAGCTCCTACACTGACACAGTGAGCTCCTACACTGACACAGTGAGCTCCTACACTGACACAGTGAGCTCCTACACTGACACAGTGAGCTCCTACACTGACACAGTGAGCTCCTACACTGACACAGTGAGCTCCTACACTGACACAGTGAGCTCCTACACTGACACAGTGAGCTCCTACACTGACACAGTGAGCTCCTACACTGACACAGTGAGCTCCTACACTGACACAGTGAGCTCCTACACTGACACAGTGAGCTCCTACACTGACACAGTGAGCTCCTACACTGACACAGTGAGCTCCTACACTGACACAGTGAGCTCCTACACTGACACAGTGAGCTCCTACACTGACACAGTGAGCTCCTACACTGACACAGTGAGCTCCTACACTGACACAGTGAGCTCCTACACTGACACAGTGAGCTCCTACACTGACACAGTGAGCTCCTACACTGACACAGTGAGCTCCTACACTGACACAGTGAGCTCCTACACTGACACAGTGAGCTCCTACACTGACACAGTGAGCTCCTACACTGACACAGTGAGCTCCTACACTGACACAGTGAGCTCCTACACTGACACAGTGAGCTCCTACACTGACACAGTGAGCTCCTACACTGACACAGTGAGCTCCTACACTGACACAGTGAGCTCCTACACTGACACAGTGAGCTCCTACACTGACACAGTGAGCTCCTACACTGACACAGTGAGCTCCTACACTGACACAGTGAGCTCCTACACTGACACAGTGAGCTCCTACACTGACACAGTGAGCTCCTACACTGACACAGTGAGCTCCTACACTGACACAGTGAGCTCCTACACTGACACAGTGAGCTCCTACACTGACACAGTGAGCTCCTACACTGACACAGTGAGCTCCTACACTGACACAGTGAGCTCCTACACTGACACAGTGAGCTCCTACACTGACACAGTGAGCTCCTACACTGACACAGTGAGCTCCTACACTGACACAGTGAGCTCCTACACTGACACAGTGAGCTCCTACACTGACACAGTGAGCTCCTACACTGACACAGTGAGCTCCTACACTGACACAGTGAGCTCCTACACTGACACAGTGAGCTCCTACACTGACACAGTGAGCTCCTACACTGACACAGTGAGCTCCTACACTGACACAGTGAGCTCCTACACTGACACAGTGAGCTCCTACACTGACACAGTGAGCTCCTACACTGACACAGTGAGCTCCTACACTGACACAGTGAGCTCCTACACTGACACAGTGAGCTCCTACACTGACACAGTGAGCTCCTACACTGACACAGTGAGCTCCTACACTGACACAGTGAGCTCCTACACTGACACAGTGAGCTCCTACACTGACACAGTGAGCTCCTACACTGACACAGTGAGCTCCTACACTGACACAGTGAGCTCCTACACTGACACAGTGAGCTCCTACACTGACACAGTGAGCTCCTACACTGACACAGTGAGCTCCTACACTGACACAGTGAGCTCCTACACTGACACAGTGAGCTCCTACACTGACACAGTGAGCTCCTACACTGACACAGTGAGCTCCTACACTGACACAGTGAGCTCCTACACTGACACAGTGAGCTCCTACACTGACACAGTGAGCTCCTACACTGACACAGTGAGCTCCTACACTGACACAGTGAGCTCCTACACTGACACAGTGAGCTCCTACACTGACACAGTGAGCTCCTACACTGACACAGTGAGCTCCTACACTGACACAGTGAGCTCCTACACTGACACAGTGAGCTCCTACACTGACACAGTGAGCTCCTACACTGACACAGCTCTACACTGACACAGTGAGCTCCTACACTGACACAGTGAGCTCCTACACTGACACAGTGAGCTCCTACACTGACACAGTGAGCTCCTACACTGACACAGTGAGCTCCTACACTGACACAGTGAGCTCCTACACTGACACAGTGAGCTCCTACACTGACACAGTGAGCTCCTACACTGACACAGTGAGCTCCTACACTGACACAGTGAGCTCCTACACTGACACAGTGAGCTCCTACACTGACACAGTGAGCTCCTACACTGACACAGTGAGCTCCTACACTGACACAGTGAGCTCCTACACTGACACAGTGAGCTCCTACACTGACACAGTGAGCTCCTACACTGACACAGTGAGCTCCTACACTGACACAGTGAGCTCCTACACTGACACAGTGAGCTCCTACACTGACACAGTGAGCTCCTACACTGACACAGTGAGCTCCTACACTGACACAGTGAGCTCCTACACTGACACAGTGAGCTCCTACACTGACACAGTGAGCTCCTACACTGACACAGTGAGCTCCTACACTGACACAGTGAGCTCCTACACTGACACAGTGAGCTCCTACACTGACACAGTGAGCTCCTACACTGACACAGTGAGCTCCTACACTGACACAGTGAGCTCCTACACTGACACAGTGAGCTCCTACACTGACACAGTGAGCTCCTACACTGACACAGTGAGCTCCTACACTGACACAGTGAGCTCCTACACTGACACAGTGAGCTCCTACACTGACACAGTGAGCTCCTACACTGACACAGTGAGCTCCTACACTGACACAGTGAGCTCCTACACTGACACAGTGAGCTCCTACACTGACACAGTGAGCTCCTACACTGACACAGTGAGCTCCTACACTGACACAGTGAGCTCCTACACTGACACAGTGAGCTCCTACACTGACACAGTGAGCTCCTACACTGACACAGTGAGCTCCTACACTGACACAGTGAGCTCCTACACTGACACAGTGAGCTCCTACACTGACACAGTGAGCTCCTACACTGACACAGTGAGCTCCTACACTGACACAGTGAGCTCCTACACTGACACAGTGAGCTCCTACACTGACACAGTGAGCTCCTACACTGACACAGTGAGCTCCTACACTGACACAGTGAGCTCCTACACTGACACAGTGAGCTCCTACACTGACACAGTGAGCTCCTACACTGACACAGTGAGCTCCTACACTGACACAGTGAGCTCCTACACTGACACAGTGAGCTCCTACACTGACACAGTGAGCTCCTACACTGACACAGTGAGCTCCTACACTGACACAGTGAGCTCCTACACTGACACAGTGAGCTCCTACACTGACACAGTGAGCTCCTACACTGACACAGTGAGCTCCTACACTGACACAGTGAGCTCCTACACTGACACAGTGAGCTCCTACACTGACACAGTGAGCTCCTACACTGACACAGTGAGCTCCTACACTGACACAGTGAGCTCCTACACTGACACAGTGAGCTCCTACACTGACACAGTGAGCTCCTACACTGACACAGTGAGCTCCTACACTGACACAGTGAGCTCCTACACTGACACAGTGAGCTCCTACACTGACACAGTGAGCTCCTACACTGACACAGTGAGCTCCTACACTGACACAGTGAGCTCCTACACTGACACAGTGAGCTCCTACACTGACACAGTGAGCTCCTACACTGACACAGTGAGCTCCTACACTGACACAGTGAGCTCCTACACTGACACAGTGAGCTCCTACACTGACACAGTGAGCTCCTACACTGACACAGTGAGCTCCTACACTGACACAGTGAGCTCCTACACTGACACAGTGAGCTCCTACACTGACACAGTGAGCTCCTACACTGACACAGTGAGCTCCTACACTGACACAGTGAGCTCCTACACTGACACAGTGAGCTCCTACACTGACACAGTGAGCTCCTACACTGACACAGTGAGCTCCTACACTGACACAGTGAGCTCCTACACTGACACAGTGAGCTCCTACACTGACACAGTGAGCTCCTACACTGACACAGTGAGCTCCTACACTGACACAGTGAGCTCCTACACTGACACAGTGAGCTCCTACACTGACACAGTGAGCTCCTACACTGACACAGTGAGCTCCTACACTGACACAGTGAGCTCCTACACTGACACAGTGAGCTCCTACACTGACACAGTGAGCTCCTACACTGACACAGTGAGCTCCTACACTGACACAGTGAGCTCCTACACTGACACAGTGAGCTCCTACACTGACACAGTGAGCTCCTACACTGACACAGTGAGCTCCTACACTGACACAGTGAGCTCCTACACTGACACAGTGAGCTCCTACACTGACACAGTGAGCTCCTACACTGACACAGTGAGCTCCTACACTGACACAGTGAGCTCCTACACTGACACAGTGAGCTCCTACACTGACACAGTGAGCTCCTACACTGACACAGTGAGCTCCTACACTGACACAGTGAGCTCCTACACTGACACAGTGAGCTCCTACACTGACACAGTGAGCTCCTACACTGACACAGTGAGCTCCTACACTGACACAGTGAGCTCCTACACTGACACAGTGAGCTCCTACACTGACACAGTGAGCTCCTACACTGACACAGTGAGCTCCTACACTGACACAGTGAGCTCCTACACTGACACAGTGAGCTCCTACACTGACACAGTGAGCTCCTACACTGACACAGTGAGCTCCTACACTGACACAGTGAGCTCCTACACTGACACAGTGAGCTCCTACACTGACACAGTGAGCTCCTACACTGACACAGTGAGCTCCTACACTGACACAGTGAGCTCCTACACTGACACAGTGAGCTCCTACACTGACACAGTGAGCTCCTACACTGACACAGTGAGCTCCTACACTGACACAGTGAGCTCCTACACTGACACAGTGAGCTCCTACACTGACACAGTGAGCTCCTACACTGACACAGTGAGCTCCTACACTGACACAGTGAGCTCCTACACTGACACAGTGAGCTCCTACACTGACACAGTGAGCTCCTACACTGACACAGTGAGCTCCTACACTGACACAGTGAGCTCCTACACTGACACAGTGAGCTCCTACACTGACACAGTGAGCTCCTACACTGACACAGTGAGCTCCTACACTGACACAGTGAGCTCCTACACTGACACAGTGAGCTCCTACACTGACACAGTGAGCTCCTACACTGACACAGTGAGCTCCTACACTGACACAGTGAGCTCCTACACTGACACAGTGAGCTCCTACACTGACACAGTGAGCTCCTACACTGACACAGTGAGCTCCTACACTGACACAGTGAGCTCCTACACTGACACAGTGAGCTCCTACACTGACACAGTGAGCTCCTACACTGACACAGTGAGCTCCTACACTGACACAGTGAGCTCCTACACTGACACAGTGAGCTCCTACACTGACACAGTGAGCTCCTACACTGACACAGTGAGCTCCTACACTGACACAGTGAGCTCCTACACTGACACAGTGAGCTCCTACACTGACACAGTGAGCTCCTACACTGACACAGTGAGCTCCTACACTGACACAGTGAGCTCCTACACTGACACAGTGAGCTCCTACACTGACACAGTGAGCTCCTACACTGACACAGTGAGCTCCTACACTGACACAGTGAGCTCCTACACTGACACAGTGAGCTCCTACACTGACACAGTGAGCTCCTACACTGACACAGTGAGCTCCTACACTGACACAGTGAGCTCCTACACTGACACAGTGAGCTCCTACACTGACACAGTGAGCTCCTACACTGACACAGTGAGCTCCTACACTGACACAGTGAGCTCCTACACTGACACAGTGAGCTCCTACACTGACACAGTGAGCTCCTACACTGACACAGTGAGCTCCTACACTGACACAGTGAGCTCCTACACTGACACAGTGAGCTCCTACACTGACACAGTGAGCTCCTACACTGACACAGTGAGCTCCTACACTGACACAGTGAGCTCCTACACTGACACAGTGAGCTCCTACACTGACACAGTGAGCTCCTACACTGACACAGTGAGCTCCTACACTGACACAGTGAGCTCCTACACTGACACAGTGAGCTCCTACACTGACACAGTGAGCTCCTACACTGACACAGTGAGCTCCTACACTGACACAGTGAGCTCCTACACTGACACAGTGAGCTCCTACACTGACACAGTGAGCTCCTACACTGACACAGTGAGCTCCTACACTGACACAGTGAGCTCCTACACTGACACAGTGAGCTCCTACACTGACACAGTGAGCTCCTACACTGACACAGTGAGCTCCTACACTGACACAGTGAGCTCCTACACTGACACAGTGAGCTCCTACACTGACACAGTGAGCTCCTACACTGACACAGTGAGCTCCTACACTGACACAGTGAGCTCCTACACTGACACAGTGAGCTCCTACACTGACACAGTGAGCTCCTACACTGACACAGTGAGCTCCTACACTGACACAGTGAGCTCCTACACTGACACAGTGAGCTCCTACACTGACACAGTGAGCTCCTACACTGACACAGTGAGCTCCTACACTGACACAGTGAGCTCCTACACTGACACAGTGAGCTCCTACACTGACACAGTGAGCTCCTACACTGACACAGTGAGCTCCTACACTGACACAGTGAGCTCCTACACTGACACAGTGAGCTCCTACACTGACACAGTGAGCTCCTACACTGACACAGTGAGCTCCTACACTGACACAGTGAGCACACTGACACAGTGAGCTCCTACACTGACACAGTGAGCTCCTACACTGACACAGTGAGCTCCTACACTGACACAGTGAGCTCCTACACTGACACAGTGAGCTCCTACACTGACACAGTGAGCTCCTACACTGACACAGTGAGCTCCTACACTGACACAGTGAGCTCCTACACTGACACAGTGAGCTCCTACACTGACACAGTGAGCTCCTACACTGACACAGTGAGCTCCTACACTGACACAGTGAGCTCCTACACTGACACAGTGAGCTCCTACACTGACACAGTGAGCTCCTACACTGACACAGTGAGCTCCTACACTGACACAGTGAGCTCCTACACTGACACAGTGAGCTCCTACACTGACACAGTGAGCTCCTACACTGACACAGTGAGCTCCTACACTGACACAGTGAGCTCCTACACTGACACAGTGAGCTCCTACACTGACACAGTGAGCTCCTACACTGACACAGTGAGCTCCTACACTGACACAGTGAGCTCCTACACTGACACAGTGAGCTCCTACACTGACACAGTGAGCTCCTACACTGACACAGTGAGCTCCTACACTGACACAGTGAGCTCCTACACTGACACAGTGAGCTCCTACACTGACACAGTGAGCTCCTACACTGACACAGTGAGCTCCTACACTGACACAGTGAGCTCCTACACTGACACAGTGAGCTCCTACACTGACACAGTGAGCTCCTACACTGACACAGTGAGCTCCTACACTGACACAGTGAGCTCCTACACTGACACAGTGAGCTCCTACACTGACACAGTGAGCTCCTACACTGACACAGTGAGCTCCTACACTGACACAGTGAGCTCCTACACTGACACAGTGAGCTCCTACACTGACACAGTGAGCTCCTACACTGACACAGTGAGCTCCTACACTGACACAGTGAGCTCCTACACTGACACAGTGAGCTCCTACACTGACACAGTGAGCTCCTACACTGACACAGTGAGCTCCTACACTGACACAGTGAGCTCCTACACTGACACAGTGAGCTCCTACACTGACACAGTGAGCTCCTACACTGACACAGTGAGCTCCTACACTGACACAGTGAGCTCCTACACTGACACAGTGAGCTCCTACACTGACACAGTGAGCTCCTACACTGACACAGTGAGCTCCTACACTGACACAGTGAGCTCCTACACTGACACAGTGAGCTCCTACACTGACACAGTGAGCTCCTACACTGACACAGTGAGCTCCTACACTGACACAGTGAGCTCCTACACTGACACAGTGAGCTCCTACACTGACACAGTGAGCTCCTACACTGACACAGTGAGCTCCTACACTGACACAGTGAGCTCCTACACTGACACAGTGAGCTCCTACACTGACACAGTGAGCTCCTACACTGACACAGTGAGCTCCTACACTGACACAGTGAGCTCCTACACTGACACAGTGAGCTCCTACACTGACACAGTGAGCTCCTACACTGACACAGTGAGCTCCTACACTGACACAGTGAGCTCCTACACTGACACAGTGAGCTCCTACACTGACACAGTGAGCTCCTACACTGACACAGTGAGCTCCTACACTGACACAGTGAGCTCCTACACTGACACAGTGAGCTCCTACACTGACACAGTGAGCTCCTACACTGACACAGTGAGCTCCTACACTGACACAGTGAGCTCCTACACTGACACAGTGAGCTCCTACACTGACACAGTGAGCTCCTACACTGACACAGTGAGCTCCTACACTGACACAGTGAGCTCCTACACTGACACAGTGAGCTCCTACACTGACACAGTGAGCTCCTACACTGACACAGTGAGCTCCTACACTGACACAGTGAGCTCCTACACTGACACAGTGAGCTCCTACACTGACACAGTGAGCTCCTACACTGACACAGTGAGCTCCTACACTGACACAGTGAGCTCCTACACTGACACAGTGAGCTCCTACACTGACACAGTGAGCTCCTACACTGACACAGTGAGCTCCTACACTGACACAGTGAGCTCCTACACTGACACAGTGAGCTCCTACACTGACACAGTGAGCTCCTACACTGACACAGTGAGCTCCTACACTGACACAGTGAGCTCCTACACTGACACAGTGAGCTCCTACACTGACATAGTGAGCTCCTACACTGACACAGTGAGCTCCTGAGCTCCTACACTGACACAGTGAGCTCCTACACTGACACAGTGAGCTCCTACACTGACACAGTGAGCTCCTACACTGACACAGTGAGCTCCTACACTGACACAGTGAGCTCCTACACTGACACAGTGAGCTCCTACACTGACACAGTGAGCTCCTACACTGACACAGTGAGCTCCTACACTGACACAGTGAGCTCCTACACTGACACAGTGAGCTCCTACACTGACACAGTGAGCTCCTACACTGACACAGTGAGCTCCTACACTGACACAGTGAGCTCCTACACTGACACAGTGAGCTCCTACACTGACACAGTGAGCTCCTACACTGACACAGTGAGCTCCTACACTGACACAGTGAGCTCCTACACTGACACAGTGAGCTCCTACACTGACACAGTGAGCTCCTACACTGACACAGTGAGCTCCTACACTGACACAGTGAGCTCCTACACTGACACAGTGAGCTCCTACACTGACACAGTGAGCTCCTACACTGACACAGTGAGCTCCTACACTGACACAGTGAGCTCCTACACTGACACAGTGAGCTCCTACACTGACACAGTGAGCTCCTACACTGACACAGTGAGCTCCTACACTGACACAGTGAGCTCCTACACTGACACAGTGAGCTCCTACACTGACACAGTGAGCTCCTACACTGACACAGTGAGCTCCTACACTGACACAGTGAGCTCCTACACTGACACAGTGAGCTCCTACACTGACACAGTGAGCTCCTACACTGACACAGTGAGCTCCTACACTGACACAGTGAGCTCCTACACTGACACAGTGAGCTCCTACACTGACACAGTGAGCTCCTACACTGACACAGTGAGCTCCTACACTGACACAGTGAGCTCCTACACTGACACAGTGAGCTCCTACACTGACACAGTGAGCTCCTACACTGACACAGTGAGCTCCTACACTGACACAGTGAGCTCCTACACTGACACAGTGAGCTCCTACACTGACACAGTGAGCTCCTACACTGACACAGTGAGCTCCTACACTGACACAGTGAGCTCCTACACTGACACAGTGAGCTCCTACACTGACACAGTGAGCTCCTACACTGACACAGTGAGCTCCTACACTGACACAGTGAGCTCCTACACTGACACAGTGAGCTCCTACACTGACACAGTGAGCTCCTACACTGACACAGTGAGCTCCTACACTGACACAGTGAGCTCCTACACTGACACAGTGAGCTCCTACACTGACACAGTGAGCTCCTACACTGACACAGTGAGCTCCTACACTGACACAGTGAGCTCCTACACTGACACAGTGAGCTCCTACACTGACACAGTGAGCTCCTACACTGACACAGTGAGCTCCTACACTGACACAGTGAGCTCCTACACTGACACAGTGAGCTCCTACACTGACACAGTGAGCTCCTACACTGACACAGTGAGCTCCTACACTGACACAGTGAGCTCCTACACTGACACAGTGAGCTCCTACACTGACACAGTGAGCTCCTACACTGACACAGTGAGCTCCTACACTGACACAGTGAGCTCCTACACTGACACAGTGAGCTCCTACACTGACACAGTGAGCTCCTACACTGACACAGTGAGCTCCTACACTGACACAGTGAGCTCCTACACTGACACAGTGAGCTCCTACACTGACACAGTGAGCTCCTACACTGACACAGTGAGCTCCTACACTGACACAGTGAGCTCCTACACTGACACAGTGAGCTCCTACACTGACACAGTGAGCTCCTACACTGACACAGTGAGCTCCTACACTGACACAGTGAGCTCCTACACTGACACAGTGAGCTCCTACACTGACACAGTGAGCTCCTACACTGACACAGTGAGCTCCTACACTGACACAGTGAGCTCCTACACTGACACAGTGAGCTCCTACACTGACACAGTGAGCTCCTACACTGACACAGTGAGCTCCTACACTGACACAGTGAGCTCCTACACTGACACAGTGAGCTCCTACACTGACACAGTGAGCTCCTACACTGACACAGTGAGCTCCTACACTGACACAGTGAGCTCCTACACTGACACAGTGAGCTCCTACACTGACACAGTGAGCTCCTACACTGACACAGTGAGCTCCTACACTGACACAGTGAGCTCCTACACTGACACAGTGAGCTCCTACACTGACACAGTGAGCTCCTACACTGACACAGTGAGCTCCTACACTGACACAGTGAGCTCCTACACTGACACAGTGAGCTCCTACACTGACACAGTGAGCTCCTACACTGACACAGTGAGCTCCTACACTGACACAGTGAGCTCCTACACTGACACAGTGAGCTCCTACACTGACACAGTGAGCTCCTACACTGACACAGTGAGCTCCTACACTGACACAGTGAGCTCCTACACTGACACAGTGAGCTCCTACACTGACACAGTGAGCTCCTACACTGACACAGTGAGCTCCTACACTGACACAGTGAGCTCCTACACTGACACAGTGAGCTCCTACACTGACACAGTGAGCTCCTACACTGACACAGTGAGCTCCTACACTGACACAGTGAGCTCCTACACTGACACAGTGAGCTCCTACACTGACACAGTGAGCTCCTACACTGACACAGTGAGCTCCTACACTGACACAGTGAGCTCCTACACTGACACAGTGAGCTCCTACACTGACACAGTGAGCTCCTACACTGACACAGTGAGCTCCTACACTGACACAGTGAGCTCCTACACTGACACAGTGAGCTCCTACACTGACACAGTGAGCTCCTACACTGACACAGTGAGCTCCTACACTGACACAGTGAGCTCCTACACTGACACAGTGAGCTCCTACACTGACACAGTGAGCTCCTACACTGACACAGTGAGCTCCTACACTGACACAGTGAGCTCCTACACTGACACAGTGAGCTCCTACACTGACACAGTGAGCTCCTACACTGACACAGTGAGCTCCTACACTGACACAGTGAGCTCCTACACTGACACAGTGAGCTCCTACACTGACACAGTGAGCTCCTACACTGACACAGTGAGCTCCTACACTGACACAGTGAGCTCCTACACTGACACAGTGAGCTCCTACACTGACACAGTGAGCTCCTACACTGACACAGTGAGCTCCTACACTGACACAGTGAGCTCCTACACTGACACAGTGAGCTCCTACACTGACACAGTGAGCTCCTACACTGACACAGTGAGCTCCTACACTGACACAGTGAGCTCCTACACTGACACAGTGAGCTCCTACACTGACACAGTGAGCTCCTACACTGACACAGTGAGCTCCTACACTGACACAGTGAGCTCCTACACTGACACAGTGAGCTCCTACACTGACACAGTGAGCTCCTACACTGACACAGTGAGCTCCTACACTGACACAGTGAGCTCCTACACTGACACAGTGAGCTCCTACACTGACACAGTGAGCTCCTACACTGACACAGTGAGCTCCTACACTGACACAGTGAGCTCCTACACTGACACAGTGAGCTCCTACACTGACACAGTGAGCTCCTACACTGACACAGTGAGCTCCTACACTGACACAGTGAGCTCCTACACTGACACAGTGAGCTCCTACACTGACACAGTGAGCTCCTACACTGACACAGTGAGCTCCTACACTGACACAGTGAGCTCCTACACTGACACAGTGAGCTCCTACACTGACACAGTGAGCTCCTACACTGACACAGTGAGCTCCTACACTGACACAGTGAGCTCCTACACTGACACAGTGAGCTCCTACACTGACACAGTGAGCTCCTACACTGACACAGTGAGCTCCTACACTGACACAGTGAGCTCCTACACTGACACAGTGAGCTCCTACACTGACACAGTGAGCTCCTACACTGACACAGTGAGCTCCTACACTGACACAGTGAGCTCCTACACTGACACAGTGAGCTCCTACACTGACACAGTGAGCTCCTACACTGACACAGTGAGCTCCTACACTGACACAGTGAGCTCCTACACTGACACAGTGAGCTCCTACACTGACACAGTGAGCTCCTACACTGACACAGTGAGCTCCTACACTGACACAGTGAGCTCCTACACTGACACAGTGAGCTCCTACACTGACACAGTGAGCTCCTACACTGACACAGTGAGCTCCTACACTGACACAGTGAGCTCCTACACTGACACAGTGAGCTCCTACACTGACACAGTGAGCTCCTACACTGACACAGTGAGCTCCTACACTGACACAGTGAGCTCCTACACTGACACAGTGAGCTCCTACACTGACACAGTGAGCTCCTACACTGACACAGTGAGCTCCTACACTGACACAGTGAGCTCCTACACTGACACAGTGAGCTCCTACACTGACACAGTGAGCTCCTACACTGACACAGTGAGCTCCTACACTGACACAGTGAGCTCCTACACTGACACAGTGAGCTCCTACACTGACACAGTGAGCTCCTACACTGACACAGTGAGCTCCTACACTGACACAGTGAGCTCCTACACTGACACAGTGAGCTCCTACACTGACACAGTGAGCTCCTACACTGACACAGTGAGCTCCTACACTGACACAGTGAGCTCCTACACTGACACAGTGAGCTCCTACACTGACACAGTGAGCTCCTACACTGACACAGTGAGCTCCTACACTGACACAGTGAGCTCCTACACTGACACAGTGAGCTCCTACACTGACACAGTGAGCTCCTACACTGACACAGTGAGCTCCTACACTGACACAGTGAGCTCCTACACTGACACAGTGAGCTCCTACACTGACACAGTGAGCTCCTACACTGACACAGTGAGCTCCTACACTGACACAGTGAGCTCCTACACTGACACAGTGAGCTCCTACACTGACACAGTGAGCTCCTACACTGACACAGTGAGCTCCTACACTGACACAGTGAGCTCCTACACTGACACAGTGAGCTCCTACACTGACACAGTGAGCTCCTACACTGACACAGTGAGCTCCTACACTGACACAGTGAGCTCCTACACTGACACAGTGAGCTCCTACACTGACACAGTGAGCTCCTACACTGACACAGTGAGCTCCTACACTGACACAGTGAGCTCCTACACTGACACAGTGAGCTCCTACACTGACACAGTGAGCTCCTACACTGACACAGTGAGCTCCTACACTGACACAGTGAGCTCCTACACTGACACAGTGAGCTCCTACACTGACACAGTGAGCTCCTACACTGACACAGTGAGCTCCTACACTGACACAGTGAGCTCCTACACTGACACAGTGAGCTCCTACACTGACACAGTGAGCTCCTACACTGACACAGTGAGCTCCTACACTGACACAGTGAGCTCCTACACTGACACAGTGAGCTCCTACACTGACACAGTGAGCTCCTACACTGACACAGTGAGCTCCTACACTGACACAGTGAGCTCCTACACTGACACAGTGAGCTCCTACACTGACACAGTGAGCTCCTACACTGACACAGTGAGCTCCTACACTGACACAGTGAGCTCCTACACTGACACAGTGAGCTCCTACACTGACACAGTGAGCTCCTACACTGACACAGTGAGCTCCTACACTGACACAGTGAGCTCCTACACTGACACAGTGAGCTCCTACACTGACACAGTGAGCTCCTACACTGACACAGTGAGCTCCTACACTGACACAGTGAGCTCCTACACTGACACAGTGAGCTCCTACACTGACACAGTGAGCTCCTACACTGACACAGTGAGCTCCTACACTGACACAGTGAGCTCCTACACTGACACAGTGAGCTCCTACACTGACACAGTGAGCTCCTACACTGACACAGTGAGCTCCTACACTGACACAGTGAGCTCCTACACTGACACAGTGAGCTCCTACACTGACACAGTGAGCTCCTACACTGACACAGTGAGCTCCTACACTGACACAGTGAGCTCCTACACTGACACAGTGAGCTCCTACACTGACACAGTGAGCTCCTACACTGACACAGTGAGCTCCTACACTGACACAGTGAGCTCCTACACTGACACAGTGAGCTCCTACACTGACACAGTGAGCTCCTACACTGACACAGTGAGCTCCTACACTGACACAGTGAGCTCCTACACTGACACAGTGAGCTCCTACACTGACACAGTGAGCTCCTACACTGACACAGTGAGCTCCTACACTGACACAGTGAGCTCCTACACTGACACAGTGAGCTCCTACACTGACACAGTGAGCTCCTACACTGACACAGTGAGCTCCTACACTGACACAGTGAGCTCCTACACTGACACAGTGAGCTCCTACACTGACACAGTGAGCTCCTACACTGACACAGTGAGCTCCTACACTGACACAGTGAGCTCCTACACTGACACAGTGAGCTCCTACACTGACACAGTGAGCTCCTACACTGACACAGTGAGCTCCTACACTGACACAGTGAGCTCCTACACTGACACAGTGAGCTCCTACACTGACACAGTGAGCTCCTACACTGACACAGTGAGCTCCTACACTGACACAGTGAGCTCCTACACTGACACAGTGAGCTCCTACACTGACACAGTGAGCTCCTACACTGACACAGTGAGCTCCTACACTGACACAGTGAGCTCCTACACTGACACAGTGAGCTCCTACACTGACACAGTGAGCTCCTACACTGACACAGTGAGCTCCTACACTGACACAGTGAGCTCCTACACTGACACAGTGAGCTCCTACACTGACACAGTGAGCTCCTACACTGACACAGTGAGCTCCTACACTGACACAGTGAGCTCCTACACTGACACAGTGAGCTCCTACACTGACACAGTGAGCTCCTACACTGACACAGTGAGCTCCTACACTGACACAGTGAGCTCCTACACTGACACAGTGAGCTCCTACACTGACACAGTGAGCTCCTACACTGACACAGTGAGCTCCTACACTGACACAGTGAGCTCCTACACTGACACAGTGAGCTCCTACACTGACACAGTGAGCTCCTACACTGACACAGTGAGCTCCTACACTGACACAGTGAGCTCCTACACTGACACAGTGAGCTCCTACACTGACACAGTGAGCTCCTACACTGACACAGTGAGCTCCTACACTGACACAGTGAGCTCCTACACTGACACAGTGAGCTCCTACACTGACACAGTGAGCTCCTACACTGACACAGTGAGCTCCTACACTGACACAGTGAGCTCCTACACTGACACAGTGAGCTCCTACACTGACACAGTGAGCTCCTACACTGACACAGTGAGCTCCTACACTGACACAGTGAGCTCCTACACTGACACAGTGAGCTCCTACACTGACACAGTGAGCTCCTACACTGACACAGTGAGCTCCTACACTGACACAGTGAGCTCCTACACTGACACAGTGAGCTCCTACACTGACACAGTGAGCTCCTACACTGACACAGTGAGCTCCTACACTGACACAGTGAGCTCCTACACTGACACAGTGAGCTCCTACACTGACACAGTGAGCTCCTACACTGACACAGTGAGCTCCTACACTGACACAGTGAGCTCCTACACTGACACAGTGAGCTCCTACACTGACACAGTGAGCTCCTACACTGACACAGTGAGCTCCTACACTGACACAGTGAGCTCCTGACTCCTACACTGACACAGTGAGCTCCTACACTGACACAGTGAGCTCCTACACTGACACAGTGAGCTCCTACACTGACACAGTGAGCTCCTACACTGACACAGTGAGCTCCTACACTGACACAGTGAGCTCCTACACTGACACAGTGAGCTCCTACACTGACACAGTGAGCTCCTACACTGACACAGTGAGCTCCTACACTGACACAGTGAGCTCCTACACTGACACAGTGAGCTCCTACACTGACACAGTGAGCTCCTACACTGACACAGTGAGCTCCTACACTGACACAGTGAGCTCCTACACTGACACAGTGAGCTCCTACACTGACACAGTGAGCTCCTACACTGACACAGTGAGCTCCTACACTGACACAGTGAGCTCCTACACTGACACAGTGAGCTCCTACACTGACACAGTGAGCTCCTACACTGACACAGTGAGCTCCTACACTGACACAGTGAGCTCCTACACTGACACAGTGAGCTCCTACACTGACACAGTGAGCTCCTACACTGACACAGTGAGCTCCTACACTGACACAGTGAGCTCCTACACTGACACAGTGAGCTCCTACACTGACACAGTGAGCTCCTACACTGACACAGTGAGCTCCTACACTGACACAGTGAGCTCCTACACTGACACAGTGAGCTCCTACACTGACACAGTGAGCTCCTACACTGACACAGTGAGCTCCTACACTGACACAGTGAGCTCCTACACTGACACAGTGAGCTCCTACACTGACACAGTGAGCTCCTACACTGACACAGTGAGCTCCTACACTGACACAGTGAGCTCCTACACTGACACAGTGAGCTCCTACACTGACACAGTGAGCTCCTACACTGACACAGTGAGCTCCTACACTGACACAGTGAGCTCCTACACTGACACAGTGAGCTCCTACACTGACACAGTGAGCTCCTACACTGACACAGTGAGCTCCTACACTGACACAGTGAGCTCCTACACTGACACAGTGAGCTCCTACACTGACACAGTGAGCTCCTACACTGACACAGTGAGCTCCTACACTGACACAGTGAGCTCCTACACTGACACAGTGAGCTCCTACACTGACACAGTGAGCTCCTACACTGACACAGTGAGCTCCTACACTGACACAGTGAGCTCCTACACTGACACAGTGAGCTCTACACACTGCACAGTGAGCTCCATACATTGAGAAATTAAGCTCCGACACTGACACAGTGAGCACCAACACTGACACAGTGAGCTCCACACTGACACAGTGAGCTCCTACACTGACACAGTGAGCTCCACACTGACACACTGACCTCCTACACTGACACAGTGAGCTCCTACACTGACACAGAGAGCTCCTACACTGACACAGTGAGCTCCTACACTGACACAGTGAGCTCCTACACTGACACAGTGAGCTCCTACACTGAGACAGTGAGCTCCTACACTGACACAGTGAGCTCCTACACTGACACAGTGAGCTCCTACACTGACACAGTGAGCTCCTACACTGACACAGTGAGCTCCTACACTGACACAGTGAGCTCCTACACTGACACAGTGAGCTCCTACACTGACACAGTGAGCTCCTACACTGACACAGTGAGCTCCTACACTGACACAGTGAGCTCCTACACTGACACAGTGAGCTCCTACACTGACACAGTGAGCTCCTACACTGACACAGTGAGCTCCTACACTGACACAGTGAGCTCCTACACTGACACAGTGAGCTCCTACACTGACACAGTGAGCTCCTACACTGACACAGTGAGCTCCTACACTGACACAGTGAGCTCCTACACTGACACAGTGAGCTCCTACACTGACACAGTGAGCTCCTACACTGACACAGTGAGCTCCTACACTGACACAGTGAGCTCCTACACTGACACAGTGAGCTCCTACACTGACACAGTGAGTTCATACACTGACACAGTGAGCTCCTGCACTAACAGTGTGAGCTCCTGCACTGACACAGTGAGCTCCTACACTGACACAGTGAGCTCCTACACTGACACAGTGAGCTCCTACACTGACACAGTGATTTCAGACACTGATACTGGGATCTCCTACACTGACACAGTGAGCTCCTGCACTGACACAGTGAGTTCATACACTGACACAGTGAGCTCCTACACTGACACAGTGATTTCAGACACTGATACTGGGATCTCCTACACTGACACAGGGAGCTCCTACACTGACACAGGGAGCTCCAACACTGACACAGTGATCTCCTACACTGACACAGTGAGCTTCTGCACTAACAATGTGAGCTCCTACACTGACACAGGGAGCCCCTACACTGACACAGGGAGCTCCTACACTGACACAGTGAGCTTCTGCACTAACAGTGTGAGCTCCTACACTGACACAGTGAGCTCCTACACTGACACAGTGAGCTCCTACACTGACACAGTGAGCTCCTACACTGACACAGTGAGCTCCTACACTGACACAGTGAGCTCCTACACTGACACAGTGAGCTCCTACACTGACACAGTGAGCTCCTACACTGACACAGTGAGCTCCTACACTGACACAGTGAGCTCCTACACTGACACAGTGAGCTCCTACACTGACACAGTGAGCTCCTACACTGACACAGTGAGCTCCTACACTGACACAGTGAGCTCCTACACTGACACAGTGAGCTCCTACACTGACACAGTGAGCTCCTACACTGACACAGTGAGCTCCTACACTGACACAGTGAGCTCCTACACTGACACAGTGAGCTCCTACACTGACACAGTGAGCTCCTACACTGACACAGTGAGCTCCTACACTGACACAGTGAGCTCCTACACTGACACAGTGAGCTCCTACACTGACACAGTGAGCTCCTACACTGACACAGTGAGCTCCTACACTGACACAGTGAGCTCCTACACTGACACAGTGAGCTCCTACACTGACACAGTGAGCTCCTACACTGACACAGTGAGCTCCTACACTGACACAGTGAGCTCCTACACTGACACAGTGAGCTCCTACACTGACACAGTGAGCTCCTACACTGACACAGTGAGCTCCTACACTGACACAGTGAGCTCCTACACTGACACAGTGAGCTCCTACACTGACACAGTGAGCTCCTACACTGACACAGTGAGCTCCTACACTGACACAGTGAGCTCCTACACTGACACAGTGAGCTCCTACACTGACACAGTGAGCTCCTACACTGACACAGTGAGCTCCTACACTGACACAGTGAGCTCCTACACTGACACAGTGAGCTCCTACACTGACACAGTGAGCTCCTACACTGACACAGTGAGCTCCTACACTGACACAGTGAGCTCCTACACTGACACAGTGAGCTCCTACACTGACACAGTGAGCTCCTACACTGACACAGTGAGCTCCTACACTGACACAGTGAGCTCCTACACTGACACAGTGAGCTCCTACACTGACACAGTGAGCTCCTACACTGACACAGTGAGCTCCTACACTGACACAGTGAGCTCCTACACTGACACAGTGAGCTCCTACACTGACACAGTGAGCTCCTACACTGACACAGTGAGCTCCTACACTGACACAGTGAGCTCCTACACTGACACAGTGAGCTCCTACACTGACACAGTGAGCTCCTACACTGACACAGTGAGCTCCTACACTGACACAGTGAGCTCCTACACTGACACAGTGAGCTCCTACACTGACACAGTGAGCTCCTACACTGACACAGTGAGCTCCTACACTGACACAGTGAGCTCCTACACTGACACAGTGAGCTCCTACACTGACACAGTGAGCTCCTACACTGACACAGTGAGCTCCTACACTGACACAGTGAGCTCCTACACTGACACAGTGAGCTCCTACACTGACACAGTGAGCTCCTACACTGACACAGTGAGCTCCTACACTGACACAGTGAGCTCCTACACTGACACAGTGAGCTCCTACACTGACACAGTGAGCTCCTACACTGACACAGTGAGCTCCTACACTGACACAGTGAGCTCCTACACTGACACAGTGAGCTCCTACACTGACACAGTGAGCTCCTACACTGACACAGTGAGCTCCTACACTGACACAGTGAGCTCCTACACTGACACAGTGAGCTCCTACACTGACACAGTGAGCTCCTACACTGACACAGTGAGCTCCTACACTGACACAGTGAGCTCCTACACTGACACAGTGAGCTCCTACACTGACACAGTGAGCTCCTACACTGACACAGTGAGCTCCTACACTGACACAGTGAGCTCCTACACTGACACAGTGAGCTCCTACACTGACACAGTGAGCTCCTACACTGACACAGTGAGCTCCTACACTGACACAGTGAGCTCCTACACTGACACAGTGAGCTCCTACACTGACACAGTGAGCTCCTACACTGACACAGTGAGCTCCTACACTGACACAGTGAGCTCCTACACTGACACAGTGAGCTCCTACACTGACACAGTGAGCTCCTACACTGACACAGTGAGCTCCTACACTGACACAGTGAGCTCCTACACTGACACAGTGAGCTCCTACACTGACACAGTGAGCTCCTACACTGACACAGTGAGCTCCTACACTGACACAGTGAGCTCCTACACTGACACAGTGAGCTCCTACACTGACACAGTGAGCTCCTACACTGACACAGTGAGCTCCTACACTGACACAGTGAGCTCCTACACTGACACAGTGAGCTCCTACACTGACACAGTGAGCTCCTACACTGACACAGTGAGCTCCTACACTGACACAGTGAGCTCCTACACTGACACAGTGAGCTCCTACACTGACACAGTGAGCTCCTACACTGACACAGTGAGCTCCTACACTGACACAGTGAGCTCCTACACTGACACAGTGAGCTCCTACACTGACACAGTGAGCTCCTACACTGACACTGGGATCTCCTACACTGACACAGTGAGCTCCTGCACTGACACAGTGAGTTCATACACTGACACAGTGAGCTCCTACACTGACACAGTGATTTCAGACACTGATACTGGGATCTCCTACACTGACACAGGGAGCTCCTACACTGACACAGGGAGCTCCAACACTGACACAGTGATCTCCTACACTGACACAGTGAGCTTCTGCACTAACAGTGTGAGCGCCTACACTGACACAGGGAGCCCCTACACTGACACAGGGAGCTCCTACACTGACACAGTGAGCTCCTACACTGACACAGTGAGCTCCTATACTGACACAGTGAGCTCCTGCACTGACACAGTGAGCTCCTACACTGACACAGTGAGCTCCTACACTGACACAGTGAGCTCCTGCACTGACACAGTGAGTTCATACACTGACACAGTGAGCTCCTACACTGACACAGTGATTTCAGACACTGATACTGGGATCTCCTACACTGACACAGGGAGCTCCTACACTGACACAGTGAGCTCCTACACTGACACAGTGAGCTCCTACACTGACACAGTGAGCTCCTACACTGACACAGTGAGCTCCTACACTGACACAGTGAGCTCCTACACTGACACAGTGAGCTCCTACACTGACACAGTGAGCTCCTACACTGACACAGTGAGCTCCTACACTGACACAGTGAGCTCCTACACTGACACAGTGAGCTCCTACACTGACACAGTGAGCTCCTACACTGACACAGTGAGCTCCTACACTGACACAGGGAGCTCCTACACTGACACAGTGAGCTCCTACACTGACACAGTGAGCTCTACACTGACACAGTGAGCTCCTACACTGACACAGTGAGCTCCTACACTGACACAGTGAGCTCCTACACTGACACAGTGAGCTCCTACACTGACACAGTGAGCTCCTACACTGACACAGGGAGCTCCTACACTGACACAGTGAGCTCCTACACTGATACAGTGAGCTCCTACACTGACACAGTGAGCTCCTACACTGACACAGTGAGCTCCTACACTGACACAGTGAGCTCCTACACTGACACAGTGAGCTCCTACACTGACACAGTGAGCTCCTACACTGACACAGTGAGCTCCTACACTGACACAGTGAGCTCCTACACTGACACAGTGAGCTCCTACACTGACACAGTGAGCTCCTACACTGACACAGTGAGCTCCTACACTGACACAGTGAGCTCCTACACTGACACAGGGAGCTCCTGCACTGACACAGGGAGCTCCTACACTGACACAGTGAGCTCCTACACTGACACAGTGAGCTCCTACACTGACACGGTAGCTCCTATTCTGACACAGTGAGCTCCTGCACTGACATAGTGAGCTCCTACACTGGCATTTATTGTGGGATGTTAAAGGGGACGGGTGGGATTGTGTGGACATTTACTGGGGAATATTAAAGTGAGGTGAAGGAGTTTGGGTGACATTTATTGGGGGATGTTAAAGGCGAGGGGAGTGAGTGTTGGGTATTTATTGTGGATGTTCTGGGAGAGGCGAGGGCTTATGGGGCATTTCTTGAGGTATGTTTAAGGGGAGGGGAGGGAGTTTGGGGGCATTTAATGGGGCATGTTAAAAGGAAGCGGTTGGTAGGGAGTGTGGGGGCCTTTATTGGGGTATTTTAAAGGAGAGGGGTGTGATAGAATGTGGGTGCCTTTATTGGGGGATGTTAAAGCGGAGGGGAATGAGTGGGGTCATTTATTGGGCGATGTTAAAGGCGAGGTGTAGAAGTGTTTGGACATTTACTGGGGGATGTTAAAGTGAGGGATGGGTGTGTGGGGGCATTTATTGGGGATGTTAAGGGAGAGGCGAGGGAGTGTGGGGCATTTGTTGTGGGATTTTAAAGGGGAGGGGTGGGTGCGTGTGGACATTTATTGGGGATGTTAAAGGGGAGGGAAGTGAGTGTGGAGGCATTTATTGGGGGATGTTAAAGGGGAGGGGAATAGTTTTGGGTGCCTTTATTGGAGTGTGTTAAAGTGGAGGGGATTGAGTGTGGGGGCATATATTGAGTGCTGTTAAAGGAGTGGAGAGAGAGTGTGTGTCGTTTATTGGGGTGATTTTAAAGGGGAGGGGAAGGGATTAAGGGTTAAATATTGGGAGGTATTAAAAGGGAAAGGAATGTGTGGGCTTTTATTGGGATTGTTAAGGGACAGGGGAGTGAGTGTGGGGGCATTTATTGGGGTTTGATAAAGGGGAGGGGAGGCGAGTGTGGGGCATTTATTGGGACGATGTTAAAGGTGCGGGGTGGGATTTGGAGGCTGTTATTGGATGATGTTGAGGGGGAGGTGAAGGGACGATGTGGACATTTATTGCGTGAAGTTAAATGCGAGGGGAGTGAGTGTGGGGGCCTTTACTGTTTGATGTTAAAGGGGAGGGGTAGGAGTGTGTGGGCATTTATTGGGGTTTGTTAAAGGGGAGGGGAGGGAGTTCGCGACATTTATTGGGGGATGTTAAAAGGGAGTGGAGGGAGTGTGGGGGCTTAATTGCGAATGTTAAAGGGGACGGGAGGGAGTGTGGGGGCAATTAATGGAGGATTTCAAAGGGGAGGAAAGAGTGTGTGGGTCGTTTATTGGGGCGATGTTAAAGGGCAGTGGCGGGAAGTATGGGTTGAAATATTGGGAGATAATAAAGGTGAGGGAGTGTGGGGCATTTATTGGGGAATGATAAAGGGGAGGGGAGAGAGTGTCGGGACATTTATTGGGACGATGTTAAAGGGGAGGGATGGAGTTTGGGTATATTCAATGGGGAATGATTAAGGGAGGGGAGAGAGTGTAGAGGCATTTATTGGGACGATGTTATGGGAGGGGTATGAGTGTGGGGGCATTTATTGGGGGATGATAAAGGGGAGGGGAGCGAGGTTGGGGGCATTTATTGGGACGATGTTAAAGGGGAGGGTTAGAAGAGTGGGGCATTTATTGGGGGATGAAAAAGGGGAAGGGAGCGAGTGTGGGGCATTTATTGGGACGATGTTAAAGGGAAGGGGTGTGAGTGTGTGGACATTTATTGGGGATGTTAAAGGGGAGTGGAGGGAATGTGGGGGCATTTATTGGGTAATAATAAAGGGGTGGGGTGCGAGTGTGGGGACATTTATTTGGACGATGTTAAGGGGGCGGGATGGGAGTGTGGGGGCATTTAATGGGGAATGTTAAATGGGAGGGGAGCGAGTGTGATGCCATTTATTGCGACCATGTTAAAGTGGAGGGGAGAGAGTCTGCAGGCAAATATTGGGTCCTGTTAAAGGGGAGAAGAGAGAATGTGCGTCGTTTATTGGGGCGATGTTAAAGGGGAGGGGCTGGGAGTATGGGTTGAAATATTGGGAGGTATGAAAGGGGAGGGAATGTGGGGGAATTTATTGGGTAATAATGAAGGGGTGGGGTGCGAGTGTGGGGACATTTATTGGGACGATGTTAAGGGGGCGGGATGGGAGTGTGGGGGCATTTAATGGGGAATGTTAAAGGGGAGCGCAAGATTGTGGTGGCATTTATTTGGACCATGTTATTGGGGAGGGGAGTGAGTGTGGGAACATTTATTAGGTGTTGTTACAGGGGAAGTGTGGGGGCATTTATTGGGGCGATTTTAAAGGGGAGGGGAGCGAATGTGCAGGAATTTATTGGGCCAATTTTAAAGGGGTTAGGAGGGAGTGCGGGGGCGTTGATTGGGGGTTGTTAAAGAGGAGGGGAGGGAAGGGAGTGTGGGGACATTTAATGTGAGATGTTAAAAGGGAGGGGAGTGGATTGAGTGTGGGTGCCTTTATGGAGTTGTTAAAGGGGAGGGGAGTGAGTATGGGTCATTTATTGGGTGATGTTATAGGGGATGGGTGGGGTTGTGTGGACATTTACTGGGGGATGTTAAATTAGGTGAACGAGTTTGGGTGACATTTATTGGAGGATGTTAATGGCGAGGGGAGTGAGTGTGGGGGCTTTTATTGGGGATGTTAGGGGAGAGGCAAGGGAGTGTGGAGACATTTATTTGGGAATTTTAAAGGGGAGGGGAGCGAGTTTGCGGACATTTATTGTGGCGATGTCAAAGGGAAGGGGTGGGAGTGTGGGGACATTTATTGGGGTTTGTTAAAGGGGATGGGAGGGAGTGTGGCGACATTTATTGGGGGATGTTAAAAGGGAGAGGAGGGAGTGTGGGGGCATTTATTGCGGATGTTAAAGGGGAGGAAAGCGCATGGGTCATTTATTAAAGCGATATTAAAGGTCAGTGGCGGGAAGTATGGGTTGAAATATTGGCAGATAATAAAGCTGAGGGAGTGTGTTGGGGCATTTATTGGGGAATGATAAACGGGAGGGGAGCGACTGTGGGGGCATTTATTCGGACGATGTTAAAGAGGAGGAGTATGAGTGTGGGGGCATTTATTGGGCGATAATAAAGGGGAGGGGAGCGAGTGTAGGAGCAATTATTGGGACGATGTTAAAGGGGAGGGGAGGGAGAGTGTGGACATTTACTGGGGATGTTAAAGGCGAGGTGAGTGAGTGGGGTCCTTCACTGGGGGATGTTAAAGGGGAGTGGAGGGATTGTGGGGGCATTTATTGGAGGATGTTAAATGGGAGGGGTATGAATGTGGGTGCCTTTATTGGCGTATGTTAAAGTGGAGGGGAGAGAGTGTGCAGGCAAATATTGGGTGCTGTTAAAAGGGAGGAGAGAGAGTGTGCATCGTTTATTGGGGCGACGTTAAAGGGGAGGGGCGGGGAGTGTGGGTTGAAATATTACGAGGTATTAAAGGGGAGGGAATGTGGGGGCATTTATTGGGGAATATAAAGGGGTGGGGTGCGAGTGTGGGGACATTTTTGGGACGATGTTAAGTGGGTGGAGTGTAAGTAAGTTGACATTTATTGGGGGTTGATAAAGTGAAGGAGAGCGAGTGTGGGGGCATTTATTGGGACGATATTAAAGGGGAGGGGCAGGAGTTTGTGGGCATTTATTGGGGATGAAAAAGGTTAGGGGAGCGAGTGTCGGGGCTTTTATTGGGACCATGTTAAAGGGGAGTGTTGGGAGTGTGAGAACATTTACTGGGGTATGTTAAAGGGGAGGGGAGTGAGTGGGGGTATTTACTGGGGGATGTTAAATTGAGTTGTGGGAGTTTAGGGACATTTATTGGTGGATGTTAAAGGCGAGGGGAACGAGAGTGGTGGCAATTATTGGGAATGTTAATGGAGAGGGGTGGGAGTGTTGCGACATTTAATGGGGAATGTTAAACGGGAGGGGAGGGGATTGAGAGAGGGTGCCTTTATTGGGGGTGTTAAAGGGGAGGGGTGTAAGTGTGGGGGCAAATATTGGATGCTGTTAAAGGGAAGGGGAGGGAGTTTGGTAGCATTTTTTGTGGAATGTTAAAGGGGAGGAGATTGGTTATGGGGGCATTTATTAAGGGATGTTAAAGGGTAGGGGAGGCAGTGCGGGGACATTTATTTGGGGATGTTAAAGGGGAGGGGAGGGAGTGTGGGGGCATTTAATGTGCGATGTTAAAGGGGAGGGGAAGGAGTGTGGGGGCATGTATTAGTGGATGTTAAAGGGAAGGGGAGGCAGTCTGTGTGCTTTTAATTGGTGTTGTTAAAATGGATGGGAGGGGATTGTTTGTGGGTGCCTTTATTGGGGATGTTAAAGGGGAGGGAAGTGAGTGTTTGGGCAAATATTGGGTTATGTTAAACTGGAGTGGAGGGAGTGTGGGGACATTATTGGGAATGTTAAAGGGGAGGAGATTGATTGTGGGGGCATTTATTATGGGATGTTAAAGGGTAGGGGAGGGAGTGTGGGGTCATTCATTGGGGATGTTAAAGTGCATTGAGGAGGGAGTGTGGGGCCATTTAATGGGCGATGTTAAAGGGGAGGGGAGGGAGTCTGTTGGCATGTATTGGGGGATGTTAAAGGGTAGGAGTGGAGGGTGTGGGCTTTTATTGGGGCGATATTAAAGGTGAAGGGGAGGGGATTATGGGGAGAAATATTGGGGAGATATTAAAGGGGAGGAGAGGGATTGTGAGGTCATTTAAAAGTGCTGTTAAAGGGAAGGGGAGCGAGTGTGGGAGCCTTTATTGTGGCATGTTAAAGGGGGGGAGCGAGTGTGGCTGACATTTATTGGGTGCTGTTAAAGGGGTGGGGAATGAGTGTGGTGGCATTTATTGGGTGATGTTAAAGGGGAGGGGTGGGAGTTTTTGGACATTTACTGGGGGATGTTAAAGTGAGGGCAGGGAGTGTGGGGGCATTCATTGGGGAATGTTAAAGGCGAGGGGAGTGAGTATGGGTGCAATTATTGGGGGTGTTAAGGGAGAGGCGAGGAAGAGTGGGGGTATTTATTGTGGGATGTTAAAGGGGAGGGGATGGAGTGCGCACATATTTATTGGGGTTGTTAAAGGGGAGGGGTGGGAGTGTGGGGGATTTATTGGGGGTATTAAAGTGGAGGGGATGGAGTGTGCGAATATTTATTGGGTATGTTAAAGGGGAGGGGAGGGAGTGTGGGGCATTAAATGGGCGATGTTAAAGGGGAGGAGTGAAATTGTGCAGGCAAATATTGGGTACTGTTAAAGGTTAGGAGAGAGAGTGCATCGTTTATTGATGCGATTTTAAAGGGTGGGGCGGGGAGTATGGGTGAAATATTGGGAGGTATTAAAGGGGAGGGAATGTGGGGGCATTTATTGGGGAATAATAAAGGGGAGGGGTGCGAGAGTGGGGACATTTATTGGGACGATGTTAAGTGGGTGGGATGGAAGTGTAGGGGCAGTTAATGGGGGATGATGAAGGGGAGGGGAGCGAGTGTGGGGGCATTTATTGGGACGATGTTAAACGGGAGGTGCAGGAGTTTGGGGGCATTTATTGGGGATGAAAAAGGGGAGGGATAGAGTGTCGGGGCTTTTATTGGGACCATGTTAAAGGGGAGGGTTGGGAGTGTGAGGACATTTATTGGGAGATGTTAAAGGGGAGGGGAGTGAGTCGGGGCATTTACTGTGGGATGTTCAAGTGAGGTAAGGGAGTGTTGGGACATTTATTCGGGGATGTTAAATGCGAGGGGAACGAGTGTGGGGCAATTATTGGGGATGTTAATGGAGAGGGGAGGAAGTGTGGCGTCATTTAATGGAGGATGTTAAAAGGGAGGGGAGGGGATTGAGTGTTAAGGGACATGGGAGTGAGTGTGGGGGCATTTATTGGGGGTGTTAATAGGGATGGGAGGGAGTGTATGGACTTATATTGGGGATGATAAATGGGAATGGGAGCGAGTGAGGGGCAATTTATTGGGACGATGTTAAAGGGGAGGGATGGGAGTGTGGTGTCATTTATTGGGGGATGATAAAGGGGAGAGGAGCGAGTGTGGGAGCATTTATTGGGAAGATATTAAAGGGGAGGGCTGGGAGTATGGGGGCATTTATTGGGTTATGTGAAAGGGGCGGTGTGGGAGTCTGGGGTCATTTATTTGGGCGATGTTAAAGTTGGATGTGGGAGTGTAGGGGCATTAATTGGGACGATTTTAAAGGGGAGGGGAGCGAATGTGAGGGCATTTATTGGGCCAATTTTGAAGGGGTTGGGAGGGAGTGTGGGTGGCATTGATTGTGGCGATGTGAAAGGGGAGGGGCGGCAGTGTGGAGCATGTATTGGGGGTTGTTAAAGGGGAGCGGAGCGAGTGTGGGGGCATTTGTTGGGACGATGTTAAATGGGAGGGGTGGGTGTGTGGGTTATTTATTGGTGTTGTCAAATGGGACTGGAGCGAGTGTGGGGGCATTTGTTGGGACGATGTTAAAGGGGAGGAGTGGGTGTGTGGGTTATTTATTGGGGTTGTCAAATGGGAGTGGAGCAAGTGTGGAGGCATTTGTTGGGTCGATGTTAAAGGGGAAGGGTGGGAGTGTGGGAACATTTATTGGGTGATGTTAAAGGGAGGGGAGTGTGTGACGACATTTATTGGGTATGTTAAAGTTGAGGTGAGGGAGTATGGGGGTATTTAATGGGGGATGTTAAAAGTGAGGGGAGGTGCTTGATTGTGGGTGCCTTTGTTGGTGTTGTTAAAGGGGAGGGGTGTGAGTTTGGGAGCAAATATTCAGTGCTGTTAAAGTGGAGGAGAGGGCATGTGGGTCGTTTATTGAGGCGATGTTAAAGGGGAGGGGAGGGGAGTATGTGTTGATATATTGGGAGGTATTAAAGGTGAGGGAATGTGGGGGCATTTATTGGGGGATGTTAATGGGGACGCGAGGGAGTGTAGGGGCATATAATGGGGAATGATAAACGGGAGGGGAGCGAGTGTGAGGGCATTTATTGGAACGATGTTAAACGTGTAGGGCTGGGAGTGTGGGGGCATTTATTGGGTGATGCTAAAGGGGAGGTTTCGGAGTGTGCGAGCATTTATTGTGTGATGTTAAGGGGGATGGGTGGGAGTGTGTGGACATTTACTGGGGGAAGTTAAAGTGAGGTGAGGGAGTGTGGGTGACCTTTATTTGGGGATGTTAAAGGGGTTGGGAGTGAGTCGGAGTGCATTTATTGGGTGATGTTAAAGGTGAGGTGTGGGATTTTGTGCACATTTACTGGGGGATGTTAAAGTAAGATGAGAGAGTGTGGGTGACATTTATTGGGGGATGCCAAAGGCGAGCGGAGTGAGTTTGGGTGCATTTATTGGGGATATTAGGGGAGAGGCGAGGGTGTGTGGGGACATTTATTGGGGGATGTAAAAGGTGAGGGGAAGGAGTGTGATGGCATTTATTGGGTGATCTTAAAGGGGAGGTGTGGGAGAAGGTCGTTATTTTTGGGGCGATTTTAAAGTGGAGGGGAGCGAATGTGAGGGCATTTATTGGGCCGATTTTAAAGGGGTTTGGAGGGAGTGTGGGGTCCTTGATTGGGGCGATGTGAAAGGGTAGGAGAGGGAAGTATGAGGAGAAATATTGGGAGGTATTAAACGGGACGGTGTATGGTGGCATTTATTGGTGGATGTTAATCGGGATGGGAGCGAGTGTGGGGTCAAATATTGGGTGCTGTTAAAGGGGGGCAGAGGGAGTTTGGGTCGTTTATTGGGGCAATGTTAAAGGGGAGGGGAGTGGAGTATGGGTTGATATATTGGGAGTATTAAAGGGGAGGGAATTTGGTCGAATTTATTGGGAATGTTAAGGGACAGGGCATTGAACGTGTGGACATTTATTTGGGGATGTTAATGGGGAGGGGAGGGAGTGTACGGACATATATTGGGGGATGATAAAGGGGAGGGGAGCCAATGTGGGCGAGTTAATTGGGACGATGTTAAAGGGGCGGGATGGGAGTTTGGGGGCATTTATTGGGTGATTTCAAAGGGGAGGAGTGGGAGAGTGAGGGCATTTACATATGGGATGTTAAAGTGAGGTGAGGGAGTTTGGGTGACATTAATTGGGGGATGTTAAACGGGAAGGGAGTGAGTGTGGGGGCATTTAATGGGTGATGTTAAAGGGGAGGGGTGGGATTGTGTGGACATTTATGGGGGATGTTAAAGTGAGGTAAGGGAGTTTGCGTGACATTTATTGGGGGATGTTAATGGCGAAGGGACTGATTGTGTGGGCATTTATTGGGGATGTTAGGGGAGAGGTAAGAAAGTGTGCAGGCATTTATTTGTGGATTTTAAAGGGGAGGGGAGGTTGTGGCGGGGCATTTATTGGGGTATGTTAAAGTGGAGGGGAATGAGTGTGGGTGTCTTTATTGGGGGATGTTAAATGGGAGGGATGGGAGTGTTTGGAAACTTACTGGGAGGTGTTAAAGGCGAGGGGAGTGAGTGTGAGTGCAATTATTGGGGAGGTTAAGGGACAGGCGAGTGTGTGTGAGTTATTTATTGTGGGATGTTAAAGGGGAGGGGTGGAAGAGTGGGGATATTTATTGGGGATGTTAAAGGGGAGTGGAGGGAGTGTGGGGGCATTTATTGGGGGATGTTAAAGGGGAGGGGTGGGAGTGTGGGGGCATTTAATGGGGGATGTTAAAAGGAAGGGGTGGGGCGTGAGTGTGGGGGCATTTATTGGTGGAAGTTAAAGGGGAGGGGAGTGAGTGTGGGGCAAATATTGGGTGCTGTTAATGGGGAGGAGAGAGAGAGTGTGGGTCGTTTATTGGGGCGATGTTAAAGGGGAGGGGGTGGAGTATGGTTTAAATATTGGGAGGTATTAAAATGGAGGGAATGTGTGGGCTTTTATTGGGAATGTTATGGGACAGGGGAGTGAGTGTGGGGGCATTTATTGGGGGTTGATAAAGGGGAGGGGAGCGAGTGTGGTGGCATTTATTGGGAGGATGTTAAAGGGTTGGGGTGGGTGTGTGGGGGCTTTTATTGGTAATGTTGAGGGGGATGGGTGGGACATTTTGGACATTTATTGCAGGATGTAAAAGGCAAGGGGAGTGAATGTGGGGGCATTTATTGGTTGACGTTAAAGGGGAGGGGTGGGAATGTGTGGACGTTTATTGGGGAATGTTAAAGTTGAGGGAAATGAGTGTGCGGGCAATTATTGGGGATGTTAAGTGAGAGGCAGGGAGTTTGGGTGTATTTATTGTGTGATGTTAAAGGGAAGGGGAGCGAGTATGCGGACATTTATTGTGGATGTTAAAAGGGAGGGGATAGAGTGTGGAGGCATTTATTGGAAGATATTGGAAGTATAATGTGGGAAAGTGCTAGGTTATCTACTTTGGCAGGAAAAATAAAAAAGCAAACTATTATTTAAATGAAGAGAGATTACAAAATGCTACAGTTCAGAGGGACCTGGGCGTCCTTTCCCATGAAACAGAAAAAGTTAGCATGCAGGGGCAGCAAGTAATCAAAAAGGCAAATGGAATGTTGGCCTTTATTTCAAGGGGGTTGAAGTATAAAAGCAGGGAAGTCCTGCTACAACTGTACACGTTATTGGTGAGACCACAACTTGAGTACTGCGTACAGTTTTCGTCTCCTTATTTAAGAAAGGATATACATGCATTGAAGGCAGTTCAGGGACGACTCACGAGGTTAATTCCAGAGATGAGGGGTTTGACTTATGAGGAAAGGTTGAGCAGGCTGGACCTATACTCATTGGAATTTAGAAGAATGAGAGATGATCTTACCAAAACATATAAGATACTGAGGGGGCTCGACAGGATAGTTGCAGAGAGGATGTTTCCCCTCATGGGGAAATCTAGAACTCGGGGGCACAGGCTCAGAATAAAGGGTCGCCGTTTTAGAACTGAGGTGAGGAGAAACTTCTTCTCTGAGGGGGTCGGAAATTTGTGGAATTCTCTGCCCAGAGAGCTGTGGAGGATGGGTCATTAAATACATTTAAAGTTGAGATAGACACATTTTTGCAAGCTAAGGGAGTGAACGGTTATGGTAGCGGGCTGGGAAATGGCTTTGAGCCCAAGTTCTTATTGAATGGCGGAGCAGGCTCGAGGGGCCAAGTGGCCTATTCCTGCTCCTATTTCTTATGTTCTTATGTTCTTATTTATAAAGTCCTGGTGCCGGGCCTCCTCCTCCCCGGGCTCCTCTCCTGCGGGCCTTGCCGGGATGCTCCCCCTCACCCCACTCTCACGGTAACCGGGCCTCCCGCTGCTGCTGCACGCCGGACGTACGCCTACCGTCGCCAGGGAAGATCCCGAGTGACAGCCGCCATCTTTGTGCCGGACCACAGAGCCGCCATCTTTGAGCGGGGCGCTAGAGCCGCCATTTTTGTGCCGGAACCCGGAGCCGCCATCTTTGAGCGGGGCACCAGAGCCGCCATCATTGAGCTGGGCGGGGGCGACTCCCGCTGCATTCCTCAATGAACGGGAGCCGCCATATTTGTCTAGGGTAGGACGGCCGCCATCTTAGTGCGGGCGGGAGTTGTGCTGCTTCAGGCGGCGCGATAGGCGAGGCCATCTTTGTCTAGAGCACTTTTGCCTTTCCAGAGTGGCCTGACAGCTGGCCGCGCCCCTCACAGGGAGCTCAGTATAGACAGTGTGCGAGTGAGCGTATTAGTATTCACCCAGATCACCGGGTCCGCGGGCGGTCCAGCCCGGAGGAGAGCGGCTCGCCACAATATGAGGCCCATTGAGTCCAGTATAGACAGTGTGCGACTAAGCGTGTTAATATTTACCCAGATCACTGACCCCGCGTGCGGCTGAGCCCGGGGAAGAGCGGCTCGCCTCAATATTAGGACCAGGGAGCTCTGAGGCTGCAAAGTCTCCGCTTCTTATCATCTTTTAATGAATTTTACAATCAGAGTAAAGGGATATTTCCCCACATTCTTCAACTGCTCTCTGAACTTAGTCTGGGTCACGGCATAAATCCCAGTGTTTGTGGAGCAACTCAGCAGCTGCAACATCAATCCTATTTGTATTACATAATAAGGTAGATTTACAGACGGATACCGCAACAGATACATTCGCAAATTTATAAAATATATCATAAAGATTGCCCATAACAGGATAAAATTGCCCGAGATAACAAACAGTAAAACCATGGATTTCCTGCGGCTCTCCATCTCTGGGTCTCTGGGACTCTCCCCACTGCTGGGACCCCGGAGTCTCCTGCGGGCTCTGCTGGCCACTAAAATGTGTCTGACGGTGACAGCATTGAGCAGCAGAATTAGAACAAATGCAACCCCCGGGGTGAGAATATAATGAAGTAACTCGATTGCTCCCCAGACCGGTGACAACTGAACATGGGGTGATGATTCACAAAACAGGGCGGCGTTGCCAATATTATACCAGCCTGAGAACATAAAATACCAGGTGATATCCTTTAAACAGCTCAGCACAATCACTGTTCCCAGAACCACAGCCGCCGTTTTCTCGGTGCAATATTTAGTTTTCAGCTTCTGGCAACAAATGGCCACAAATCGATCAAAGGTGAAAGTGACCGTGAACCAGACAGAACAGTCTGTAGCTGCATAAAGCAGGATGGCATGGATATTACACACGCGGATGGACCGCACGAAACCAAACTGTTCCAAATAAAGAATCGGAATCTGCCTCAATATCAGGTCGAGGATAACGACCAGTAGATCCGCAGCTGCCATGGCCACCAGGTAGCGAGTGACACATTTGGAGAGACCGCATTTTCCCCGAGACAGGATCACAATCGTCACCAAGTTAACTGTGTGGAAGGGAAATAAACAGGGAAATTATACATCAGGCTGGGAGCAAGAGCAGCAGTTTGATGGAATTCGGGGTGTAATCTGCAACTCATTAGCGACATTCACTGATATAATCAAATTCTATTACCTGTGGAGCTGAATGCAGGGTTTATTTTACGACTAATTGGCAATTTATTGTGGAATTAATCAATGAAATAGGGATAAATACAACAGGAAAGTAAGAGATGTTTGATTAATGAGAGATTAAATGATAGATCTACCTTTAGCCAAGTAGACAAAAGCACCGCCCGAGGTACCAGGGACACACAGGACCTGAACCTTTCATGAAGCCTTCTTATACCGGGATCAGTCAGCATTTGGAGCGGTGCAATTCGCTTCTGTGCCCCTGTGTTCGGGAGAGGGAAATCCCGCTTGAATTCCTGCTCCTGGTTAGAATATCCATTATATTTAGAACTGAAAATGAATGCAACAGCAAAATACAAAAACTACAAACTTGGCGTGTAATAATTACAGGCAATAGTATTTAAAATGTACGGATGTAATATGACAATGATAATATAATAAATACAAGTGCACTGTAGTTATAAAGATAACTGGGCTGTCAGAAGTTTGTTGAAAATTGAGTTTTATGCATTTTTGTTGAAATACACAAATTGTACCTCATTGAAAGGAAGATTTTCCAAATAAGATTGCAAAGAATGGACACTGAATTAAGATAAATAGTTATCATGAGCCAGGTAATGTCTCACTAAATGTATTTTTCTGCAACGAAATCAGACGACTTATCCCACAGGCAAAGAGTCGACGGATGCTTTTGTACATTATCGGAACACAAATCGAAGAGATTTATCCTTGTACTTTTTCGCCTGTTGGTTTCCAACTTGTGCAGAGAATATTAGACGGGAAAATATCAAAGGATTTTCTTATCCTCAGTACTTCAGTTACAATCAGCTGGGATTGTTTATCCTGAAGTAAGCAGGAGACAATAGAGAATCACTCTGGGTCTCACTGAGAGATCCACTGTAATGTGACAGTCCGGCATGGGATCCTATTGTAAATCCAAAACAAAGATGAATGAATAATTTGGGAGAATGTAAATTATCCTTGTAATCCTGTTCCAACCATCAGTAGCAGTGCCACTAATGCAGAACTGAATATGGTGGGAAAGGAGACACTGACTGTAAGTGAATGATTAGCGGATATTTCAGACATTTTTAGATCTGCATGTGATCTGCCACGATTTGGTCCTGTGACTCTGTGTAAGTAACCATAAAGAGCATTAGGTGAAAACAAAACCAAAGCACTGCGGATGCTGGAAATCTGAAATAAACACAGAAAATGTTGTAAATACTCAGCAGGTCAGGCAGCATCTGTGGAGAGAGAAACAGAGGTAACGTTTCAGGTCGATGACCTTTCGCCATTGGATGAAAATTCTCCTAAACCAAGAGAACATTCTTCTGATCTGTTAGAAATGTTCATTGGAGATAGCCGACCGAAATTCGTTAAATAAAGAGTCTCGTACAATATCATTGCCTGAGTTGATTATGGAACATTTGAATCTGGGGAACACCGTATCACCTTCAGAATCAATAACTGACAGCAGTGCGGATGGGAAGGGGACTAACAAGGAGAGAAATACAGTTAAACATTATTCACTCAATTAATAGCTGGATACAGAGACTTACCAGGACAACAACAGCAGCGAGGGGCGTGGAGAGGGGGAGGAATAAATGACCAGACCAGTAATACAGTGAAACATGATTTACAGAATTAAAAGCTGAATACAGAGTCTTATCAGGGACACCGACAGCAGCGAGGTGTGGTGTGAATAAATGACAAGAACAGTCATAGTAATACATGATTTATAGAATTAATAGTTGGTTATAGAGACTTACCATGAACACCAACAGCAGCGAGGATGTGCCAGTCTTTTTAAATAAAATAACCCATTGGTTAACAGAGATGCAACAATTTGAAACACAGAATACCATTAATAACTGCGTATCCCACGGTAAATAGCAGCAATAATATTACAGTGTAACATGGTTTATAGAACTAGTAACTGGACATAGATACTTACTGGGAACACCAACAGCACCGAGGATGGGATAGTAAATCTTTTGTATATCTTTACATATGCTTTCTATCTTCCAGTCCAAAAACCAAAATTTATTAACGATGCTTGAACTCATTCCTCCCTTCTCTGAGTGACTGATGGTATTTGTGCTGGAGGCAGCGCGCTGACTGTGTGAGGTGACACAGTGAAGGGAGCTCCTTATTTAGAGCAGAGAGAAATCCCCGAGTGACATCATTAGGCCTCACTGTAACTGACATTAATTACAGTCATTGAACAAACAGACTCGTTGAACCATTGTCATCACAACACATTACTGCATCACAATCTAGCTCCCATTATTGTAAACAGTTTTAAATTAAAAGTGAGCAAATGCACAATATTTCACCCGCCCATAAAATACCTGCACAGAACAAAGAGACCGGAGTTTCTCTCCCTGTATTGAAGTCCAACTGAGAACAAAAGACGATAAATTGACAGGAACAAGGCAGAAATAAGTGATGAATAAGATTCATTGTCCCAATCTTGTTCTACTATTTATTGCATCGCAGGCAATCAGGTTTGAAACATTCAAAATAAATAAAAGTTTATAAACGGCAGGATCTTAGAGATGATTCCAGTGCTGGAACAATGGGACTCGCTTACACAGCTCCCGCCTCAGTCCAGGAATTTCAATCCCAGGGCCACTGAGTTTACACTGCTCCCGCCTCAGTCCAGGAATTTCAATCCCAGGGCCACTGAGTTTACACTGCTCCCGCCTCAGTCCAGGAATTTCAATCCCAGGGCCATCCGAAGTTAACACTGCTACCTGCACCGTCCAGGAATTTCAATCCCAGGGCCACTGAGTTTACACTGCTCCCGCCTCAGTCCAGGAATTTCATTCCCAGGGCCGCCGAGTTTACACTGCTCCGGCATCAGTCCAGGAATTTCATTCCCAGGGCCACTGAGTTTACACTGCTCCCGCCTCAGTCCAGGAATTTCAATCCAGGTCTGTTTACACTGCTCCCGCCAGTCCAGAATTTCACACTGATTACACTGCATCCGTCATCCAGAATTTCATTCGAAGGGCCGCCTAGATTACACTGCTCCGGCATCAGTCCAGGATTTTCATTCGCAGGGCAGCCTAGATTACACTGCTCCGGCATCAGTCCAGGAATGTCATTCCCAGGGCCGCCTAGATTACACTGCTCCGGCATCAGTCCAGGATTTTCATTCGCAGGGCAGCCTAGATTACACTGCTCCGGCATCAGTCCAGGAATTTAATTCCATGGCTACCTAGATTAAACTGCTCCCGACACTGTCCAGGTATTTCATTCCCTGGCTGCCTAGATTAAACCGCTCCCGCCTCAGTCTAGGAATTTCATTGCCAGGGTCGCCTAAATTACACTGCTCCCGCCTCAGTCGAGGAATTTCATTCCCAGGGCCACCGAGATGACACTGCTCCCGCCTCAGTTCAAGAATTAAATTCCCTGCCTGCCTCGATTAAACTGTGCTTAAAAATGTTTCCTCATGTCACCTCTGGTTCTTTTGCCACTCACCTTTAATCTGTGTCCTCTGGTTACTGACCCTACTGCCACTGGAAACCTTTTCTCCTTGTTTACTTCACCAAATTCCCTTCATAATTTTGAAAACCTCTATTAACTCTCTTCTGAATCTTCTCTGCTCTGAGGAGCACAATCACAGCTTCTCCATTCTCTCCACAGAACTGAAGTCCCTCCTCCCTGGAACTATTGTGAGAAATCTCTTCAAGGCCCTGACATCCAACCTAAAGTGTGGTGCGCAGAATTGGACACAATACGCCAGCTGAGGCCTAAACAATGTTTCATAAAGGTTTAGTGTAACTTCCTTGCTTTTGTACTCTATTCCTCTATTATTAAAGCCAAGGATCCCATAAGCTTTTTTTTAGTTGCCTTCACAACATGTCCTGTCAACTTCAAAGATTTGTCTACATATAATCCACGTCTCTCTGTTCCTGCACCCCCTTTAACATTGTACCATTTAGTTCCAATTGCCTCTCCTCATTCTTCCTCCCAAAATGTATCACTTCACACTTCCCTGCATTAAATTTCATCTGCCCTGTGTCTGCCCATTTCACCAGTCTGTCTATGTCCTTCTGAAGTCTGTTACTGTCCTTCACATTTATTACTAATTTTCCGAATTTTTTTTCATCTGCAAACTTTGAAATCATGCCCTGTATATCCAAGCCCAGTTCATTAATATAGATCAAAAAGAGCAGAGATCCCAACACCGATCCCTTGGGAACACCTCTGCATACTTTCCTCCAGTTCAAGAACAATCGTTCACCACTTGTCTCTGTTTTCTGTCCCTTAGAAAATGTTCCATTCATGCTGCCCCTGTCCATTTAATCCCATGGGCTTTAATTTTCCTAAGGAGTCTATGATGTAGTACTTTACAAATGCCTGTTGAAAGTCCATATACACAACATCAACATCACTACCCTCATCACCCCTATCCATCACTTCATCAAATAACGCGATCAAGTTAATCAAACACGATGTGCCTTTAATAAACCCATGCTGAATTTCATTTATTAACCCATACTGTTCCAAGTGCAACTTAATTTTGTTCTGGAATAATGTCTCTAAAAGTTTCCCCACCACCGACATCAGGCTGACTGGCCTGCAGTTGCCGGGTTTATCCATCTCCCACTTTTTAAACAGAGGTGTAACATTTGTAACCCTCCAGTGCTCTGGCACTACTTCCACAGGGCTCACTACGAGGTCCATTGCTTTTTGGGGGATACATCAATGGTTTAGACTTCAATGTAGGGGCATGATTAAGAAGTTTGCAGATGATACACAAATTGGCTGTGTGGTTGATAGTGAGGAAGAAAGTTGTAGACTGCAGGAAGATATCAATGTACTGGTCAGGTGGACAGAAACGTGGAAAATGTAATTCAATACGGAGAAGAGTGAGGTAATGCATTTGGCGAGAGCTAACGAGGCAAGAGAATACACAATAAATTGTAGGGTAATGTGATGTGTAGAGGAACAGAGGGACCTTGGAGTGCGTGTCCACAAATCCCTGAAGGTAGCAGGACAAGTTTCTATTCTTCCTACTGAAATGAATAACCTTACACTTCCGCACATTATACTCCATCTGCCACCTTCTTGCCCACTCACTTAACCTGTCTAGATCCCTTAGCAGGCTCTTTGCGTCCACCTCGCAGCTCATTTCCCCACCTAGCTTTGTATCATCAGCACACTTGGATACATTACACTCGGTCCTTCATCTAAATCATTAATACAGATTTAAATAGCTGATGCCCCAGCACTGATCCTTGCGGCACCCCACTAGTTACAGCCTGCCAACCTGAAAATGAACCGTTTATTCCTACTCTCTGTTTTCTGTCCTCATATAAACCACACGGACTTAGCATCGTCTGTGGTTACAATTCTAGACTCCTCGGTGAACATAGCTGAGCCAGTGGAAATATGGAAGCAAGGAGCGGGGTAACCGGGATTGGCGGCGATTTGGTTTGTGCTGTGCCCCAATCGAGCTATGCTGGGAACTGTTTTATTTCTAGTTTTTCTTATTCAATCACGGGATGTGGGCGTCGCTGGCAAGGCCATCATTTATTGCCCATCCCCAATTGCCCTTGAGAAGGTGGTGGTGAGCCGCTGCATTCCACAGTGCTGTTATAGGGGAGAAGTGGGGAGGGGGGTTAGTGTTGCAGGATTTTGATCCAGGGATGATGAAGTAACGGCGATACCTTTCCAAGTCAGAATGGTGTGTGACTTGGAGGGGAGCTTGGAGGTGTTGTTGTTCCCATGCGCCTGCTGCCCTTGTCCTTCTAGGTGATAGAGTTTCCGGTTTTGGGAGGTGCTGCTGAAGAATCCTTGACGAGTTCCTGCAGTGCATCTTGTAGCTGCTACAACACTGCACCCACAGTGCTCCGGTGATGGAGGGAGAGAATGTTTAAGGTGGTGGATGGGGTGCCAATCAAACAGGCTGCTGTGTCCTGCATGGTGTCGAGATTCTTGACTGTTTTTGGAGCTGCACTCATCCAGGCAAGTGGAGGATATTCCATCGCACTCGTGACTTTTGTCTTGTAAATGGAGGAAAGGCTTTGGGGAGTTACGAGATAAGACATTCGCCGCAGAAAACCCAGCCTCTGACCTGCTCTTGTAGCCACAGCATTTATGTGGCAGCTCCATTTAAGGTTCTTGTCATGGTAAAACCTAGGATATTGATGGTGGGGGATTAATCGATGGCAATGCCATTGTATGACAAGGGAAGGTGATTAGTCAATCACTTGTTGGAGTTGGCAATTGTGTAGCGGCAATGTTACTTGCCACTTAACTGCTTCAGACTGAATGTTGTCCAGGCCTTGCTTCATGTGGGCACTGACTGCTTCATTATCTGAGGAGTTGCGAATGGAACTGAGCACTTGGAAGTCAGCAGCAATCATCCCCACTTCTGACCTTATGAAGGAGGGAAGGTCATTGATGAAGCAGCTGGAGATGTTTGGGCCTAGGACACTGCCCTGAGGAACTCCTCAGCGATGTCCTGGGGTTGAGATGATTGGCCTCCAAAAACCACAACCATTTTCCTTTATGCTAGTTATGACTCTGGTCACTTTTACAGGATTAGGAAGCGAGGTGAAAAGGGGAGTTGGATTCACATTGGCTGCTAAGAGGACCTAAGGGGCGAGCTGAGTGACTGGGTGGAAGCATGCAGGAGGGCAAAGCCGAGTGGGCTGTTGAAGGAACGCCAGGGACTTTATTCCCCATCTGAGCTAAACTGGGGCCGAATCAGGTCCATTCCATTGGCAAGGATGTACGAACAAAGATGTTGCTCAATATAGTTCTCCTTCACCCATCCTGGTAGTCGCTTGATACAATGATCATGGAGTTATTGACTATTCACAGCAAGCAGTCTCGTTCAATTAGTCTGCAACAGACCCAGCCATGAGATGAGGAAAACCCCCAGTTGTGGAGACCTTTAGGAACCATAGGTAAAAAGTCACCTGTTCCTCCCAAGCCATGCTAAACTCAACACATGTCATGTCTCAAGTTACTCATACACTATCCGTGAGAGAAACCTCTTTAATGTGCAGGGAATATTTGCTTCCAGCATCTCCCTGGGGATCCTGTTCCATAGATTGTCCTATTGCTCGCTGCAATAACATTACCGCAGATTCATTTTGTGGGAAAATAATTACAAGGCTAATGGAATGTTGGCCTTTATCTCAAAGGGGGCTGGAATACAGAGGGCTGGAAGTTTATGCTACAGTTGTATGAAGCTCTGGTCAGACCCCATCTGTGTTTAGATCTGGGAACCGCACCTCGGGAAGGATATATTGGCCTTGCAGTGGGTGCAGCGCCGATTCACGAGAATGATACCGCGGCTAAAAGGGTTAAATTATAAGGTCTAAACTTGACTAAACTTGTATTCCCTCATGTATAGACGATTAAGGTGTGATCCAATTGAGGTGTTAAGATTACTAAAGAATTTGATAGGGTAGCTAGAGAGAAGCTATTCACTCTGATGAAGGGAGTTCAGAACAAGGGGGCATAAACTCAAAAATAAGAGCTAGGCCGTTCAGGGTGATGTCAGGGAGCACTTATTGACACAGAAAGTATTGGAAATCTGGAAAACCCTTCCTCAAAAATCCTGTTGAGGCTGGAGGTCAATTGCAAATTTCTAAACTGAGAGATGCATTAGGTATGGGCTTTAAGGGATATGGAGCAATGACGGTAAATTGAGTTAAGTTACAGATAAGCCATGATCTCATTGAATGTGGGATCAGGCTCGATGGGCTGAACCACCTACTCCTGATCCTATGTTCCTGTGTAACCACTTGAGTCAGATGGTTTGTCCAAGGTGTCTGCACTTAGCAGAATACAATGGAGCAGCACCAGGTCCTGGGAATGCGGGACAGGCCCACCAGTTACTGTAGCATCCCATCGGATCCCAGCCTTCACCAATCATTTAACAGCGAGCGTTCCTTACTGGAAAAACACAGGTCTCTCATGATCAGATGATAAAGCCATTCCTCCAACATCAATAACATCTTGAAACGTTCAGGTTAAGCGTCCATAGAGTTATTGAACATACAAATCATGCAAAATCACTTAAACATACACTAAAAAGATCGGGCTTACAAACACACCCAATGGTCAGGGACTCAAACGCATTACAGTTCTGAGCTCAATATTCAGGTCCTACAAACCATTGCAATCCAAATCCTTATTACCGTCTGCCACTTTATTCATACCTTTCTAAGCTACAGGTTTCCTTGTCCTAATGTCCATCAGTGGAAGCTACACAGCCCTGACCATGTCTGGCTCACGTGTGCAGATTTCCACCTTTACACTACAGAATGGTGACCCATGGCTAATTTTTACAACACTTCTATTGATTGACGTGAGTGAAGATGGAAACATCTCGCTTTCCACTTCCTCAGGAATAAAACTCCGTATAAGGAGAATCTCACAGGACCCGCCCCTTATCAGTAACTTCAGTTAATAAAGCTGGTTTCCTTACTTTTTCCCACTGGGCTCATGAGCTCGGTATAACTTATTTACTTCGTCAACGTATCAAACATTTAGCTTTTGTCATACATAATTGCTATTCTACAAAATAAAAACATTCCTTAGAAGTTGATGTTTGATTCTGTAAAGTCCAGAACCAACTAATTCCCCCACTGTACAGAAACACCAGTTAAAAAGATGGTATTTACCCAGAGGTTTTCCTTTTACCAGGACTATCTCTTGCCCTTTCCTGTTATCAGTGCTGACAGCTCCCTGAAGCTTAGGAATCTCTACACAGTGGTGGGTCTTTCCTGAAATTCCGTCATAATGGAGGAGACCACTTCCTCCTGAAATGGGCCAGAGCTGTCGGGTCAGTCTTGGTTCAGCAGTCCAGTGGTCACTACTTAAAAATGGGATGGTATTTAACACAGCAAAGACTACAAGCTCCCACACCCCTGCAGTATGAAGAGGAATCAATAGCGATATAAGAATAGCACACGTCTAGTTGGAGATTAACCGTTTGCTGACAGTTTCCTTGTGTTAAACAAGGCATTGGTGAGGCAGAGCCATAATCGAGCGAGGCTGTGAAACACACGGAGACGGGATCACGGGCTCCAGGCGATCGCTGACACGGTCGGTCGCCTTCATTCTCCCGGTGGGTCCACAAACGAGCACTTAAGGTCATCCGCACTCAAATCGAACTCCTCGTCCGGACATTGATCCTTCAACATCCGCTCCACCTGCAAATACAGAGAGGTGAAAGGATGAATGTGGCAGTAAGGATGGGTAGTGAAGAGAGAGACAGTGCAAAACATAGAGAGAGGCAGAAAGAGAGAGGTTGTACGAGAGAGATAGAGAGAGAGATATTGGCAGAGAGAGTGAAAGAGAGCGATAGACAGAGAGATACAGTAACAGATATAGGCAGTGTATGAGAAACATAGAGAAAGGGACAGAGAGAAAAAGACAGAAAGACAGAGAAAGAGAAAGAGAAAGATAGACAGAGAAAAAAGAGTGTATGAGAGAGAAAGACAGAGACAGAGGGAGAAAGAAAGACAGAGAGAGAGAGAGTGACAGTGAGAGAAAGACAGAGACAGATGGAGAGAGAGAGGGAGAAAGAGAGAGTGTGTGAGAAACAGAGAGAGAGGGAGAGACAGACAGAGAGAGACAAAGAGACAGAGGGAGAGAGAGAGAGAGACAAAGCGAAATGATCCTACCCTCAGCAAGCCATTCAACCCCTTGAGCCTGTTACACACGAACAGACGGAGGCCATTCAGCCTTTCGACCCTGTAACACAGGAACAGGGGGAGGCCATTCGGCCCCTCGATTCTGTTACACAAGAAGAGGAGGAGGCAATTCAGCCCCTCGAGCCTGTTACACAGGAATAGGAGGAGGCCATTCAGCCCCTCGAGCCTATTATATAGGACCAGAAGAAGGCAATTCAGCACCTCGACCCTGTTACACAGAGACAGATGGAGAGAGAGAGAGAGAAAGAGAGAGTGTGTGAGAGACAGAGAGAGAGACAGAAAGAGAGACAGAGACAGTGAGAGTTAGAATGGGAGAGAAACAGCGAATACAGAGAGAGAGAAAGATGGGAGAGAAACAGCGACATACAGAGAGAGATAAAGAGACAGAGGTGGGGGGGGGGGACAGAGAGACAGACAGTGAAAATGAGCGATAAAGCAAAATGACCCAACTCTCCTCAAGCCATTCAGCCCCTCCAGCCTGTTACACACCAAGAGACGGAGGTCTTTCAGCCCCTCGAGCCTGTTACACCCGAACAGACGGTGGCCATACAGCACCTCAAACCTGTTACACAGGAACTGAATAAGGCCATTCAGCCCCTCGAGGCTGTTACACATGAACAGAAGGAGGCCATTCAGCCCCTCGAGCCTGTTGCACAGGAACAGGAGGAGGCCATCCAGACCCTAGAGCCAGACACACAGGAACAGGAGGAGGCCATTCCGCCCCTAGAGCCTGTTACACAGAAACAGGAGGAGGGCATTCTGCCCCTCGATCCATCTACACAAGAACAGGAGGAGGGCATTCAGCCCTTCCAGCCTGTTACACAGAAACAGGAGGAGGCCCGTTTGACCCTCGATCCGTCTACACAAGAACAGGAAGAGGCCATTCAGCCCCTCGAGCCTGTTACACAGGAACAGGAGGAGGCCATTCAGCCCCTCCAGCCTGTTTCACAGGAACAGGAGGAGGCCATTCAGCCCATCGAGCCTGTTACACAGGAAAAGGAGGAGGCCATTCTTCCCCTCGAGTCTATTTCATAGGACAAGGAGAAGGTCATTCAGCCCCTGAAGCCAATTACCGAGGATCAGGACAAGACCATTCAACCATTCGACCCTTATACACAGAAACAGGAGTTGACCATTCAGCCCCTCGAGCCTATTACACAGGAACAGGAGGAGGACATTTAGCCCCTCGAGCTGTTCTTTACCACAGCTCCATGAATGGGGTGGTCTGGGTGACAGGATGATATCCAAAGGGTGAAGTGGAGCTGGTTTCATATCTGATGTGCAGATGCCCATCAGTGAATTCAGACAGCGCGAGGGAGGATCTGGTGTCGCCCTGTGTTTGCTCTCAGTGCAGTGCAGTCTCTCGCCCTCTCCACAGCGAATTTCTTCGCTGTTTCATCATCGAGTTCTGTCATCGAAGTGATATGCACATCAATCCGCTGGTACCGATTATCTAAAAACAACAGTCACAACTTCAAATGGTTAAACACGCTGAGATGTCAGCGCACGGTCACGGGATGTATTTAGAACTCTTGCTGCCCTGTATTTCATGCTCTCTTTCCTCGGTTTCTGCATTCGCTCTTTCATTTCCCTCTCTCTTATTCACTTTTTTTCTTACCCCTCTTGTTTCCAATGTACTGTCTTATATATTCATTCTCTGCCCTCCATTCTCTCGCCTGCTTTTGTTCCCTCTCCCGATGTGATTTCAAGCCTCCTTTTGCGGCATTCCCTCACACCTTTGCCCCATCAATCAGAGAGAGAGAGAAAGTGAGAGAGAATCAGCGAGAGAAGGCAGGAGCGAGACAGATAGAGAGAATCAGAGAGAGAAAGCGAGAGAGAGACACAGTGAGAGAATGAGAGACAAGGAGAGAGAGGCAGAGAGAGAGAGAATCAGAGAGAGATAGCGAGAGAGAGAGAGGCAGAGAGAGAATCAGAGAGAGAAAACGAAAGACAGAGACAGATAGCGAATGAGAGAGAAGGCAAGAGAGAGACACAGAGAGAATCAGACAGAGAGAGAAGAGAGCGAAAGAGAGAGCAAAAAGCAGAAGAGAGAGATCGAGAGAGAATCAGCAGGAGAAGGCGAGAGAGACAGAGGGAGGATTAGAGAGAGAGGCGGAGAGAGAGTCAGAGAGAGTGAATCAGGGGTGAGAGTGACAGACAGAGAGAGACAGAGAGAGAGAGCATCAGAGAGAGACGGCGAGAGAGACAAAGAGAATCAGAGAGAGAAGGACAGAGAAACGGAGAGAAAGAGAATCAGAGAGAGAAGCATAGAGAAAAAGAGAGAGAGAGATAATCAAAAAGAGAAAAGGAGTGAGAGACAGAGTGAAAGAGAATCAGAGAGAGAGAGACAGAGAGAGTCAAAGAGCGTCAAGGATTAGAGACAGATACAGAGATACAGAGAGGGAAAGAGAGAGGCAACGAGAGTCATAGGTAGAAAGTGAGAGAGACAGAAAGAAAGGGAGACAGATAGACAGAGAGATTAAATCAATGAGAGAGAGGTACTTGAAATGGAAGCCGAGAAAACATTTGTGAAGCAGCAGATTATATATTACCGTGTTTTCCCCAATGATTTTACACAAAGAATGCAAGAGACAGCAACTTCTGTTCTGACAGCACTGAAAAGGCAAAGCCAGTGACTGAAAGCAATGGCGATTCCTGCACAGACCGATCGCACACGTGTTTTTGAAAGGCTCTGCCCTGATATATCTGCTCCAGACTAAGACAGAGGGAGGGATTTAATTTCCCTGTGTTATTGAGAATCTGCAATGCTATTACATTCATTAGAATCCACGAGTGTCGGGAGATTCCTTAGGTGTGGACAGAGTGTCATCTGATGTCAAAGCAGTCCCAGAGTCGGAGAGGGTCAAATAAAGATAACATAAATTTACTAGGATTATGACTGATTAATGGAATGGAGAGAGGACAAGAGTGAGAGAACAAGACAGGGAGAGAGACACAGAGAGAGAGAGAATCAGAGAGAGAAGGCAAGAAAGAGACAGAGAGAGAGAATCCGAGAGCGAAAAGTCGAGAGAGAGACAGAGAGAGAATCAGAGAGAGAAGGCGAGAGAGAGACAGAGAGGGAGAATCAGAGAGAGAGGACAGCGAGAGTGAGAGAATGTGAGAGAAGGCAAGAGAGAGACAGAGAGAGAATCTGAGAGATAGGAGAGATAGGAAGAGAGAGTAAGAAGGAGAAGAGAGAGATAGAGAGAGAATCAGCGAGAGAAGGCGAGAGAGAGAGAGAGAGAGAATGAGAGAGGGAGGAGGAGAGAGAGAGAGAGATACAGAGAGAGAGAGAATCAGATAGAGATGGCGAGAGAGACAGAGAGAATCAGAGAGAGAAGGAGAGAGAAACAGAGAGATTGAGAATCAGTGAGAGAGAATCACAGAGAGAAAAGGAGCGAGAGAAAGAGTGAGAGAGAATCAAGAGAGAGAGAGACAGAGAGAGTCAAAGAGCGTCAAGGATTAGAGACAGCGACAGTGATACAGAGAGTGAAAGAGAGAGGCAACGAGAGTCATAGGTAGAAAGTGAGAGAGACAGAAAGAAAGGGAGACAGATAGACTGAGAGATTAAATCAACGAGAGAGAGGTACTTGAGATGGAAGCCTGGAAAAGATTTGTGAAGCAGCAGATTATATATTACCGTGCCTTCCCCAATGATTTTACACTCAGAATACAAGAGACAGCAACTTCTGTTGTGACAGCACTGAAAAGACAAAGCCAGTGACTGAAAGCGATGGCGATTCCTGCACAGACCGATCGCACCCCTGTTTTTGAAGGACTCTGCCCTGATATATTTGCTTCAGAATAAGACAGAGAGAGATTTCATTTCCCTGTATTATTGAGAATCTGCAATGATCTTACCTTCACCAGAATCCACCCAAGAGTCGGGAGATTCCTCAGGTGTGGACAGAGTGTCATCGGATGCCAAAGCAGTCATGGAGTACGAGAGGTTTAAATAAAGAAGTCATAAATTCCACTTGGACTGATGGAATGGAGAGAGGACAGGAGTGAGAGAACAAGACAGAGAGAGAAAAACACAGAAACTGGGAGAGTTAAAGACAGCGAGACAGAGAAATGGAGAAGAGAGATAAAGACAGAGAGAAAGCACAGGAGTGAGAGAACAGGAGTGAGAGAGATTAGCTGAGAGCGACAGGAGGTAGAATAGGAGAGAAAGAACAATCATGAGAGAGAAATTGAGTTAGAGGAGTGAGAGCGAACAGGATCAGAGAAGTATGATTGACAGAGAATAATCTCACTCCACTCAGCCACACTTTGCATGTCCCTCTATCACTACATCCCTCTCCCGAGTCACTGCAACCGACTCCAATCAATCACTGCAGCCCACTTCCCTCAGTCACTACACCCACTCCTCTCAGTCACTACATCCCACTCCCCTCAGTCACTACACCTCACTATCCTCAATACATCCCACTCTCCTCACTCACTAGATTCCACTCCCCTCAGTCACTACACCACACTCTCCTCAGTCACTGCATCCCACTCCCCTCAGTCACTAAATCCCACTCCCCTCAGTCACTAAATCCCACTACCCTCAGTCACTACATCCCACAGTCCTCAGTCACTACACCCCACTCTCCTGAGTCACTACACCCCACTCTCCTCAGTCACTACACCCCACTCTCCTGAGTCACTACACCCCACTCACCTGAGTCACTACACCCCACTCCCCTCAGTCACTACACCCCACTCTCATCACTCACTACAGCCTGTTCCCCTCAGTAACTGCACCCCACTAAGCTCAGTCACTACACACACACCCCTCAGTCACTACACCTCATTCACATCAGTCACTACAGCCTGCTCGCCTCAGTCACTACACCCCACTCCCCTCAGTCACTATACCCCACTCTCCTCAGTCACTACACCCCACTCCCCTCACTAACTATACCCCACTCTCTTCAGTCACTACACCCCACTCCCCTCAGTCACTACACCCCACTCCCCTCACTCACTATACCCCACTCTCCTCAGTCACTACACCACACTCTCCTCAGTCACTATACCCCACTCTCCTCAGTCACTACAACCCACTCCCCTCACTCACTACATCCCACTCTCCTCAGTCACTACATCCCACTCTCCTCAGTCACTACATCCCAACCCCCTCACTCACTACACCCCACTCCCCTCACTCACTATACCCCACTCTCCTCAGTCACTACATCCCACTCCCCTCACTCACTATACCCCACTCTCCTCAGTCACTACATCCCACTCCCCTCACTCACTGTACCCCACTCCCCTCAGTCACTACACCCCACTCTCCTCACTCACTACATCTCACTCTCCTCAGTCACTACATCCCACTCCCCTCAGTCACTACACCCACTCCCCTCAGTCACTACATCCCACTCCCCTCAGTCACTACATCCCACTCTCCTCAGTCACTACATCCCACTCTCCTCAGTCACTACATCCCACTCTCCTTAGTCACTACATCCCACTCTCCTCAGTCACTACATCCCACTCTCCTCAGTCACTACAACCCACTCTCCTCAGTCACTACATCCCACTCTCCTCAGGCACTACATCCCACTCTCCTCAGTCACTACATCCCACTCTCCTCAGTCACTACATCCCACTCTCCTCAGTCACTACATCCCACTCCCCTCAATCACTACACCCCACTCTCCTCAGTCACTACATCTCACTCCCCTCAATCACTACATCCCACTCTCCTCAGTCACTACAACCCACTCTCCTCAGTCACTACACCCCACTCTCCTCACTCACTACACTCCACTCCCATCAGTGACTACACCCCACTCTCCTCAGTCACTACATCCCACTCCCCTCAGTCACTACATCTCACTCTCCTCAGTCACTACACCCCACTCCCCTCAGTCACTACATCCCACTCTCCTCAGTCACTACACCCCACTCCCCTCAGTCACTACATCCCACTCTCCTCAGTCACTATACCCCACTCTCCTCAGTCACTACAACCCACTCCCCTCACTCACTACATCCCACTCTCCTCAGTCACTACATCCCACTCTCCTCAGTCACTACATCCCAACCCCCTCACTCACTACACCCCACTCCCCTCACTCACTATACCCCACTCTCCTCAGTCACTACACACCACTCCCCTCAGTCACTACACCCCACTCTCCTCAGTCACTACATCCCACTCCCCTCAGTCACTACACCCCACTCTCCTCAGTCACTACACCCCACTCCCCTCACTCACTATACCCCACTCTCCTCACTCACTACACCCCACTCTCCTCAGTCACTACACCCCACTCTCCTCAGTCACTACATCCGACTCCCCTCAGTCACTACATCCCACTCCCCTCAGTCACTACATCCCACACCCCTCAGTCACTACATCCCAAACTCCTCAGTCACTACACCCCACTCTCCTCACTCACTACACTCCACTCCCATCAGTGACTACACCCCACTCTCCTCAGTCACTACATCCCACTCCCCTCAGTCACTACATCTCACTCTCCTCAGTCACTACACCCCACTCCCCTCAGTCACTACATCCCACTCTCCTCAGTCACTACACCCCACTCCCCTCAGTCACTACATCAAACTCCCCTCAGTCACTACACCCCACTCTCCTCTGTCACTACATCCCACTCTCCTCAGTCACTACACACCACTCCCCTCAGTCACTACACACCACTCCCCTCAGTCACTACACCCCACTCTCCTCTGTCACTACATTCCACTCTCCTCAGTCACTACATCCCACTCCCCTCAGTCACTACACCCCACTCTCCTCAGTCACTACACACCACTCCCCTCAGTCACTACACCCCACTCTCCTCAGTCACTACATCCCACTCCCCTCAGTCACTACACCCCACTCTCCTCAGTCACTACACCCCACTCCCCTCACTCACTATACCCCACTCTCCTCACTCACTACACCCCACTCTGCTCAGTCACTACACCCCACTCTCCTCAGTCACTACATCCGACTCCCCTCAGTCACTACATCCCACTCCCCTTAGTCACTACATCCCACACCCCTCAGTCACTATACCCCACTCTCCTCAGTCACTATACCCCACTCTCCTCACTCACTATACCCCACTCTCCTCAGTCACTACATCCCACTCTCCTCAGTCACTACATCCCACTCTCCTCAGTCGCTACATCCCACTCCCCTCAGTCACTACACCCCACTCTCCTCAGTCACTACAACCCACTCCCCTCAGTCACTACACCCCACACCCCTCAGTCACTATACCCCACTCTCCTCAGTCACTATACCCCACTCTCCTCACTCACTATACCCCACTCCCCTCAGTCACTACACCCCACTCTCCTCAGTCACTACACCCCACTCTCCTCAGTCACTACATCCCACTCCCCTCAGTCACTACATCTCACTCTCCTCAGTCACTACACCCCACTCCCCTCAGTCACTACATCCCACTCTCCTCAGTCACTACACCCCACTCCCCTCAGTCACTACATCCCACTCTCCTCAGTCACTACACACCACTCCCCTCAGTCAGTACACCCCACTCTCCTCAGTCACTACACACCACTCCCCTCAGTCACTACACCCCACTCTCCTCAGTCACTACATCCCACTCCCCTCAGTCACTACACCCCACTCTCCTCAGTCACTACACCCCACTCCCCTCACTCACTACACCCCACTCTCCTCACTCACTACACCCCACTCTCCTCAGTCACTACACCCCACTCTCCTCAGTCACTACATCCGACTCCCCTCAGTCACTACATCCCACTCCCCTCAGTCACTACATCCCACACCCCTCAGTCACTACATCCCAAACTCCTCAGTCACTACACCCCACTCTCCTCACTCACTACACTCCACTCCCATCAGTGACTACACCCCACTCTCCTCAGTCACTACATCCCACTCCCCTCAGTCACTACATCTCACTCTCCTCAGTCACTACACCCCACTCCCCTCAGTCACTACATCCCACTCTCCTCAGTCACTACACCCCACTCCCCTCAGTCACTACATCAAACTCCCCTCAGTCACTACACCCCACTCTCCTCTGTCACTACATCCCACTCTCCTCAGTCACTACACACCACTCCCCTCAGTCACTACACACCACTCCCCTCAGTCACTACACCCCACTCTCCTCTGTCACTACATCCCACTCTCCTCAGTCACTACATCCCACTCCCCTCAGTCACTACACCCCACTCTCCTCAGTCACTACACACCACTCCCCTCAGTCACTACACCCCACTCTCCTCAGTCACTACATCCCACTCCCCTCAGTCACTACACCCCACTCTCCTCAGTCACTACACCCCACTCCCCTCACTCACTATACCCCACTCTCCTCACTCACTACACCCCACTCTCCTCAGTCACTACACCCCACTCTCCTCAGTCACTACATCCGACTCCCCTCAGTCACTACATCCCACTCCCCTCAGTCACTACATCCCACACACCTCAGTCACTATACCCCACTCTCCTCAGTCACTATACCCCACTCTCCTCACTCACTATACCCCACTCTCCTCAGTCACTATATCCCACTCTCCTCAGTCACTACATCCCACTCTCCTCAGTCGCTACATCCCACTCCCCTCAGTCACTACACCCCACTCTCCTCAGTCACTACAACCCACTCCCCTCAGTCACTACACCCCACACCCCTCAGTCACTATACCCCACTCTCCTCAGTCACTATACCCCACTCTCCTCACTCACTATACCCCACTCCCCTCAGTCACTACACCCCACTCTCCTCAGTCACTACACCCCACTCTCCTCAGTCACTACACCCCACTCCCCTCACTCACTATACCCCCTCTCCTCACTCACTATACCCCACTCTCCTCAGTCACTATACCCCACTCTCCTCAGTCACTACATCCCACTCTCCTCAGTCACTACACCCCACTCCCCTCAGTCACTACACCCCACTCCCCTCATTCACTACATCCCACTCCCCTCAGTCACTACACCCCACTCCCCTCACTCACTACACCCCACTCTCCTCAGTCACTACACCCCACTCCCCTCAGTCACTACATCCCACTCTCCTCAGTCACTACACCCCACTCCCCTCAGTCACTACATCCCACTCTCCTCAGTCACTACACACCACTCCCCTCAGTCAGTACACCCCACTCTCCTCAGTCACTACACACCACTCCCCTCAGTCACTACACCCCACTCTCCTCAGTCACTACATCCCACTCCCCTCAGTCACTACACCCCACTCTCCTCAGTCACTACACCCCACTCCCCTCACTCACTATACCCCACTCTCCTCACTCACTACACCCCACTCTCCTCAGTCACTACACCCCACTCTCCTCAGTCACTACATCCGACTCCCCTCAGTCACTACATCCCACTCCCCTCAGTCACTACATCCCACACCCCTCAGTCACTACATCCCAAACTCCTCAGTCACTACACCCCACTCTCCTCACTCACTACACTCCACTCCCATCAGTGACTACACCCCACTCTCCTCAGTCACTACATCCCACTCCCCTCAGTCACTACATCTCACTCTCCTCAGTCACTACACCCCACTCCCCTCAGTCACTACATCCCACTCTCCTCAGTCACTACACCCCACTCCCCTCAGTCACTACATCAAACTCCCCTCAGTCACTACACCCCACTCTCCTCTGTCACTACATCCCACTCTCCTCAGTCACTACACACCACTCCCCTCAGTCACTACACACCACTCCCCTCAGTCACTACACCCCACTCTCCTCTGTCACTACATCCCACTCTCCTCAGTCACTACATCCCACTCCCCTCAGTCACTACACCCCACTCTCCTCAGTCACTACACACCACTCCCCTCAGTCACTACACCCCACTCTCCTCAGTCACTACATCCCACTCCCCTCAGTCACTACACCCCACTCTCCTCAGTCACTACACCCCACTCCCCTCACTCACTATACCCCACTCTCCTCACTCACTACACCCCACTCTCCTCAGTCACTACACCCCACTCTCCTCAGTCACTACATCCGACTCCCCTCAGTCACTACATCCCACTCCCCTCAGTCACTACATCCCACACACCTCAGTCACTATACCCCACTCTCCTCAGTCACTATACCCCACTCTCCTCACTCACTATACCCCACTCTCCTCAGTCACTATATCCCACTCTCCTCAGTCACTACATCCCACTCTCCTCAGTCGCTACATCCCACTCCCCTCAGTCACTACACCCCACTCTCCTCAGTCACTACAACCCACTCCCCTCAGTCACTACACCCCACACCCCTCAGTCACTATACCCCACTCTCCTCAGTCACTATACCCCACTCTCCTCACTCACTATACCCCACTCCCCTCAGTCACTACACCCCACTCTCCTCAGTCACTACACCCCACTCTCCTCAGTCACTACACCCCACTCCCCTCACTCACTATACCCCCTCTCCTCACTCACTATACCCCACTCTCCTCAGTCACTATACCCCACTCTCCTCAGTCACTACATCCCACTCTCCTCAGTCACTACACCCCACTCCCCTCAGTCACTACACCCCACTCCCCTCATTCACTACATCCCACTCCCCTCAGTCACTACACCCCACTCCCCTCACTCACTACACCCCACTCCCCTCAGTCACTACACCCCACTCTCCTCAGTCACTACATCCCACTCTCCTCAGTCACTACACCCCACTCCCCTCATTCACTACACCCCACTCCCCTCACTCACTATACCCCACTCTCCTCACTCACTATACCCCACTCTCCTCAGTCACTATACCCCACTCTCCTCAGTCACTACATCCCACTCCCCTCAGTCACTACACCCCACTCCTCTCATTCACTACGTCCCACTCCCCTCAGTCACTACACCCCACTCCCCTCACTCACTATACCCCACTCCCCTCAGTGACTACACCCCACTCTCCTCAGTCACTGCAGCTCACTCCCCTCAGTCACTACACCCCACTCTCCTCAGTCACTACATCCAACTCTCCTCAGTCACTACACCCCACTCTCCTCAGTCACTACACACCACTATTCTCAGTCACTACATCCCACTCTCCTCAGTCACTACATCCCACTCCCCTCAGTCACTACACCCACTCCCCTCAGTCACTACACCCCACATTCCTCCGTCACTACACCCCACTCCCCTCAGTCACTACATCCCACTCTCCTCAGTCACTACACCCCACTCCCCTCAGTCACTACACCCCACTCCCCTCAGTCACTACATCCCACTCTCCTCAGTCACTACACCCCACTCCGCTCAGTCACTACATCCCACTCCCCTCAGTCACTACACCCCACTCTCCTCTGTCACTACATCCCACTCCCCTCAGTCACTACACCCCATTCTCCTCTGTCACTACATCCCACTCTCCTCTGTCACTACACCCCACTCTCCTCAGTCACTAAACCCCACTCTCCTCAGTCACGACATCCCACTCTCCTCGGTCACTACACCCCACTCTCCTCAGTCACTACACACCACTCTCCTCAGTCACTACATCCCACTCTCCTGAGTTACTACACCCCACTCTCCTCTTTCACTACAACCCACTCCCCTCTGTCAGAAATGTAGTAACTAGTGAGATACATAAATATAAGAATATCAGAACATAAGAAATAGCAACAGATGTACGACATTTGGCCCCTCGAGCCAGCTCCACCATTCAATCAGATCATGGCTGATCTGGTCTAGGCCTCAACTCCAGTTTCCTGCCCGCTCCCAATAATCCTTGATTCCTTTATCTTTCAAAAATCTGTTTGTCTCCACCTTAAAAATATTCAATGTCCCAGATTCCACAGCTCTCTGGGGTAGATAATTCCAAGGGTTTACGACTTGGGTCGAAGAAATTGCTCCTCATTTCCGTTTTAAATGGGCGACCACTTATTCTGAAACTATGCCCCCTAGTTCAAGATTCCCCCACGAGGGGGAAAATCCTCTCTGCATCTATCCTGTCATATCCCCTCGGAATTTTATACCTTTCAATACGATCACCTCTCATTTTCTAAACTCCAATAAGTATAGGCCCAACCTGCTCAACCTTTTTTCATAAGACAATCCCTTAATCTCAGGAATCAACCGAGTGAACCTTCTCTGAGCTGCAACCAATGCAAGTAATTCCCTCCTTAAATAAGGAGAACAAAACTGTACGCAGTACTCCAGGTGTGGTCTCACCAACGCCCTGTAATGTTTTAGCAAGACTTCCCTACTTTTATATTCCATCCCCCTTGCAATAAAGAGCCAACATTCCATTTGCCTTCCTAATTACTTTCTGTACCTGCATGCTAACATTTTGTGTTTCATGTACAAAACCCCCAGATCCCTCTGTACCGCAGCAATTTGTAGTCTCTCTCCATTAAAATAATAATTTGCTTTATTATTTTACCAAGCAAAGTGGCTAACCTCAATTTTCCAACATTATACCCCATCTGCCAATTATTTCCCCACTCACTTAACCTATCTATATCCCTTTGCAGATTCTTTGCGTCCTCTTCACAGCATGCTGTCCCATCTATCTTTGTATCATCAGCAAATTTGGCTAAATTACACTCGGTCCCTTCATCCAAATCATTAATATAGATTGTAAACATCTGCGGCCCCAGCACTGATCCCTGTGGCCCCCCACTAGTTACAGTTTGCTAACCTGTAAATGACCCTTTTATTACGACTCTCTGTTTCCTGTTAGTTAGCCAATCCTTTATCCATGCGAATATATTCACCCCAACCCCATGAACTCTTACCTTGTGCGCTAACCTTTTATGTGGTGCCTTATCAAATGCCTTCTGGAAATCCAAATATACTACATCTACTGGTTCCCCTTTATCCGCCCTGCTCGTTACATCCTCAAACTACTCTAGCAAATTTGTCAAACATGATTTCCCTTTCATAAAACCATGCTGACACTGAATGACTGTATCACGATTTTCTAAATGTCCCGCTATTACTTCCTTAATAATGGACTCCAGCATTAGTAGTAGACTTCAGTAACAGATAGACAGCCTGGTGAAATGGGCAGAAAGATGGCAGATAAAATTTAACAAAGAAATGTGAAGTGATACACTTTGGGCTGGATTTTCAATTACCCGTGGAGTCGGGTTTGGAGGCGGGGAGGGGGGGGGGGGTTTAAAGATGCAGATTCCGGGGTCCCGACCCCATCCCGACTCCAACCCGCCTCCATGCCAGTTTCTATGGTGGCGGGTACCCGACCTGGTCTGAGACCCGACTCACCGAGGCGGGAAGGGATTAGTGACAATTGACAGCCTGTTAACAGGTAGATAACAGGCAGGTTTTTGCATAATCCCTATTTTAAAAAGAAAAGTGTGGGCTTCCCGACAGGTGGCAACCACTCCATGTTAACGGGGCGGGCCGCGGGTCTGCAGGGGTTGGAGGGGTCGATATGCCCGGTGGGCAGGTGAGTGATGGGTGCATGTGTGCAGAGGTTAGTGTGTAAGGTAAGTGCTAAGTGTTGGAAAAAGTTTTACTTACCTTAACTTCCTCCTGCAGGTGTCAGCCCTTCAGTTCTCGGGAGTTAGACATCTCACCGGCACAGAAAGCAGGAAAGCCGTGGACCAGTCAACAACAGCAGCCTTCTGTTTTCTGCGCTGGAATGATTTCTAACTCAGCCTGAAATAAAGGAATGAAGTTCGAAATCATATTGTGAGTGTTTGACAGTTTCACAAAGCTGTCAAACGCTGATATTTCATCTGTCAAAAGCTCTTGACAGATGAAATGTCAGTCTGTGACGTCACCTGTTGCCGGGTGGCCTTTAATTGGCCTGCTGAGCCCACTGGTTGGCCACATCTCGATGGAGGCTGGTTCACAAGCCAGAATATGTGATTCCCGAATCCATCCCGACTCCAACTTCAAAATCCAGCCGTATGTGAGGAAAAATGAGGAGATGCAATATAAACTAAATGGTATAATTTTAAATGGAGTTCAGTTAGAGAGAGACCTGGGAGTTTAAGTGCACAAACCGCTGAATTTGGCAGGACAAATTGATAAGACTGTTAAAAAAGCATGCAAGATCTATGGCTGTAAATATAGAGGCTATGGGCTCGATTTTGTAAGTGTGGGTGGGCTCGGGTGTGTCAGGTGGGATTCGTGTCGGGACCCCGACTCCTAAGTGAAGTGTTGAAAAATTGCGATTTTCCCCTAATTGGGCAAATGATTTCCTGCCTGTGGGAACCACTGGCCCAATGAGTCTTTTCATTTAGAAAGTCGCCTCCGATGACGTCATCAATGCTGTTGGATTTAAGGCCTGCAAGCAGCCTTGTTTCTTTTGGAGAGTGGAAACACTTTGAACATTGTATGAAGGACTTCATTTACCGACCATGTCCAACAGCAAGCAAAAGTGTGCACCTCGCTTTGATGAGCCCTCCATCCAAGCTCTGGTGCAGGGAGCAAGATCTAATAAGGAGGTGCTCTTCCCTTCCTCAGGGGGAAGAAGCCACCACAACAGACTAAAGCTGTGTGGCTGCAAGTGGCCCAGGAGGTCAATGCCATTTCTATGTTCCGCAGAACCTGGCTGCAGTGCAGGAAGAGGTTTCATGACCTTATCCGCACAGGACAAGTGAGTATTATTGCCCATCACGCTCAAACTGATCCCCATCACCTTTCCTCACCAGCACTCAGCTTTGCAAACCTCTTCCTCCACATCCCACATGACACTGACATCCATGCAAAATTACCCATTCCCTGTCCCTCTATTAGCACATTCACTTAACTATTCGAACATGCAGCCCTCACACTCCCTATCACTGTGACGCAATGACAACATACAACACACAGGGAGGGCCCTTTGACTCATTCTAAGCATCTATGCTATGGCTTCTTTACACTCAATCCTTCATTCTCACTCAAACTCCACTTGTGCCCCTCATTGCAGGAAAAGAGAGACCACGAAAAGAGGGAAAGAGCGAGGATAGACAGAGGGCCACCCTCAGTAGCCCAGCTCACCACCTCGGAGGAGGCGGCCCTGGAAATTGCCGGGATCGAGGAGGATTCCCAAGTGGGGGACGGACAGGCGGGCACATCACAGCAAGATGGTGACAGAATAGTTTGTCATCTCTCTCATTGACATTGCATGAGAGACTGATAATGATTCTGATGCTCTAACAGATTGATTTATGATCATCTGCAAAATTATTTGTGCATGCAACCTTTACCTCACATCTCTAACTCTTTCCTTTACTCCCCCACTGGACCATCGAGAGCCCCCGTCCCCACTGTCCAGGAGGAAGAGCCTCAGCTTCCAAACTCCGCAAAGGAAGCTGCAACTTCTGAGGATGCTCCATCAGCAGAATTCAGTGCACCCTGCACCAGCGCAGACACTCAGACCTCGGTGGGATATTCGGGTCATAGAGTAGAGTTATCACCTGGTGTATCATAGCTCACAAGTGAGCATCAGCAGATGGTGGAGACAGAGACAGCAGTGGAGAGTCCTCATCGCAGTGGAGAGGACGCTCCCAGCTCGGCTCCGCTGCATATCGACCCTTAGCCTCCGGGTCCATCCAGAAGGAGAGCGGTGCTGGAACTCCAGGAAGAGTCGCAGGAGTCTCTGGCTGGTTCGTCTCCAGGGTCGCTGCGAGTGTGGAGCGAATGGAGGAGCCCATCGCTAACATGAGCAGAGCCTTTGTGGAGGCTTTGGCGCATGAACGCATCATCATGGAAAGGATGGCTACCCCCATGGTAAGGCTGGCTACCGTAGAGGAGAGGATGGCTACGATAGAGGAGAGGATGACTACGTCCATGGAGGAGCTTAGTCGCCAGGGTATGGAAAACATGGTAATTGTTCAGAATAGACTCTTGAGGAGCGATGGTATGCTATTGAGCAAACAAACCAAACCTTCATGCAAGTCCTCTGGAGTAGGACTTCCAGTGCAGAAGCGGGTCCTCATTTCCCCCCTGCAGTCCAGCAAGGTGCTGTCCAGCCACTTGCTAGATCTGAAGTGGGGCTTACCAATGAGAGGGATGTTGTTGGCATACAACAAGGAAGTGGGGGCTCCTCTCCAAATGCTCACACGACCATGCCACTTCTGATTCCTGGGTCAGAGCCTCACCAGAGTCCTCACACAACTGAGATCGGCGTCTCATAGAATCATAGAAATTAGGAGCAGGAGTAGGCCATTCGGCCCCCTGGAGCCTGCTCCGCCATTCAATGAGATCATGGCTGATCATCCAAATTCAGTACCCTGTCCCTGCCTTCTTCCCATATCCCTTGATCCCTTTAGCCTTAAGAAATAGAATATAGTAAATGAGTTGGCCTCAACTGCCTTCTGTGGTAGATAATTCCACAGGTTCACCACTCTTTGGGTGAAGAAATGCCTCCTCATCTCTGTCCTAAATGGCTTACCCCTTATCCTTAGAATGTGACCCCTGGTTCTGGACTCTCCCGCCATCGGGAACATCCTTCCTGCATCAAGTCTGACTAGTACTGTTAGAATTGTATAAGATTCAATGAGATGCCCTCTCATTCTTCTACACTCCAGCGAGTACATGACCAATCAACCCAATCTCGCCTCATACGTCATTCCTGCCATCCCAGGTATCAGTCTGGTGAATCGTCGCTGCACTCCCTCCATGGCAAGAACATCCTTCCTCAGATAAGGCGACCAAGACGGCACACAATACTCAAGATGTGGTCTCACCAAGGCTCTGTATACCTGCAACAAGACATCCTTGGTCCTCTACTCGAACCCTCTCGGTACGAAGGACAACATACCATTTGCCTTCTTAACCGCCTGCTGCACCTGCATGCTTACCTTCAGCGACTGGTGCACAAGGACACACATGTCTCGTTCCACTTCCCCTTCTCCCAATCTATTGCCGTTCAGATAATAATCTGCCTTCCTGTTTTTGCCACCAAAGTCGATAAGCTCGCATTTATCCACATTGTACTGCAATTGCCATGCAGCTGCCCAATCACCCAACCTATGCAAATCATACTGGAGTTTCTCGGCATCCTCAGCACAGGACACACGGCGACATAGCTTTGTGTCGTCTGCAAACTTGAGGAATTTACATCTAGTTCACTCGTCTAGATCATTAATATATATTGTGAATAGCTGGGGTCCTAGGACAGATTCCTGCCGTACCCCACTAGTCACTGCCTGCCACTCGGAAAAGACCCGTTTATTCTAACTCTTTGCTTCCTGTCTACCAACCAGTTCTCTATCCAAGTCAGTACCCTGCCCCCAATCCCATGTGCCTTAACTTTACACGCTAATCTCTTATGCGGGACCTTATCGAAAGCCTTCTGAAAGTCCAAATACATCACATCCCTTATCTATTTTACCAGTTACATCCTCAAAAAGTTCCAGTACATTAGTCAAGCACGATTTACCTTTTGTAAATCCATGTTGACTTTGACCGATCCTGTCACTGTTTTCCAAATGCTCTGCTATGACATCTTTTATAATGGACTCTAGCATTTTTCCCCACTGCCGATGTTAGGCTTTCCAGTCTATAATTCCCCGTTTTCTCACGACCAACTTTTTTGAAAAGTGGGGCAACATTAGCTGCACTCCACTCCATGGGAACTGTTCCAGAGTCTATAGAATTTTGGAAGATGTCCAGTAATGCGTCTATTATTTCTAGAGCCACTTCCTTAAGTGCCCTAGGATGTAGATTATCAGGCCCTGGGGATTTATCGGCCTACAATCCCGTCAATTTCCATAACACCATTTCCCTACAAGTACTGATTTCTTTCAAGTCCTCCCTCTCATTAGACCCAATGTTGCCCGACATCTCTTGGAGGTTATTTGTATCCTCCTTTGTGAAGACAGAACCAACGTATGTATTTCATTGGTCTGCCATTTCTTTGTTCCCCATTATAAATTCCCCTGATTCTGACTGCAAGGGATCTACGCTTGACTTCACCAATAGTTTTCTCTTCACATATCTATAGAAGCTTTTACAGTCAGTTTTTATGTTCCCCACAATCTTACTCTCATACTCTATTTTCCCCCTCTTAAATAATCCCTTTGTCGTCCTTTGCTGAATCCTAAACTGCTCCCAATCCTCAGGTTTGCTGCTTTTTCTGGCCAATTCATATGTCCTCTCCTTGGATCTTATGTTATCCCTAATTTTCCTTGTTAGCCACGGTTGATTCACATTTTTTGTTTTATTTTTATGCCAAAAAGGGAGGAACCAATTCTGTAGTTCATCCATGCGATCTTTAAATGTTTCCCATACGCTATTCACCGTCAAACTTTTGAGTAACATTCCCCAATCAATCCTACCCAATTTGCGCCCCATACCATCGTAGTTTCCTTTATTTAAATTCAGGACCCTAGTCTCTGAGTCAAATACTTCACTCTCCACCTTAATGAAGAATTATATCATATTATGATCGCTCCGCCCCAAGGGGACTCGCACAACAACATTGCTAATTATTCCTTTCTCATTACATAATACCCAGTCTAAGATGGCCTGATCTCTCGTTGGTTCCTCGACATATTGGTCCAGAACACCATCCCGTATACACTCCAGGAATTCCTCCTCCACAGTATTGTTACTAATTTGGTTAGCCCAATCTATATGTAGATTAAAGTCACCCATGATAACTGCAGTTCCCTTATTGCACGCGTCTCTAATTTCCCGTTTAATGCCATCCTCAACCTTCGCATTACTGTTTGGGGGTCTGCATACAACTCCCACTAACGTTTTCTGTCCCTTGGTATTGCTCAGCTCTACCCATACAGATTCTACGTTATCAGAGCGCTCCCCGTAAACCTTAATGCCCTTTACTTCTAGGAAACTGTCTATTTCTGTTTTAAATTTATTTAATGATGTAGCTTCTACAGCTTTTTGTGGCAGCATATTCCATGGACCTACCACCCTCTGAGTGAAGTAGTTCCTCCTCATCTCAGTTTTGAAAGAGCAGCCCCTTATTCTAAGACTATGTCCCCTAGTTCTAGTCTCACCCGTCATCGGGAACATCCTCCCCGCATCCACCCGATCCAACCCCTTCACAATCTTATATGTTTCAATAAGATCGCCTCTCATTCTTCTGAACCCCAATGAGTAGAGTCCCAATCTACCCAACCTCTCCTCATATGACCACCCCCTCATCCCCGGGATTAACCGAGTGAACCTTTTTTGCACTGCCTCGAGAGCAAGGATGTCTTTCCTTAAGTAAGGACACCAAAACTGTATGCAGTTTTCCAGGTGCGGTCTCACCAATACCTTGTACAACTGAAGCAATACCTCCCTATTTTTATATTCTATCCCCCTAGCAATGAAAGCCAACATTTTATTTGCCTCCTTTATCACTTGCTGCACCTGCATACTAACCTTTTGAGTTTCGTGCACCAGGACCCCCAGATCCCTTTGCACTTCAGTACTCTCTAGTTTCTTGCCATTAAGATAATAAATTGCTCTAGGATTTTTCCTGCCAAAGTGCATCACCTCACACTTTCCAGTGTTGTATTCCATCTGCCAAATCTCTGCCCACTTACTTAGCCTGTCTATGTCCCCTTGCAGGTTTTTTATGTCCTCCTCACACACTACTTTCCCTCCCATTTTTGTATCATCTGCAAATTTTGATATGTTACACTTGGTCCCTTCCTCCAAATCGTTAATATAGATTGTAAAGAGTTGGGGACCCAGCACTGACCCCTGTGGAACACCACTGATTGCCAGTCTGAGAATGAACCATTTATCCCAACACTTTGCTTTCTGTTAGATAGCCAATCCTCTATCCATGCCAGAATATTACCCCCAATCCCGTGATTTTTTACCTTAAGCAATAATCTTTCGTGTGGCACCTTGTCAAATGCCTTTTGGAAGTCTAAATACACTATGTCCACTGGTTCCCCTTTATCCACTCTATATGTTACTTCCTCAAAGAACTCCAGCAAATTTGTCAAACATGACTTCCCCTTCGTAAAACCATGCTGACTTTGTCCTATTAAATGTGATTATCCAAATGTCCTGTTACTGTTTCCTTAATAATGGACTCCAAAATTTTACCTACCACAGATGTTAGGCTAACCGGTCTATAGTTACCAGCCTTCTGTCTACTGCCCTTTTTAAATAAGGGTGTTACATTAGCAGTTTTCCAGTCTGCCGGGACCTTAGCGGAATCCAGGGAGTTTTGAAAAATTATTACCAATGCATCTACAATCCCTACCGCCACTTCCTTCAAGACTCTAGGATGTAAGCCATCAGGTCCAGGTGATTTATCCGCCTTGAGTCCCATTATTTTACCGAGTACCACTTCCTTTGTGATTTTGATCGTGTTTAGCTCCTCTCCCCCTATAGCCCCCTGTTTGTCCAGTGTTGGGATATTCTTAGTGGCCTCTACTGTAAAGAATGATACAAAATATTCATTCAGTGTTTTTGCCATCTCCATATTTCCCACCATTAATTTCCCGGTCTCATCCTCTAAGGGACCAACATTTACTTTAGCCACCCTTTTTCTTTTTATATAACTATAAAAACTCTTACTATCGGTTTTTATATTTTTTGCTAATTTACTTTCATAATCTATCTTCCCTTTCTTAATCAATCTTTTTGTTATTTTTTGCTGCCTTTTAAAGTTTTCCCAATCCTCTGTCCTCCCACTAGATTTCGCTACCTTATATGCCCTTGTTTTTAGTCGAATACTATCCTTAATTTCTTTACTTAGCCACGGATGACTGTCCTTTCTTTTGCACCCTTTCTTTTCAGTGGAATATATTTTTTTTGGAAGTTGTAAAATAACTCCTTGAATGTACACCACTGATCATGTGTCGTCTTACCCTTTAATCTATTTTGCCAATCCACTCTACTCAATTCCGCTTGCATACCTTCATAGTCTCCTTTATTCAAGCTTAGCACGCTTGTTTGAGATCCAACCTTCTCACCCTCTAATTGAATATGGAATTCAACCATGTTATGGTCACTCATTCCAAGGGGATCCTTTACTATGACATTTTTAATTAATCCTGTCTCGTTACACAGGACCAGATCTAAGGTTGCTTGCCCCCTGGTCGGTTCAGTTACATACTGCTCAAGAAACCCATCCCTAATACACTCAATGAACTCATCCTCAAGGCAGCCCTGCCCCATTTGATTTGTCCAATTAATATGATAGTTAAAATCCCCCATAATTATAGATGTGCCCTTATTACATCCCTCAACTATTTCCTGATTGATACTCCGTCCAAGAGAGTTGCAACTGTTCGGATGCCTATAGACTACGCCCACTAGTGTTTTTTTTCCCCCTTATTATTCCTTATCTCCACCCAAACTGTTTCATTATCATGATTTTTTGACCCAATATCATTACTCTGTATTAAAGTGATTCCTTCCTTTATTAACATAGCCACCCCACCTCCCCTTCCTTCCTGCCTGTCCTTCCTGATCGTTAACTAACCAGGTATGTTTAATTCCCAGGCATTGTCACCCTGCAGCCATGTTTCTGTAATGGCCACAATATCATAACCATATGTAGTTATTTGTGCCATTAACTCGTCTATTTTTTTACGAATGCTACGTGCATTCAGATAGAGAACTTTCAAATATGCTTTGTGGCACTTAGTTCCTGCTTTTTCACTTTTTACCACTTTACCTTTTACTCCACACACTCTGTCCCTTCCTGCCACGCTCTGATTTGTGATTCCCCTACTGCTACCTATGTCTATGACCCTCTCTGTTGTCATTTTTATTTTTTGCTCTCTTGAAACCTCCCCCCCCACTAATTAGTTTAAAGCCCTCTCCACAGCCCTAGTTATTCGATTCGCCAGGACACTAGTCCCAGCACTGGCCAAGTGAAGTCCGTCCCAACGGAACAGCTCTCTCCTGCCCCAGTACTGGTGCCAGTGTCCCAAGAAGCAAAACCCATTTTTCTCACACCAGTCTTTGAGCCACGCATTCAACTCCCTGATTTTATTTACCCTAGCCAAATTTGCTCGTGGCTCAGGTAGTAATCCAGAGATAATTACCCTCGACGTTCTGCTTTTTAATTTGGCCCCTAGCTGCTCAAACTCCCTCAGCAGAACCTCTTTCCTTGTCCTATCTATGTCATTGGTACCAACATGGACCACGACATATGGATCCTCCCCCTCCCACTCCAAGTTTCTCTCCAGCCCAGAGGAGATGTCCTTAACCCTGGCACCGGGCAGGCAACACAGCCTTCGGGACTCTCGCTCTTGCCTGCAAAGAACCCTATCTATCCCCCTAATGATACTATCCCCTACCACTACAACATTTCTTTTTACTCCCCCCACTTGAATGGAATATCCTTCCTTACAATTGTGTTAATCTCCTCTTTAATCAGCAATGCTTCCCCGCCTGTTTTCCTTTTTGCCTGTTTTTCCTGAATATTGAATACCCCTGGATGTTGAGTTCCCAGGCCTAGTCAACCTGGAGCCATGTTTCCGTAATCCCAATCCTATCATATCAGTTTACATCTATTTGTGCCGTTAATTGATCCAACTTATTACGAATGCTCCTCGCATTAAGACATAAAGCCTTCAGGCTTGTTTTTTTAACATCCTTATACCTTTTAGAATTATTCTTTACTGTGGCCATGTTTGATTTAAACCCTTGATTTCTCTGACTGCCACTTTTGCTTTTCTCCTTCCTGTCTTTTGCTTCTATCCTTGTTTCCCTTTCCTCTGTCTCCCAGCACAGGTTCTCAACCCCTTGTCTCAACCCCTGAACAGCCGCAGGAGCAGCAGACTGTTGGCGAGCCCGCACAGGTTCGCCACCCCAGAGGACGCCCGCCAAAGGTGTCGAGACAGGAGCAGCAAGAACGTGAGCAAGGGGCCTCCACATCTGCTGAAGCCACAGGGGAAGCACCACGGAGCAGCATCCGTAAGAGGAAGATAATGCACAAGTAGTCACAAGGGTAGTCACTTGGATGTAATGTTGTGTTTAATTTTGAAAAGCCATCACTTGCTTATTGTCATAAAATATTCTGATGGCAAACTGTTGCAGTTGTGGAGTGTATCATTTCGCTCATGGGACTTCCACTAAGGGCGACTTGCAATTGTCAGTATGGTGGTCAGAGTGATAGATATCCGCAAGTTCTTGGCCATTGTTGATGGTCTGATAGGAAGGTGCGAGGCAAAAGTGTTTGATTGTGCAGGTTAAGCAAATCTGGCCAAGAGGAGTGCGTCCCTTGCATCCCAGTAGCAATCTGCTAGCGCGCTGGCGCCTTCTGGCCTGTGCAGCTTCAGGTGGCTGAGCAGCAGCTTGGCGCTCCTGTTGTTGCTGCTGCTGTTGATGGTGCTTTTGTTCATGGTTCTGCTGCTGCCACGACTGGTCTTCGTCCGAATCTGATGTCCAGGAGGAAAGGAAATAAATGGTCCCCATACTTCTGGGATATGCCTCAGTTGAGGAATCGCTCAGTCAATGTGGCGAGTGGAGTTTCCCAGGAGGTTACACTGGAGATGGGTGTCAGGCTCCAAACTTCCACAACATTGGGTATGCTTGCTAAAAGTTCCCCCAGACCTGAGACAACAAAGTTCTGCCATCTGCAAATGATGATTGCTGAAAACTCCTTTTTAATGGTGGAGCTGCAGCTGTTAGTAAGCAGCCACTTGTGAGGCCGCCAGGATTCACTGCCGTGTTCCAGAGGAGACGTGCAGGACGTGGGAGAAGTGGTAACTTCAGAAAGGCCTCTAAAAATGGGATTATAGATCCACTTAACTGGTTGTTAAGGGCCTTAAGGGCCTATCCCGCCTCTTGGAGGCGGGATGGAAACGGGGTCAAAAAACACGCATTTGGGAAAATTGCTCGGAGGCTGGATCGGGCCCGCTCGCCTTTTTTTCGATTTTACCACCTCTCACGCCTCCAATCCCGCCACCTCGGGCCTGGCAAAGTCGAGCCGATGGACTAAAAAAGCAAGGAAATTATGCTAAACCTTTATAAATGACCGGTTAGGCCTGAGCTGGAGTATTGTGTCCAATTCTTGTCATCACACTTTATGAAGTACATCAAGGGCTTGGAGAATAAGCAGAGGAGAATTACCAGAATGGTACCAGAGATGAGACGTTCAGTTATATGGAGAGACTGAAGAAGGTGAGATTTTTACCTTCGAGCAGAGAAGGTTAAGTGGGGAATTTAATAGATTTGCTCAAGGATTTGGATGGAGTAAATAAAGAGAAACTCTTTCCAGAGGCGGAAGGGTTGGTAACCAGAAGATACAGATTGAAGATAATTGGCAAAAGAGAAGAAGATAAGGAGAATTTGTTGTCTGCAGCGAGTTGTTACGATCTGGAATTCACTGCCTGAAATGGTGATCGAAGCAGATTCAATAATAACTTTCAAAAGGGAACGGGAACAATACTGAAATTGAGGGATTTACAGAGCTATGGGAAAAGAACAGGGGAGTGGGACGAATTGAATAACTCTCTCAAAGAGGCGGCACAGGCTCGATGGACTGAATGGCCTGCTTCTGTGCTCTATGATTCACGGTGGCATAGTGGTTAGCACTGTTGCCTCACTGCGCCAGGGACCCGGGTTCAAACCCGGCCTCGGGTGACTGTCAGTGTGGAGTTTGCACATTCTCCCCGTGTCTGTGTGGGTTTCCTCCGGGTGCTCCGGTTTCCTACCACAGTCCAAAGATGTGTGCTTTATGTTGATTTGGCTATGCTAAATTGACACTTAGTGTTAGGGGGGATTAAATACGTGGGGTTACGGGGATAGGGTGGGATATGTGTCCGTGCATGCTCGATGGGCCGAAATGGCCTCTATCTGCACTGTGGGGATTCTGTGATTTCTGTGATGATTCTATATTTCTGTGATAACAGAAACCGTTGAGTCCTTGTCTCATGTGTATAATCGAAGCTCTGCAGTTTTTGAGCCAGATTCTAATCGTTACTTGTACTCGGATAAAGGGGACAGCGGAAAAGAAAACACAATGTGCTGGTGAGACAAGGTGTGCTGACAATTTTATAAATATAGTTTACAAAAACTGAAATCATGAAATAATTATGAGAGCAAAAGTAGGGGCCATGAATATAAGAGAGTCCCCAATAAACCCAATAATGAATTCATGAGAAACTTCTGCAACCAGAGAGTAGTGAGAATGTCGAACTCGCTACCACAGGGAGTAGTTGAGGTGAATAGCATTGATCCATTTAAGGGGAAGCGAGATAAACACTAGAGGGAGAAAGGAATAGAAGTGTATGCTGTTAGGTTGAGATAAAGAGGAGTGGGAGGAGGATCATGAGAAGCATAAACGTGGGCTTGCAGCAGTTTGGCTGAATGGCCTGTTTCTGTGCTGTACATTCTATGTCATTTGTTTAGCGGAGCATGACGCCCCGCTCTGATCACAGGGGATTTAACAGAGAATTAACAATCATTGATGTTAATCCTATTACATTACTTATATCTATTTGTTCTCAGAATATCGTGTCTAGAGATAGCAAAGGCATGGATGAGGGATTCAGCAGCAGATGAGCTCAGGCAGGGGCGGAGATGGGCGATGTTATGGAAGCGGAAAGCACGATGGAGGCTGACCATGACGCCTTCCGTGTTTCAATAGCAACACTCAGCAGTGACCCGTGAAGGAACTGCCTGAGGAACTCAGACCCCAGCGAGAGACAGAACCTTCAAGGGTTATCAGAAAGAGTTTTGTAATAACAAGACTGACCAACACAAACACTGTCTCTGAGTTTAATGCTCAGGCATGTGAGGAAATGGGAAAGGCAACCATCTAAGTTTAAACTGCTCCCCGGCAGGTACAGCACTGGTTAGATACCGAGTAAAGCTCCCACTACACTGTCCCATCAAACACTCCCAGGGCAGGTACAGCACGGGTTAGATACAGAGGCAAGCTTCCTCTACACTGTCCAATCAAACACATCCAGGGCAGGTACAGCACTGGAGAGATACCGAGTAAAGCTCCCTCTACACAATCCCATCAAACACTCCCGGGGCAGGTACAGCACGGGTTAGAAACAGAGGCAAGCTTCCTCTACACTGTCCAATCAAACACATCCAGGGCAGGTACAGCACGGGTTAGATACAGAGTAAAGCCCCCTCTACACTGTCCCATCAAACACTTCCAGGGCAGGTACAGCACGGGTTAGATACGGAATGAAGCTCCCTCTACACTGTCCCATGAAATACTCCCAGGACACGTTCAGCACGGATTCGATACAGAGTAAAGCTCCCTCTAAACTGCTCCATTAAACACTTCTAGTGCAGATACAGCATGGGTTGGATATAGAGTAAAGCTTCCTCTACACTGTCCCATTATCTGTGTGTGTGGGGCTCAGTCCCACACCAGGTGAGATCAGTTAACTCAGCACAGGCAGCAGATGGAACCTGGGCCTTTCCTCCTCTGTGACTGTGCGTGGGGCGCAGTACCACATCGGGTGAGATCAGGCAAGCTCAGCACATAGCGGCGATCGAGACTGGGCCTTTTCTGCTGTGTGTGTGTGTGTGGGGGGGGGGGGGGGGGCGGGGCGGGTGGAGTGGCTCAGTCCCACACCGGGTGTTTGAACACGCTAACTCAGCACAGGCCGAGGATGGAGCCTGGGCCTTTCCTGCTCTGAGTGTGTGAGGTTAATTCCCACACCGGGTGTTTGAACACGCTAACTCAGCACAGGTCGGGGATGGAGCCTGGGCCGTTCCTGCTCTGAGTGTGAAGGGTTCAGTCCCAAACCGGGTGTGAGATCACGCTAACTCAGCATAGGCCGGGGTTGGAGCCTGGGCCTTTCCTGCTCTGTGCATGTGGGGCTCACTACCACACCGCGTGTGAGATCAGGCTAGCTCAGCACAGGCCGGGGATGGAGCCTGAGCCGTTCCTGCTCTGTGCATGTGGGGTTCAGTCCCACACCGGGTGTTTGAACAAGCAACGTCAGCTCAGGCCGGGTATGGAGCCTGGGCCTATCCTGCTGTGTGTGTGGGGCTCACTACACACCGGGTGTGAGATCAGGCTAACTCAGCACAGGCCGCTATGGAGCCTGGGACTTTCCTGCTGTGTGTGGGGCTCACTACCACACCGGTTTTAAGGTCAGGCTAACTCAGCACAGGCCGGGGATGGAACTTGAGTCTTTCCTGCAGTGTGTGGGGCTGAGAGCAACACAGGGTGTAAGATCAGGCTAACTCAGCACAGGCCGCTATGGAGCCTGGGCCCTACCCAATGATCACTCCCTCCCCTCTTTCAATGATAACCTTCCATGGGATTCGGTGCTGCTGTCTCCCTGTCGGATCAGTGCCGAGATATCAATTCCTGCTTTTGTCTTCCCAAAGTATTCAAGTTGATCCACTTTCTTCCTGGAACAACTCTATCGACCTTCCAAAAAGCAGCTCCTGTTTAGCTGTCAACAGCTCAGCTCTGTGCCATAATTGGAGATAAAAGATCTGGGATCACACCCAGTATTAAAACACATTCTGTCAAAGGATCATTAACTGCTCAAAGGGCCCACAGCACACAGGAATTTAAAGAACAAAGAGGGAAAGACATCTCCCTCTGTCTATAATCTGCTTCTCACTCCACTTCTGTCTGCTATCATCTAATTCTCCTCTATCTCTGTCACCTCCTCTCTCTCCCTATCTATATCTAATTATCTCTCCTCTCTCTCTACCTCCGTCTATCACTCGTCTATCTCTGTCACCCTCTCTCCCTCCCATCTATATATAATAATCTCTCCTCTCTCTCTATCTCCGTCTATCTCTCCTCTATCTCTGTCACCACCCGGACTGCAGCTGTTAAAAAGGTGGCTCATCACGACATTCTCAAGGGCAACTAGGGATGGACAATAAAGGCTGGTCTTGCCAGCGACGCCCACATCCCATAGAGTCAGAGAGTCATAACGGCACAGAATGAGGCAATTCGGCAATCGAGTCCGTGCCAGCTCTCTATAGAGCAATCCGTTAGTCCCATTCCCACGCTCTGTCCCCGTAGCCATGCAAGTTTATTTCCTTCAAGTGCCTATCCAGTCTCCCCTTGAAAACATTGAGTGGCTCCGCTTCCACCACTTCCAACGGCAGCGAGTTCCAGGTCCTCACCACTCGCTGCGTAAAAAGGTTTTTCCTCACATCCCTCCTGTATCTCTTTCCCAAAACCTTAATCTGTGTCCCCTAGTCCTTGTACCATCAACTAGTGGTAACAGCCTTTCCCCGTCTAGCCTATCCAGACCCCTTATAATCTTGTACACCTCTATCAAATCACCCCTCAACCTCCTTTGCTCTAATGAAAACAAATCCAGCTTCCCCAACCTGTCCTTGTAGGTAAGATCCCCCATCCCCGGAACCATTCTGGTAAATCTCCTCTGCACCCTCTCAAGTGCATTCACATCCTTCCTAAAGTATGGTGACCAGAACTGGACACAATACTCCAGTTGTGGCCTAACCAGCCCTTTATAAATGTTCAGTATAACTTATCTACTTTTGTACTCAATACCTCTATTTATGAAGCCCAAGATCCCATATGCTTTGCTAACCACTCTCTCAATATGACCCGCCATCTTCAGGGACCTATGCACATTAACTTCCAGTTCCCTCTGTTCCTGCGCACTCTTTAAAACTGTGCCATTTTGTGCATATTGCCTATCCCTGTACCTTCTGCCAAAATGCATCACCTCACACTTCCCTGTATTAAATTCCATCTGCCACATTTATGCCCATTATGCTAGCCTTTCTATGTCCTGTTGCAATCGATTTGTATCATCCTCACTGTTTGACACATCCCCAAGATTGGTGTCATCGGCAAATGTAGAAATTCTACTCTGTATTCCATTATCCAGGTCATTTATATATATATCAAAAAAAGCAGTGGCCCCAGCACTGACCCTCGGGAACACTACTGTCTACCATGATCCAGTCTGAAATGCAGACATTGACCACAACTCGCTGTTTTCTGTCCTTAAGGCAATTCCTTATCCAAGCTGCACCTGAGACACCTATTCCATGAGCCTCAATTTTGTTAACCAGCCTTCTATGTGCTACTTTCTCAAACGCCTTCCGAAAAGCCATGTAGACAGCATGCATTGCTATCCCTTCCTCAATCCTCCCTGTTACTAAATTAAAAAATTCAATTCGATTCGTCAAACACGATCTGCCTTTTACAAACCGGTGTTGGCTCTCCTTATTTAACTTTAATCTCTCCAAGTGCCCGTTATTTTTTTCCTTGGATTATTGTTTACCCACCGCTGATTTTAAACTGACCGGCCTATAGTTACTAGGATTACTAGGATACTCAGCAGGTCAGACTGAATCTGTGGAGAGAGGGAGAAACAGAGTTAACCTTTCAGATCTGTGATCTTTCGCCAGACCTGGAAACAGTTAAAGATGTAACAGATGTTAACCAGGTGCAGAGGCAGAATTTAACCACTCCTGCCTTCCACCATATCACAGACCGGCCCTTTTGTTCTTTCCTCGCCTCCCGCCTTTCCCTGCCTCTGCACCTGGTGAAAATCTGTTACATCTCTAACATTTTCCAGTCCTGACGAAAGGTCACAGACCTGAAATGTTAACTCGCTTTCTCTCTCCACAGATGCTGCCTGACATGCTGAGTATTTCCAGCATGTTCTCTTTTTATATTATTTAAAATAAAATGGTTTGTATTTTTCCTCTTTCTTGATTCTCTTCCTAAGCGTCTTAATGATATTATTATAAACTCATTAAAAAGTAATATGTAACTCCTACAAATCCTCTCCTGCCCTCCCCCTCCTCAACAGCATGGTTGCCTGTTTGTGCGAAGCTACTCACTTCAGTCGATCGTTCAAAATCAAATATCGTGAAATTTCAATTTTAAAACGTTTTAAGCAATTCAGAGCCTCCTTAAAAGCGTTTGGACTTCAAGATCAGCTTGAAACTTCTTTAGATGAGGGAGAAATTGATTTTTGCTTGTTTCTTCCAAAATCATACCAGAAACTTAGGATAAAAGTGTTTCTAACGTTCATGTTTTGCGCAAAGTTCATTAAAAATCTTTAACTTCTTTCACGTCTCATTGCAGCATTGACAGAAGAAATTGCTCCAAGTTTCTCTTTCCCTCTTCAATGCTGTCGTTAAACATGCAACAAAATATAAAATAACCTCTAATTCCAAACAGAGCTCAAATAAAAAAGTGAATGAAGTAGTTCAGCTTCCTAAGAAGGCGGTGAGGTTATCTCGCCCCAGCCTTGGTGATGATTTGGGATCAGTTTTAGAGAAGTTGTTTCCTCTTTTTCCGCTGCCGTTCCCTCCGTCTCTCACAGGCTCTGAGGTTGAAGCAGGGACACAAACTTTTCCTCCTGTCTCATAACACGATTAAAATAACCCTAATAAAATCTTTCAAAAAGGGGACAACATTTGGCAAAATTTAACTGGAACTTACCACGGGACATTCAATATCACTTTGCAAAATTTTTTCCGGCTTCAAACGGTTTTCTGAATAAATAAAAAAATTCACGGAGGCCTAAAAATTGTTTGCATTCGCCCCCTTCCAAAGGCCATTGTAAATGTGCTGCTTCTCCACCGCTCAATCCCCGGGAACAGACTACACGCGCCTGGACCCTCATACCTCTCTCTCTCTCGCTGTCTCTCGCTCTCTCTGTCCCTCTCCCCCTCTGTTTATCTCTCTATCGCCCTCTCTCCCACTCTGTCTATCTCTATCTCCCTCTCCCATTGTCTATCTCTCTCTACGTTACTCTGTCCCCCTCTCTCTCTCCCTAACTCTCTCTGTCCCTCTCTCCCTCTGTTTCACTCTCTATCGCCCTCTCTCTCTATCTCTGTCTCCATCTCCCATTGTCTCTCTGTCTATCTTCCTCTGTCCCTCTCTCCCTCTCTCTAACTCTCACTGTCCTTGTCTCTCTCTTTCTCTCTCTCACTGTCTCTATCTCTCTCAACCCTGTCTCTCGCTCTTTCTCCCTCTGAACCTGTCTCTGCCTCTCTCTATCTCCCTCTGTCATTTTCTCTCTCTCTCTATCTCCCTCGGACCCTAATTCTCTCTATCTCCCTCTTTCCCTGTCTCTTTCTCTATCTCCCTCTGTCATTGTCTCTCTCTCTCTCTCTCTATTTCCCTCGGACTCTCTCTCTCTCTCTTTATATATACACATATATATTATATATATATATTATATATATATATATATTTCCTTCTGTCCCTGTCTCTCTCTCTATATCCCTATGTCCGTCTTTCTCTATCTATCTCCCTATGACCCTGTCTCTCGCTCTCTCTCCCTCTGACTCTGTCACTGTCTCTGTCTCTCACTCTATCTCCCTCGGAACCTGTCTTTCAGTCTATCTTCCTCCGTCGCTCTCTCGATCTCCCTCTGTGCTGGCCTCTCGCTCTCTCACTCTCTGTCTCTGTCTCTGTCCCTGTCGCTCTCTCTCTTCCTCTCTCTGTCATTCTCTCTCTCTCTCTCTCTCTCTCTCTCTCTCTCCGTTTATAACTCTCTGTCTCTTTGTTTTGCTGTCTCGCTCTACAAAGAACATCGAAGCAAAAGGAGAAGCAGAGAATCAGTGTCGGTTCATGAGAGAGATTTCCTCCCTTTATTTAAACATTTGAAATCCTGTATATGCTGTGAAATGAGCAGAATTTTTTCCCTCTTCGAGGAAACTTTTCATGACAATGTTTTCCTATTTGTGCTCTTGTGATAATGAAGGCGCACACATCAGACTCCAGCTCCAATAAACTGTTCACAATTAACTGAATGCCCTTAGTCTCCCAGCTCAGTGTAATCCTGAGCGAGAACTGCCTGCAGGTTTTAGAAGAGATGATTAAATGAGGCCCTGTCGGTGGATGTTAAAGATTGTTTTAACGCTATTGTAAGAAGCGAAGGGAATATCTCTACCAATTCTCTCTCTCTCTCTACCCAGTCTCTCTCCCTCTCTCCCAGTCTCTCTCCCCCCTAGTCTCTCTCTGCTCCAGTCTATCTATCTCTCCCGGGTCAATCTCCCTCTCGCCCCTGTCTCACCCCCCAGATTCTCTCTCTCTCTCCCCAGTCATTCTCTCTCTCCCAGACGCTCTCCCTCTCTCAACATTTTGTCTCTGTCCCAGACTCTGTCCCAGTCTATCTCTCTGCCCACTCTCTCTTTCCCCCGTCTCTCTCTCTCTCTCCCCAGCCTCTGTCTCTGCCAGTCTCTCTCCCTCTCACCCTAGTCTCTCTCCCCAGTCTCTCTCTCTCCCCAGTCTCTCTCTCTCCGTCTCTCTCTCTCCCCAGTCTTTCTCTCTCCATCCCAATCTCTCCCTCTCTCTCCCAGTTTCTCTCTCTCACTCCCCAGTCTCTCTCTCTCTCTCTCCCAAGTATGTCTCACTGTCTCTCTCTCCCAAGTATCTCCCAGCGTCTCTCTCCCAAGTCTCTCCCCCAGTGTCTCTCTCCCCAATCTCTCTCCCTCACTCTCTGACCAGACGCCCGCTCTCTCTGACCATTCTCTCCCTCACCCTAGTCTCTCTCTCCCCAGAATCTCGCTCACTCTCCAGTCTCTGTATCTCTCTGCACAGCATACCCTCTCTCCACCATTCTCTCACACACCCCAGTCCCTTCTCTCCCCCATTCTCTCTCTACCACAGTCACTCTTTCCCCAAGTCTCCCTCTCACCCCAGTCTCTCTAGCCTTCGCTCTCTCTCCCAGTCTCTGTCTCTCTCTCCCCGTCTCTCTCTCTCACCCCACTCTCTCACTCTCTCCCCACTCTCTCACGCTCCCCTGTCTCTCTCTCTCTGTCTCTCTCTCTCTCTCCACACAGTCTCTCTATCTCTCCCCAGTCTCTCACTCACCCACTCTCTCTCTCTCCCACTCTCTCTCTCCCCCTCTCTCTCTCTCCCAGTCTCTCTCCGCCAATCTCTCTCTCGCCCCAGTCTCTCTCTCACCCTCTCTCTCCCCTCTCTCTCTCTCCCAGAATCTATCACACCCACTCTCTCAATCTATCTCACGCTTTCTCTCTCTCATCCACTCTCTTTCTCACTCCCCCAGTCTTTCTCTCTCACTCACTGTCTCTCTCCCCAGTCTCTCTCTCTCTCACCCACTCGCTTCTCACCCCAGTCTCTCTGTCACCCTCTCTCTCTCACCCACCCTCTATCTCTCTTAACCCCAGACTCCATCTCTCACCCACTCTCTCTCTCTATTAGCCACTCTCTCTCTCCCCCATTCTCTCTCTCCCTCTCTCTCTTTCCGCCCTCTTCCTCCCTCAGGCTCAGGCCCGAAGCGGGTTCAGTGTGCAGCCGCTCTTTATATGGTCATTGCCATCTGTCACGACTCCCCGCGCAGGATCAGCTTTCGGCAGTCGTTCGCATTCGAAATGTAGCGAGTTGCAGTGCGCAGGCGCCGAAGCCCGTTCCTGCGGGCCGAAAGAACGAGTCTGTTGAACACGATTGAAAAGAGCGGCTACAGGATCTTCTTCTTCTGGAGAGGGAATGTCTGTTGTATAATTGTACCAGCAAATACTGAAGGTGCTGCGTGATGTGACGGGTTTATCCCCAGTCGATGATCGCCCTCCTGTAACTTCCCAAGTGGCAATTAGACATGTGAGCCTATACTGAAGGTGCTGCATTCTGGTGGGTTTCGGCCCCAGTCACTGTTTGCCCTCCAGACCTTGCCAAGTGGTAATTCTGAGCTGTGAGCCTATACTGAAGGTGCTGTGCGATGGTGGGCTTCGGCCCCAGTCACTCTTTGCCCTCCAGTACCTTGCCAAGTGGTAATTAGGAGCAGTGAGCCTATAGTGAACGTGCTGCGTGATGGTGTGGTCCGGCTCCAGTAACTGTTTGCCCTCCAGTACCTTGCTAAGTGGTAATTCTGAGCTGTGAGCCTGTACTGAAGGTGCTGCATTCTGGTGGGGTTCGGCCCCAGTCACGTTTTGCCCTCCAGTACCTTGCCAAGTGGTAATTCTAAGCTGTGAGCCTGTACTGAAGGTGCTGTGTGATTTTGGGGATCGGGCCCAGTCACTCTCTGCTCTCCAGTACCTTGCCAAACGGTACTTCTGAGCTGTGAGCCTATACTGAAGGTGCTGTGAGATGGTGGGGTTCGGCCCCAGTCACTGTTTGCCCTCCAGTACGTTGCCAAGTGCTAATTCTGAGCTGTGAGCCTATACTGAAGGTGCTGTGTGATGGTGGGCTTCGGCCCCAGTCACTGTTTGCCCTCCAGTACCTTGCCAAGTGGTAATTCTGAGCTGTGAGCCCATACAGTGAGCTGCCAGCATTTCTATCATGGGGAGCAGCACCACCGCCGTCCCTGGCTGATTCTGTCCGGCAAAGCTGAGCCAATGGTAGCACAGCAACAGCAACTTACATTTACATAGCGCCTTTAGCGTAGGAAAACGTCCCAGGCACGTCACAGGAGCGGAATCAGTCAAACGTTGACACTGAGCCAAAGAAGGAGACATTGGAACAGGTCAGAGATTTTAGGGCCTCGGCAACTGAAGGCTCGGCCGCCAATGCTGGAGAGAAGCCAGTGGGGGTTGCACAAGAGGAAAGAGTTGAAGGAGTGCACAGTTCATAGACTTAGCCGTGTAATTTTTTTCCAATTCAATTATTTACCCAATTCCCTTTATAAAGTTACTTTGAATCTGTTTCCACCGCCCTTCCAGGCAGTTAGTTCCAGGTCATAACAACTTGCTGTGTGGAATTTTTCCCATCGCGTTGCTTTCGGTTCATTCTCCAATTACCTTCAATCCGTGTCCTCTGGTTACCGACCCTCCTGACAAGTTAAATAGTTTCTCCTTATTAACAGATTTGTAGGGCTGGAGGAGGTCACAGAGATAGGGAGGGAGAAGGCCATGAAGGGTATTGAAAAAGAGGATACGAATTTTAAAGGCTGAAACCTCCAGCCCTCTCCCCCAGTACAGAATGTGACTCACTACAAACAGGAAGGATATTACTTAAACTCCTAAAGGTGCAGAAAGTGAGGCATTGTCCCTCTAAATATAACAAACTGATACATAATGAGGGGAAATCATTCTGTGTACTTTTACTCACAGCGACATGGAAAGAGGAAAATTAATGACATTTAAACACTTAGTCCATTTGGAACTGAAGTGTCTGAAACTCATAATAGGAACTCAATGGAAACACAGTAGTGAAAAATGTTAAACTGTTTCCTTGACAAAATAAATCTTGAATTAACTTTAAAAAGATAAATAATTTAACATTGGTTCACACTGACTCAAGCACCGCGATTGGTTGCAGAACGCGCTGCTCCCTTGGCCCACCGGCCTCTGAGCTCTCTTACTGTTGTTTCCAAAGGCCATCCTTCACCACTCGCAAACATTACGTTGCCGGATGAGGTTCAGGGGCTCATTGGAAGAACATAAATGAGTCCTCCAATCTGAGTTGTGAAATACAATTAGAGAAACATGATTCAATGTATTAACTAAACTATTTCAAATCAAATCAAATGAATTGTTGTAATTAATATCTGCCTTTTGTGCCAAGTGGGAAACAAGTGAAGTCTGGGCTGTGCAGGAGTGTTTGTGCTCGGTTACACTGCGTGTTCCAGGCTCTCTGCTCCAAGTGCGCTTCTTTCAGCTCACGGTCTCATTCACACATCCAACTGAGTGGATTAACCTCGCCCTTTAAATCCATCACAGAAATATCAGCATTCGGTGTTTAGTTGTGATAAACTTGAAAAAAACACTGCTTAAGCTTCAGCTGGAATAGTGCGTTCAATTCTGGGCAACACATTTTAGGAAGGATTTCACGGAGAGGGTGCAGAGGAGGTTTACAGGAATGCTACCAGTGATGAGGGACTTCAGTTCTATGGAGAGACTGGATAATCTGGAGTTTTTCTCCTTAGAGCAGAGAAGATTGAGAGGAAATTTGATTGAGGTGTTCAAAATCATGGATCGTTTTGATAGAGTGAATAAGGACAATCTGTTTCCAGTGGCAGAATGGTCAGTGAGCAGAGGACACAGATTTAAAGGGTTTGGCAAAAGAACCAGAGGAAACATTTCCTTTACACAGCGAGTTGTTGTGATCTGAAATGCACTGCCTGAAAGGGCGCTGGAAACAGATTCAATAGTAACTTTCAAAAGGGAATCGGATTATTTTTGAAGGGATATGATTTACAGGACTATGCGGAAAGAGCAGGGGAGTGGGATTAATTGGACAGCCCTTTCAAAGAGCAGGCACAGGCACGATGGGGCGAATTGAATCCTTCTGTGCTGTACCAGTTGATGATTCTATTATTTTATGTTTGTCAGATGTTGCTGACAGAGTGACAACAATAGATTGTTCACATCAGAAGCACGGAAAACATATTTTAAAAAGCATAGGAGTACATTTAGCAACATATACAAATTGAACTGAGGAGAGTGAGCGAGCTGGGAGAGTGTTTGTGTAACCAGGACAGACGACACTGTGAGGAACCTGACCAGATATCAATGTCCCAGACCCTGCCTACTGCCCACCCACTAACACTGGGACAGTAAAGGGACTGCGATGGTCTCTGTATTTAAATTAAATGTCAAGAAACACCAAGAGTGTGTAATTCGAAGGATTAGTGTAAGCTGTACACAGGAAAGAGATATTGATAGGCCATCGACCATTAATGACACACTATTGATATGGGAAGGATTTGCACTGTGGATATTCACTTTCTAACACTCTGTGCCCATGAACATGTGATTTCACTGAATTCCGAACTGAGAAAGATAGATCAGAGTATTTTCTAAATGTTAAGAAGCTAGGAACTGTGGACTAGCCAAGAGATTCAGGTATCCATTTACATAAATGCTTCCCATATCAGAGACACATCCGTCCCATATCTGAGACAAATCCCTACCAAATAAATGTCAAATCCCAACTATATCAGATACACATCCCACCCATGTATATTTGAGCATTAATGGACACTGTGTGTTAGCGAGAAAATAATCCCAGGATAAATCCACTCCATGTGTCAGCCACTTTCACTGATACCAGGCTTTTCATACCCAGATTGAAAACTTGAATTCAGATTCTCAAACTTCCAGGGGTGGGATTTAAACTCTCGTTCTCTGGATCAATTGTCCAGTGATATAAACACTAGTCTACCATACCCTGAGTAATCTCAATCTTTTTGTAGCACTTGATTGCTTCGTTTTACAAAGTTAAAGTGGCTGACTGACTTTCCATCTCACTCGCAAACAGCTCATGATCAATGCCTGATCGGTGATAGTTTCATCAATCTCCATTTTGACCCATGTTGCCGAATCTGTGAATCCCCAAGCGTTAATTCCAGCATACAAGGAAGTATATCGCTGCCACATTGGACCCATTGTCACTTCTGAGTCTGCGTGATCTTTGCTTCCACTGTGGTTAACAGATTTGAATGCTGTACGCTTTGTGTTGCAGGCAAGACAATGTCAGCCTTCAAAAGGTGGGAGGGAGAGTGTTGTTTGTCAGAGGCATTTCAGAGACAGTAAAATAAACTATCGAAATCAGCATAAGATCTGCAGAAGCTCACAGCTGCTCATTTCACAGGGAAGTCAAACTAAAGGGAAGAAGGGCAGAGAGAGAAATTGTAGGTGCATAGAAACATGAATACAGAGGAACAGGAGGTGGGAATTCAGACCCTGCAGTCTGCTCCAGCATTCAATCAGGTCATGGTGGATCTGTAACTTAATCCCATCGACCCCCCTTGGTTACGTAACTTTAATAAGCTTACCGCCAAAAAATCTATCAATATCAGTTTTCAAACTTTTAATTAACCCCCCCCCCCCCCCCCAGCCTCAACAGCTTTATGGGGGCGAGAGTTCCAGATTTCCACTACAATTTGTGTGAAGAAGTGCTTCCTGATATCACCACTGAAGCCCAGCTCTAATTTTAAGATTATGCCCCTTGTTCTGAACTCCGCCACCCCCCAACGCCCACCCACCCCCACCACCACCAGTGGAAAGAGTTGATCTCTAGTTACCCTATCAACTCATTAATCATCTTAAACACTACAATAATTCACTCCTTCATATTCTATAGTCAAGGGAATACAAGCCTAGTCTATGCAACCTGTCCTCATAATTTAGCCTTTTAGCCACGGTATCATTCTGGTGAATCTGCGCAGGCACCCACTCCAAGGCCAATATATCTTCCTGAGGTGCGGTGCCCAAAATTGAACACAGTTACTCCAGATTATGTCGTACTGGGAGAGGGCCTGTGTAACCAGGACGTGGGACACTGCGAGGCCCTGACCGGATGTCAATGTCCCAGACACTGACTGTTGCTCACTCACCAGCACTCGGAGAGTAAAAGGACTGCGATGGTCTCTGTACTTAAATTGAATGTCAAGCATCACCAGGGCTGGGACTTTAATGGGCACTGAGTGTTAGCGAGAGAATATTTTCAGGTTGAATCCCTCCCGTGTCAGTAATGTGTCAGTATTGAGCTGATGCTGAGGGGACATTTTTGGGTAATGGAATCGGGCAGAAGCAGAATGATCCAGAGAGGCAAATGGAAGGGCATCCATCTTTGTTTTCTCTACACATCAGAGGGTAAGACAATGTCAGCCTGTAAAAAGTGGGAGTTTGTTGTGAGGTGATACATTTTGGTAGGATAAATGAGGAGAGGCGATGTGAACTAAATGTTAAAGGGGGTGCAGGAACAGAGAGACCTGCGGCTGTATGCACACAAATCTTGGAAGTACAAGTTGAGAAGGCTGTTAAAAAACCATTCGGGATTCTGAGCTTTATTAGCCGTGGAACAGAATACAAAAGCAGGGGAAGTTATTGCTAAACCTTTATAAAGCACTGGCTAGGCCTCAGCTGGAGTATTGTATCCAATTCTGGGCAGCACATTTTAGGCAGGTTGTCAATGCCATGCAGAGGTTGAGGAGGAGATTTATTACAATTGTACCAGGAATGGGGGACTTCAGTTCTGTGAAGATACTGGAGAAGCTGGGGTTATTCTCCTTAGAGCAATGAAGATTAAGAAAATATTTGATTGAGGTGTTCAAAACCATGAATAGTTTTGATAGAGGGAATCAGGATAAGCTCTTTCTAGTGGCAGAATGGTCAGTGACCAGAGGACACAGATTTAAGGTGATTGGCAAAAGAACCAGAGGCGACATAAGGAAACATTTTTTTTACACAGCGAGTTGTTGTAATCTGGAATGCACTGCCTGAAAGGGGACTGGAAGCAGGTTCAATTGTAACTTTCCTAAGGGATTTGGATACATTTTTGACGGGATATGATTTACAGGTCTATGGGGAAATAGCAGGGGAGTGGGATTAATTGGACAGCTCAGATGATGCTGACAGTCTGAGAACAATAGATTGTTCACATCAGGAGCACGGACAAGATATTTTAAAGGGCACAGGAGAACATTTAGGAACATATTCAAACTAGAGTGAGGAGAGAGAGCGATCAGCGAGAATGTTTGTGTAACCAGGAAACGCGACATTGTGGGTCCCCTGACCAGATATCAATGTCTCAGATCCTGACTCCTGCTCAACCAGTAACACTGAGACAGTAAAGCGACTGCGATGGTCTCTGTATTTAAATTAAATTTCAAAATTCACCAAGAGCCTGTATGTGGAAGTATTAATGTATGCTGTACACTACACAGAGATTTCGATAGACCATGGCCCATTAATGATATGGAGGGATTTACCCGGTGAAAATTCTCTTTCTAACATTCAGTGCTCAGGAACGTGTGAGTTCATCCACTTCAGACCTGAGAAAGATTGATCAGAGTATTTTCTAAATGTGAGAATATAGGAACTGTGGAGGAGCCAAGAGATTCAGGAAACAATGTACACAAATCCTTCCCATACCAGAGACAATTCTCACACATATCAGAGAAAAATCCCTCCCAAATCGGTGTCAAAGCCGACCTATATCAGAGACAAATCCCACCCATGTATATTTGAACATTAATGAACACTGAGTGTCAGCGAGAGAATATTCACAGAATAAACCCACTCCATGTATGAGCCACGTTCACTGATACGAAGCTTTTCGTACCCAGTTTTTTAAACTTGAATTCAAATTCTCAAACTTCTGTGCGTAGGATTTGAACTCACGTTCTCTGGATCATTATTCCAGTGACATTATCACTATGCTACGGTACCCTCAGTGATCTCAATCTTTTTGTCGCACCTGATTGCTCAGTATTACAGTGTGCCTTAAAAGGGCTGACTGAGTTTAAATCTCACTCCCAACCAGCTCATGTTAAGGCCTGGTTCCCGATAGTTTCATCAATCTCCATTCTCCCCAGGTTGCCAAATATGTGAATCCTCATGGGTTAATTCCAGCATACAAGGAATTAAGTCGCTGCCAATCTGGATCCATTGTCACTTCTGAGTCCGCCTGATCTTTCCATCCCATGTGACTAACAGATTTGAATGTTGTACGCTGTGTGCAGCCGGCAAAACAATGTCAGCCTTCAAAAGGTGGGAGCTTGTTGTTTGTTAGAGGCTGCTCAGAGACTGAGAACAATGAACTGTCCAGATCAAAAGCACGAATAAGATCTGCTGAAGCTCACAGCTGCTCATTTCACAACAAATGTAAACTAGAGTGAGGAGAGACAGAGAGAGAATTTATAGGGTCTTAGAAACATAAAAGCACAGGAACAGGAAGAGGCAATTCAGCCCCTCAGGCCTGCTCCAGCTTGTCTGGTCTGTACCTTATTTCCATCTACCCACCTTAATTCCGTAAACTTAATACCCTTACGCAGCAAAAATCAATCAACCTCAGTTTTCAAACTTTAAATTGACCCCAGCCTCAACAGCGTTTTGGGGGAGTGTTTTCCAGATTTCCACTACCCTTTGTGTGAAGAAGTGCTTCCTGACATCAACACTGTACAGCCTAGCTCTAATTTTAAGATTATGCCCCTTGTTCTGGACTCCCCCCACCAGAGGAAATCGTTTCTCTCTATCTACCCTATCAATTCCAATAACTTATCTTAAACACTACAATTAGTTCTCTCCTTAACCTTCTATACTCAAGGGAATACAAGCCCAGTCTATACAACCTGTCCACAGCACTTAACCCTTTTATACCCGGCATCATTCTGGTGAATCTGCGCTGAACCCCCTCCATGGCCAATATATCCTCCCTGAGGTTCGGTGCCCAGAATTGGAAACAGTCACTCCAGATTATGGCAAACTGGGAGAGTGTTTGTTTAACCAGGACATGGGAAAATGCGAGGCCCCGGATGTCAATGTCCCAGACACTGCCTGCAGACCGCCCGTTAACAATGTGCCTGTAAATGGACTGCGATGATCTCTGTATGGAAATTGAAAGTCAAACATCAGCAAGGCTGGAACTTTAATGGGCACTGAGTGTCAGCGAGAGAATGGTTACAGGTTGGATCACTCCCGTGTCAGTGATGTGTCAGTGTTGAGGTGATGCTGAGAGGGCATTTTAGGGTCATAGAAACAGGCAGAAGCAGAATGATCCAGAGAGGCAAATGGAAGTGCATCCATATTTGTTTTCTTTACACACCAGAGGTTAAGACAATGTCAGCCTGTAAAAAGTGGGAGTTTGTTGTGAGGTGATACATTTTGGTAGGAAACATGAGGAGAGGCAATGTGAACGAAATGGTACAATTTTAAAGGATGTGCAGGAACAGAGAGTCCTGGGGCTGTATGGTCACAGATCTTGGAAGGACAAGTTGAGACGGCTGACAAAAAAACATTCGGGAACCTGAACTTTATTGTCGCAGCACAGTGTACAAAAGCAAGGAAGTTACCGCTAAACTTTTATAAACCACAATGTAGGCCTCAGCTAGAGTATAGTGTTCAATTCTGTGCATTACCTTTTAGGCAGCTTGTCAATGCCATGGAGAGGGTGCAGAGGAGAGTTATTAGAATGTTAGCAGGAATAAGTGATTTCAGTTCTGTAGAGAGACTGGAGAAGCTGGGCTTGTTCTCCTTGGAGCAGATAAGATTAAGAGGAGATTAGATTGGTGTGTTCAGAACCATGAATCATTTTGATAGAGTAAATACGGATAAGCTGTTTCCAGTGGCAGAAGGGTCAGTGACCAGTAGACGCAGATTTAAGTTGATTGGCAAAAGAACCAGAGGCGATACGAGGAAACATTTTTATTTACAGTGAGTTGTTGTGATCTGGAATGCACTTGCTGAAAGAGCACTGGAAGCCGGTTCAATACTAAATTCCAAATGGCAATTGGATAATTCTTTGACGGGATATGATTTACAGGACTATGGGGAAAGAGCAGGGGAGTGGGATTAATTGGACAGCTCTTTCAAAGAGCCGGCACAGTCACGATGGGCCGAATGGCCTCCTTCTGTGCTGTATCAATCTAGGATTTTATGATGTAATGTTTGTTATATGATGCTGAAAGACATAGAACAATAGATTCTACACGTCAGAAGCACGGAAAATAGTTTTTTTTAAAGGCACAAGAATACATTTAGCAACATAAGCAAACTAGAGTGAGGACAGAGAGCGAGCTGGGAGCTTGTTTGTGTAACCAGGAAACGCGACACTGTGAGGCCTCTGACCAGATATCAATGTTCCAGACCCTGACTGCTGCTCACCCACTAACAATGGGACAGTAAAGGGACTGCGATCGTCTCTGTATTTAAATTACATATCAAGAATCACCAAGAGTGTGTATGTCGAAGTATTAAGGTGAGCTCTACATTAGACAGAAATATTGATATACCATTGCCCATTAATGATACATTACTGACATGAGAGTGATTTTCCCTGTGAATATTACCTTTCTAACACTCAGTGCCCATGAACGTGTGATTTGATCCACTTCAGACCTGAGAAAGATAGTTCCGAGTATTTTCTAAATGTTGAGAATCTAGGAACATTGGAGGAGCCAAGTGATTCAGGGATCAATGTACAGAAACCCCTCCCATATTAGAGACAAATCCCACCCATATCAGACACACATCCCACCTATATCAGAGTCACATCCCACCCATGTATATGTGAACATGAATGGACACTGAGTGTTAGCGAGATAAAATTCACAGGATAAATCGACTCCATGTGTCATGCACTTTCACTGATACCAGGCTTTTCAAACCCAGATTTATAAACCTGAATTCAAATTCTCAAACTTCCGGGGGTGGGATTTAAACTCTCGTTCTCTGGATCAATAGTCCAGTGACATAATCACTATGCTACCGTACCCTCAGTGATCTCAATCATTTTGTAGCACCTGATTGCTCAGAGTTACTGTCTGAAAAGGGCTGACCTACTTCCCATCTCACTCCCAACCAGCTCATGTTCAAGGCCTGGTCCCCGACAGTTTCATCAATCTCCATTCTCCCCATATTGCCGAATTTGTGTATCCCCAGGGGTTAACTCCAGCATACAAGGAAGTAACTCGATGCCACACTGGACCCAACGTCACATCTGTGTCTGCCTGAACTTTGCTTTAACTGTGGCTAACTGATTTGAATTGTGTATGCTGTGTGTGAGAGGGAAGACAATGTCAGCCTTCAAAAGGGCGGGGGGCGGGGTGGTGTGGGGGGGGGGAGTTGGGGAATGGAGCCTGTTGTTTGTCAGAGGCTGCACAGAGGCAGAATGATGAAATATCCAAATCAAAAGCACGGATAAGATCGGCTGAAGCTCACAGCTGCTCATTTCACAACAAATGTAAACTAAGGGGAAGAGAGACAGAGAGAGAATTTTTAGGGTCATAGAAACATGGAAATATAGGAACAGGAAGAGGTAATTCAGCCCCTCGAGCCTGATCCAGCAATCAATCAGATCATGGCTGATCAGTATCTTAACTCCATCTGCCCGCCTTGGTTAGATAACTTTAATACCCTTACCCAACAAAAATCTATCAATCTTAATTTTCAAACTTTTAATTGACACCCAGCCTCAACAGCTTTTAGGTTGAGAGAATTCCAGATCCCAAGACACTTCGTGTGATGAAGTGCTTCCTGACATCACCATCTTTGTTTTCTCTATACATCCCAATTTTTTTTCATTATTCGTTTATGGGATATGGGCTTCGCTAGCAAGGCCAACATTTATTGCCAATCCCGAGGTATTGCTAAGGGTTCATTTTTAGGTAATGGAATCGGGCAGAAGCAGAATGCTGCCATGGGTAAGGGACTTCAGTTATTTGGAGAGACTGGAGCAGCTGGAATTTGTCTAATTAGAGCAGAGAGATTTGAGAGAGGTGTTCAAAATCATGACTGATTTTGATAGAGTGAATAAGGAGAAACTGTTTCCAATGGCTGAAGGGTCGGTAACCAGAGGACACAGATTTAATGTGATTGGTAAAAGAACCAGAGGCGACATGAGCAAACATTTTCTTACACAGCGAGTTATTGTGATCTGCAATGTGCTGCCTGAAAGGGCGGTGGAAGCAGATTCAATAATAACTTTCAAAAGGGAATTTTTGAAGGGACATGGTTTACAAGTCTATGGGGAAAGAGCAGGGGAGTGGGATTAATTGGACAGCTCTTTCAAAGTGTCGACACAGATACGATGGGTCGAATGGCCTCATTCTCTGCTGTACCATTCTATGATTCTATGATGTAATGTTTGTCAGATGATGCTGACAGACTGAGAACAATACATTGTTCATATCAGGAACACGGAAACGATATTTTAAAGGGCACAGGTGTACATTTAGCAACATATGCAAAAAGCGTGAGGAGAGCGAGCGAGCTGGGAGAGTGTTTGTGTAACCAGGACATGCGACACTGTGAGGCCCCTTATCAGATATCAATATCCCAGAACTTGACTGCTGCACAGCCACTAACACTGGGACAGTAAAGGGACTGCGATGGGCTCTGTATTTAAATTGAATTTCAAGAATCAACAAGAGTGCGTATCTTGAAGGATTAGTGAAATCTCTACACTGGAGTGTGTTATTGATAGACCATTGCCCATTACTGACACATTACTAATATGGGAGGGATTGACCTGTGATATTCTCTCTTTAACACTCAGTGCCCAGTTAGCCTTATATCAGTAGGAGGGGAATTTCTAGAATCTATTATTAAGGACCTGCTAACAGGACACTTGGAAACTCACAATAAGATTAGGCAGAGTCAAAACAGTTTCATGAAAGGGAAATTATGTTTAACAAATATATTAACGTTTTTCAGGGTGTAAGTAGCTGGGTAGATAAGGGGGAACCCAGTGGCTGTAGTTTATTTGGATTATATAATTTTATAAGCTTGAATGAGATCACCTCTCATTCTTCTCAACTCCAGAGATTATAGGCCCATTCGACTTACACTCTCATCCTAGGACAAAACTCTCATCCCATGAATATATCTGTTGAAGTAGGGATAAACATGACAATTTCGGGATGACTGGGTGTAACTAGTGGAGTGCCGCAAGGATCAGTGCTTTGGCCTCAGCTATTTACAATCTGTATCAATGACATAGATGAGGGGGCATTGTTTAATGTGTCCAACTTTGCTGACGATACAAAGTTGGGAAAGGAAACTGTGAGGAGGACACAAGGAGGCAGAAAAGGGATATAGACCGTTAAGTGATTGAGAAAGAAGGTGGCAGATGGAGCATAATGTGGGGAAGTGTGAAATTATCCAGTTTGACAGGAAGAATGGGAAAACAGAATATTTTTTCAAAGGTGAGAGACAAGTAAATGCTGGTATTCAGTGGGATTTAGGGACCCTTGTACACTAATCACAGAAAGTTAACATGCAGGTACAGCAAGCAATTAGGAAGGCAAATGGTATGTTCGCCTTTATTGCAAGAAGGTTGAAGTATAAGAGTAAGGAAGCCTTGCTGCAATTATAGAGTGCAATGGTGAGACCACACCTGAAGTACGGTGTGTAGATTTGGTCTCCTTATCTAAGGAAGGATATACTTGCCTTAGAGGGGGTAAACCGAATGTTTTCTAGATTGATTACTGGGAAGAGAGGACTGCCCTATGAGCAGAATTTAAGACGAATGGGCCTCTATTCTCTGGAGTTTAGAAGAATGAGAGGTGATCTCATTGAAACGTTTAAAATTCTTAAAGGGCTTGAAAGGGTAAATATTGAGAGGCTGTTTTTCCCTGGCTCGCCTGTCTAGAACAAGGGGGCATAGGCTCAGGATAAGAGGTCGGCCGTCCAAGACGGTGATGAGGAGAATTGTCTTCACTCAGAGGGTTGTGAATCTTTGGAATTCTCTAACCCAGAGGGCTGCGGTGCTCAGTCGAGGAGTATTTTCAAGGCTGAGATCGATAGGTATTTTGGGACTAAGGGAACCAAGGTATATGGGGACAGGGCGGGAAGGTTGAGTTGTGGTAGAGATTTGTCATGTTCTTCTTGAAAGGAGGAGCAGGCTCGAAGGGCCGAATAGCCTACTCCTGCTCCTTTTTATTGTGTTCTTATGCCAATTAAAGTTCCAATAAACACAGACCATTACCGAATACTGACCATAACATGCTCAGACCATCCCCAGTTCCAATCTCCCTGCACCCTTAATGCTGGGCAGCTGAAGACAAGTTATGTTACAGCAGCAAAGCCCAGCTGGTTACCATGGGCCCATGATAAATGTTTACTTATTTGTTTAGATCAGATCATTTCAATAAAAGTCTTTAATTTGCATGGGTTCTGCCATATTATAGAACATTACTAAAATAGAGTCAGTCAGTCAACCAGCAATGCCCTCAGTCACACGTGTTTCTGATGTGGGAGGTTTTGGTGTACAAGCTGTCACTGAGTCCGACACCGCTCAGATCAGCTTGTACCTGAGACTGGGTGATTGTAGGTGGTCTGAACCCACTGCATATCACAGAGCGACACCTGATTTGGAGACTCTGGTAAGCAGTCTTGTATGAATGGACTTTTAGAACAATCTCAGAAGTTTGTGACTTGCTAAGTAGGGACTCGGGTGTGTTTACCGCTTGTCCTGTCCCAATACCGGGCTCAGTAAAGACCTGTGTTAGAATATTAGAAGGGTTTCTGTACCGGGAGACTGGAAAGAGAGTAAAGGAATTGATGTTTATCAAGGACATGTAAAGAGGTGGAGCTCAACTCTGTCTGTAGGGGTCCCAGGGAGGGAGAGAGTTAGATCTCACGCATTATAAGTAGATATACCGACTGATACCCTGTCCAGATCCGTATTTAAAGTTCCCTATGATCCCCCATTCCCTCAACTCTCTAATACAAATTCCGTGTTTTTACTTCCAGAATATCACCCGCTGAGATGAGGACTCTGCTGCTGATTCTTTGTTACCTGAGTAAGTAATCTTCATTTTAAACAAATTGCACTGTGTTTATTTAATGTCTTTACGCAGCAAAATCTCCCATGGGACTTCTCGTTTGTGATTTTGATCAGGACAGTTTCAGGGCTGTGGCAGGGGCGGAAACCTGTTTGGAAATGTTCAAACATGGAGTTTAAATTGTATTTCTTACATTCCTATTATTTGTACTTTTTTAAAATTCGTTCATGCTATGTGGGCGTCGCTGGAAAGGCCAGCATTTATTGCCCATCCCTAATTGCCTTTGAGAAGGTGATGGTGATCCTCCTTCTTGAACCGCTGCAGTCCGTGTGGGATATGTACTCCCACAGTGTGGTTAGGGAGGGAGCACCAGGATGTGGACCCAGCGACGATGAAGGAACGGCCGATCAGATTTAAAACTTATGCAATTGTGATAGGTATTCGATCATTACTGTGTGAAGTTTTGTTCGCCATATTACAAAAAAAGGATGTAGAGGTACTGCAGAGGGTGCGAAAAAGGATTTCCAAGATGATACCAGAACTGAGATGATCTCACTTTCAGGAAAGACTGAACTGGTTGGAGCTCTTTTCTCTAGAAAAGAGATGGCTGAGGGGGGCGTGATAGAGGTCTTTAAAATTATGAATGTAAACGTATTAAAGATGTTTCCACTTATGGGCGAGGCGAGATCTAGGTGGCACTCAATATAAGATAGTCACTAACAATCCAATAGGGAATTTAGCATAAACTTTTTTCCCAGAGAGAGCTGAGAATGCAGAACTCGCTAACACAGGAAAAAGCTGAGGTGAATAGCATAGATTATAGATAAGCACATGAGGGAGAAAGGAATGGAACGATATGTTGATAGGGTTAGATGACGAATGGTGGGAGGAGTCTCGTTGTGGAGAATAAACACCGTTAGGACCAGTTGAGCTGAATGGCCTCTGTCTGTGCTGTAAATTCTTTGTAATTCTACATAATATCATACATAGTATACATTTAATTACTGATCAGATGAAAAACTATGCATTTGCAATAGATCTTTATTATCTGCATTGCTAATCAATACTATTTATAATGCATTTATAAAAGTTATTTAACAATATGATTTATTATGTTATAGTGTTAGATTTTTAACATTGCAATGTTGATTATATTATACATTTTCAATAGATATTTAATATTTGCATTATTGATCGATATTATCTATATGGTTTTGTACAAGATATACAATAATTGAATTATTAATTGATATTATTTATTGTGAATAAGTAATAGATTTTTAATATTTGAATTATGCTTTGATGTTATTTTGTTACAATTTGTAATAGATCTATAATATTTGCATTATTGACATTACTCATTAAAGATTTGTAATGGTTTTTTAATATTTGCATTATTGACTGATGTTATTTATTATGCAATTGGAATAGATCTTTAATATTTCCATTATTGATTAAGGTTATTTATTAAGGATTTGTAATAGATCTTTAATATTTGCATTATTGATTGATGTTATTTATAAAGGATTTGTAACAGAGAGTTAAAATTTACCTTAATTATTGATATTATTTATACATGATTTGTAATAGATCTTTAATTTTAGCATTATTGATGTTATTTTTGATGTATTTGTAATAGTTTTTTTAAGTATTTCCATTATGTATGCTATTTATTAAGGATTTGTAATAGTTATTTAATATCTGTATTATTGATTGATGTTATTTATTAAGGGTTTGTAACAGATATATAATATTTGCATTATTGGGCGATGTTATTTATTAAGGATTTTTAACAGATCTTTCATATTTACATTATTGATTACTGTTATTTATTATGGATTTGCCAGAGATCTTTTATATTTGCATTATTAATTGATTTATTTATTAAATGTTTGCAATAGATGTTTAAAATTTTAATCATTGATCGAAGATACTGATTATGGATTTGCTACAGATTTTTAATATTTGCATTAATGTTGTTATTTATTAAAGATTTGTAATAGATCTTTAATATTTGCATTATTCATTGAAATTATTTATTATGCATTTGGAATAGATCTTTAATATTTCCATTATTGATTAATGTTATTTATTAAGGATTTTTAATAGATCTTTAATATTTGCATTATTGATTGATGTTATTCATTATGGGTTTGTAATAGATCTCTAATATTTGCATTATTGATTGATGTTATTTGTTAAGGATTTGTAACAGACAGTTCATCTTTACATTAATTATTGATATTATTTATAAATGATTTGTAATAGATCTTTAATATTAGCATTATTGATTGCTGTTATTAATTAAGGATTTGCAATAGATACTTAATATTTGAGTTATTGATTGATGTTATTTATTAAGGATTTGCAATAGATCTTTAATATTTCAATTATTGATCGATGTTATTTATTATGGATTTGCAATTGATGTTTAATATTTGAATGATTGATATTATTTATTAACAATTAGTAATAGTTCTGTAATATTTGCATTATTGATTGATGTTTTTCATTATGGGTTTATAATAGATCTCTAATATTTGCATTATTGATTGATGTTAATTGTTAAGGATTTGTAACAGACAGTTCATATTTACATTAATTATTGATATTATTTATATATGATTTGTAATAGATCTTTAATATTACCATTATTGATTGCTGTTATTAATTAAGGATTTGCAATAGATACTTAATATTTGCATTATTGATTGAAGTTATTTATTATGGATTTTTAATAGAACTTTATTGATGTTATTTTTGAAGGATTTGTAATAGTTTTTTTAATATTTCCATTATTTATGTTATTTATTAAGGATTTGTAATAGTTATTTCATATCTGTATTATTGATTGATGTTATTTATTAAGGCATTGTAACAGCTATGTAATATTTTCATTATTGTTCGATTTTATTTAATAAGGTTTTGTAACAGATGTATAATATTTGCATTATTGACTGATGTTATTTATTAAGGATTTTTAACAGATCTTTCATATTTACATTGTTGATTATTGTTATTCATTATGGATTCGCCATAGATGTTTTTTATTTGCATTATTAATTGATTTTATTTATTAAATCTTTGCAATAGATCTTTAATATTTGTATTATTGATCGAAGATACTGATTATGGATTTGCAATATATTTTTAATATTTGCATTATTGAGGTTATTTATTAAAGATTTGTAATAGATCTTTCATATTTGTATTATTGATTGATGTTATTCATTTAGGATTTGTAAAATATATTTAATATTGGCTTTATTGTTCGATGTTATTTATTCAGGGTTTGTAACGGATATTTAATATTTGCATTATAGAGCAATTTTATTTATACAGGATTTTTAACAGATCTTTAATATTTCCATTATTAATCCATATTATTTATTCTGGATTTGCCACAGATCTTTAATATTTGAATGTGATCGAAGTTATTTATTATGGATTTGCAACAGACCCTTAATATTTGAATTATTGATTGATGATATTTATTAAGGATTTGCAAAATATCTTTAATATTTGCATTATTGATTGATGTTATTTAATAATAATTTGTAATAGATCTTTAATATTTGCTTTACTGATGTTATTTATTAAGGATTTGTAATAGTTCTTTAATATTTGCATTATTGATGTTATTTATTAAGGATTTGCAATAGTTATTTAATATTTGCATTATTGAAGTAATTTATTCAGGATTTGTAATAGTTATTTAATATTTGCATTATTGATTGATGTTATATTTTAATGTTTTGTAACAGCTATGTAATATTTTCATTATTGATCAATGTTATTTATTAAGGATTTTTAACAGATCTTCAATATTTGCATTATTGATCCTTATAATTTATTATGGATTTTCCATAGATCTTTAATTTGCATTATTGATTGATTTTATTTATTAAAGGTTTGCAATAGATCTTTAATATTTGAATTAATGATCGAAGTTATTGCTTATGGATTTGCAAAAGATCTTTAATATTTGCATTATTGATGTTATTTATTAAAGATTTGTAATAGTTCATTAATATTTGCATTATTGATCGATATTATGTATTAAGTATTTGCAATAGATCTTTAATATTTACATTATTGATTGATTTTATTTATTAAGGACTTGTAATAGATCTTTAATATTTGCATTAATGATTGATGTTATTTATTTAGGTTTGTATCTTATTTCACAGATTTGCTTTATTACTCCATGTTATTTAATCTGGATTTGCCATAGATCTTTAATATTTTAATGATTGATCGAAGTTATATATTATGGATTTGCAATTGATCTTTCATATTTGCATTAAAATGTGATGCTATTTATTAAGGATTTGTAAAATATCTTTAATATTTTCAGAATTGATTGGGAATATTAAATATGGTTTTGCAATATATCTTTAATATTTGAATTATTGATTGATATTATTTATTAAGGATTTGCAATAGATATTTAATATTCTCATTAATGATTCATGTTGATTATTAAGGTTTGTAATAGATCTTTAATATTTGATTTATTAATTGATATTTTGGAAACAGAAGATAGGAGCAGGAGTAGTCCATTCGGCCCCTCGAGCCTCCTCCGCCATTTAATGAGATCATGGCTGATCATCCAAATTCAGTACCATGTCCCTGCTTCTCCCCATTTCCCTTGATCCCCTTAAGCCTTAAGAAATATAGCTAACTCCTTCTTGAATATATTCAATGAATTTGCCTCAACTGCCTTCTGTAGTAGAGAATTCCACAGGTTCACCACTCTCTGGGTGAAGAAATTCCACCTCATCTCAGTCCTAAATGGCTTCCCGTTATCCTTAGACTGTGACCCCTGGTTCTGGACTCCCCTGCCATCGGGAACATCCTTCTTGCATCTAGTCTGACTAGTCCTGTTAGAATTTTAGGTTTCAATGAGATCCCCTGTCATTCATCTAAACTCTAGCGAATACAAACCCAATCGTCCCAATCTCTCTTCATATGTCATTCCTTCCATCCCAGGTATCAGTCTGGTGAATCTTTGCTGCACTCCATTCCTGGCAAGAACATCCTTTCTCAGATAAGGCGACCAAAACTGCACACAATACTCAAGGTGTGGTCTCACCAAGGCCCTGTACAACTGCAGCAAGTCATCCTTGCTACTGTACTCGAATCCTCTCGCTATGAAGGCCAACATACCATTTGCCTTCTTAGCCGCCTGCTGCACCTGCATGCTTACCTTCAACGAATGGTGCACAAGGACCCCCAGGTCTGGTAGCACTTCTCCTTTTCCCAATATATTGCCGTTCAGATAATAATCTGCCTTCCTATTTTTGACATCAAAGTGGATAACCTCGCATTTATCCACATTATACTGCATCTGCCATGCATCTGCCTAATCACCCAACTTGTCCAAATCATACTGGAGTTTCTCTGCATCCTCCTCACAACACACACGCCCACCCAGCTTTGTGTCGTCTGCAAACATGGGGATATTACATCTAGTTCCCACGTCTAGATCATTAATATATATTGTTAATAACGGGGGTCCGAGCACCGATCCCTGCGGTACCCCACTAGTCATTGCCTGCCACTCGGAAAAAGACCCGTTTATTCCAACTCTTTGCTTCCTGTCTGCCAACCAATTCTCTATCCATGTCAGTACCTTACCCCCAATCTCATGTGCTTTAACTTTGCACGCTAATCTCTTATGCGTGCCTTATCGAAAGCCTTCTGAATGTCCAAATGCACCACATCCACTAATAATATTATTCATTATGGATTTGTAACATGTCTTTAATATTTCCATTATTGATTGATAATATATATTATCGATTTGTAATAGATCTTTAATATTTGCATTATAATGGATTTGCAATATCATGTATTTGCCATAGATCTTTAATTTTTGCCTTATTGCTGTTATTTATTAAAGATTTGTAATAATTCTTTAATATTTGCATTTTTGATTGATGTTATTTATTAAGGATTGTAATAGATCTTTAATAGCTCCATTATTGATTGATATTATTTCTTAAGGATTTGTATTAGATCTTAATATTTGCATTATTGATCGTTGTTATTTATTCGGGTTTTGTAAGAGATCTTTAATATTAGCATTATTGTTTGATATTATTTATTAAGGATTTGTAATAGATCTTTAATATTTGCATTAATGATCCAATATATTTAATAAGAATTTTTTATAGATCTTTAATATTAGCATTATTGATTGATGTTATTTATTAAGGATTTGTAATAGACAATTAATATTTGTATTATTGATTGATGTTATTTATTCAGGGTTTGTAACAGAGCTTTAATATTTGCATTATTGATCCATATTATTTATTCTGAATTTGACATCGATCTTTAATATTTGAATGATTGATCAAAGTTATTTATTATGGATTTAAATTAGATCCTTAATATTTGAATTATTGATTGATGTTATTATTAAGGATTTGTAATAGAACTTTAATATTTTCATAATTGATTGAGATTATTAATTATGGTTTTGCAATATATCTTTAATATTTGAATTATTGATTGAGGTTATTTATTAAGGATTTGTAATAGATCTTTAATATTTCCATTGATGATCCATGTTGTTTATTAAGGATCTGCAATAGATCTTTAATATTTGAGTTATTGATTGATGTTATTATTGAGGATTTCTAAAAGATCTTTAATATTTCCATAATTAATTGAGAATTTTAATTGTGGAATTGCAATATTTCTTTAATATTTGAATTATTGATTGAGGTTATTTATTAAGGATTTGCAATAGATCTTTAATATTTGCTTTACTCATGTTATTCATGAACGATTTGTAAAAGTTATTTAATATTTGCAATATTGATTGATGTTATTTATTAAGGGTTTGTAAAAGTAATGTAACATTTGCATTATTGATTGATGTTATTTATTAAGGGTTTGTAACAGAGCTGTAATATTTGTAGTATTGATTGATATTAATTGTGGATTTGCAATAGAACTTTAATATTTGCATTATTGATTGAGGTTATTTATTAAGGTTTTGTAATAGATCTTTAATATTTGCATTCATGATCCATGCTATTTATTAAGGATTTGAAATAAAACATTAATATTTATAATATTAATTGATGTTATTTATTTAGGGGTTGTGAAAGATATTTAATATTTGCTTCATTGATCAATGCTATTTATTAGGGGTTTGCAACAGATATATAATATTTGAATTATTGATTGATGTTATTTATTAAGGATTAGTAATAGATCTTTAACATTTGCGTTATTGACTGATTTTATTCAGTAAGATTTGCAATAGAACAATTATTATATGAATTATTGATCGATGTTATTGACTATGGATTTGCAATAGATTTTTAATATTTGTATTATTGATATTATGTATTAAGGATTTGTATAGATCTCTAATATTTGCATTATTGATTGATGTTATTTATTAAGGATTTGTATTAGATCTTTAATATTTCCATTATTGATGTCATTTATCACGGATTTGTAATAGATTTTTAATATTTCCATTGTTGATCGATGTTATTTATTAATGATTTTTAACAGATCATTAATATATGCATTATTGATCCATATTATTTATTCTGGATTTGCCATAGATCTTTCATATTTGAATGATTGATCGAAGTTATTTATTCTGGATTTGCAACAGATTTTTAATATTTGAATTATTGATTGATGTTATTTATTAAGCATTTCAAATAGATCTTTAACATTTCCATTAATGATCTATGTTATATATTGAGGATTTGTAATAGATCACTAATATTTGCATTATTGAGTGATGTTATTTATTAAGGATTTGTAATAGATCTTTAATATTTGCATTATTGATCCATGTTATTTATTATGGATTAGCCATAGATCTTTTATATTTGCATTTTGATTGATTTGATTTATTACAGATTTGCAATAGATCTGTAATATTTGACTTATTGATCAAAGTTATGTATTATGAATTTGCAACAGATCTTTAATTTTTGCATTATTGATTGATGTTATTTTTTACGGATTTGGAATAGGTCTTTACTTTTTGCGTTATTTATCGATATTATTCATTATGCATTTGTAATATTTCTTTAATATTGACATTATTGATTGATATTAATTAATATGGATTTGTAATAGATCTTTAATATTTGCATTATCATGGATTTGCAATAGATTTTTAATATTTGCATTATTGATTAATTTTATTATTAAGGGTTTGTAATAGATCTTTAATATTTGTATTATTGATTGATATTATTTATTCATGAATTCCCAACTACCAACTCTCTTACAACTGCACTTCTGAAATCCCAACTCTCCAGCCTCTGACCCTCCATTTACCATGACATTTCTACCGCTTCCGATCTGCACAACCCCAGCCTCACTATCACCTTTGATGCCTTGGTTCCTACTAGAAAAATTACCCTCTCTCACTCCAGCTGTTCACTCTGGTACGGCTCTCATCTTCGCTTCCTTAAGTCCAAGGGTCCAGACTTGAACGGATATGGCGAACATCTGGTTCAGACATTCAGCACCTGATTTGGCTGGACCACATAAAGCATGATTGGGTCCTTCTGTCGTCTGTCGAAATTGTTCTTTATTTCAGAATCGTTCTGGAATGCACGATAAATCCCAGCTCATGTTTTCTACTGCTAACCGTCTTCATAATACGTTTTCCACTGTATCCTCCACCCTCACCTCCGATAACAAGTGTGAGGAGCTCATTGACTTCTTTGTCTCTAAGATTGAGTCTATCCGTTCAGCTGCCTCTGCAACTTCCCTTCCTTCCCCTAGCCCACCAGGCCGAACTTTCGCTAATTTTCCCCCCTGCGCCCCCGCACTGAACTCACATCTTCCTCCAGTTTCTCTCCAAGCTCCCCTCATGATCTCTCTGCACTCATCTTGACAATGAGACCCAGCTCCTGCTCCCTCGAACCTATTCCCATCAAACTGCTGTCCACCCAACTTCCCTTTCTGGCTCCCATGATAGGTGATACTGTTAACGGTTCTCTCTCCTCAGGTACTGTCCCACTGGCTTTCAAATATGCCGTCATCACCCCTATCCACAAAAAAACAAACCTTGACCCCTCGGTCCTTGCAAACTACCACCCCATCTCCAACAACCCTTTCTTCCCCAAAGTCCTTGAACGTGTTGTCGCCTCCCAAATCCGTGCCCATCTTCCCCGCAATTCGATGTTTGAATCCCTCCAATCAGGTTTTCGCCCTTGCCACAGTGGCGAAACGGCTCTCATCAAAGTCACAAATAACATCCTTTGTGACTGTGAGAAAAGTAAACTGTCCCTCCTCGTCCTTCTTGACTTGTCTGCAGTCTTTGTCACGGTTGACCACTTCATCCTTCTCCAACACCTCTCTGCCGTTTTCCAGCTGTGTGGAACTGCTTTCATCTGGTTCCATTCTTATCTATCTAATATTAGCAAGAAAATCACATGTAACGGCTTCTCTTCCCGCTCTCGCATCGTTACCTCTGGTGGCCCCCAAGGATCTATCCTTGACCCCTCCTATTTCTCAGCTACATGTTGCCCCTTGGCAACATCATCCGAAAACACAGCATCAGTTTCCACATGTACACTGACGACTCCCATCTCGACCTCACTACCTCTTCTCTCGACCCCTCCACGGTGTCTAAATTGTCAGACTGCTTGTCCAACAGACAGTTCTGGATGAGCAAACATTTTCTCCAATCAAATTTTGGTATGACCGAAGCCATTATTTTCGGTCACCGCCAGTAACTCCGTTTCCTATCCCCTGACTCCACCCCTCTCCCCAACATCTGTCTGAGGCTGAACCACACAGTTCGCAATCTTGGTGTCATATTTGACCCTGAAATGAGATTCCGACCACATATCCGCAGCATGACAAAGACCGCCTCCTTCCACCTTCATAACATTGCCCATCTCTGCCCTTGCCTCAGCCCATGCGCTGCTGAAACCCTCATCCACCCTGCATAAATTTGAGGTCATCCAATACTCGGCTTCCTGTGTGCTGACTCTCACCACTTCCCGTTCACCCATCTCCCCTGTGCTCGCTGACCAACATTAGCTGCCGCCAATTCCTATCTTTGTAATCTCCTTCAGTCCCACACACCCCCGAGATATCTGCGCTCATCTAATTCTTGACTCTTGAGCATCCCTGATTATAATCGCTCAACCTTTGTTGGTGTGCCATCTGTTGCCTAGGCCCCAAGTTCTGGAATTCCCTGCGTAAACCTCTACGCCTTGCTGCCTCTCTTTCCTGCTTTAAGACGCTCCTTACCACATAGATCTTTGACCAAGCTTTTGGTCACCTGCCCTAATTTATCGTTATGACACTCGGTGTCAAATTTGTTTCTTAAAATACTCCTGTGCAGCGCCTTGGGACGTTTGACTACGTTAAAGGCGCTATATAAATAGAAGTTGTTATTGTTATTAAGCATTTTTAATAGATCATTCATATTTGCATTGATTGACTGATATTATTTATTACGGATTTGTAATAGATCTTTAAAACTTGCAATATTGATTGATATTATTTATTAAGGATTTGTAATAGATCTTTAATATTTGCATTATTGATTGATATTATTTATTATGGATTTGTAATAGATCTTTAATATTTGCATTATTGATTGATATTATATATTGTCATGCTTCCTTGGCTCTGTTTTCATTGCAATTGAATTGAAAAATATTACTACCTTTGAGATGCCCTGAAATCATTGCTCTTTATTTGCACACAAACTGATATTGACTGTAAATATTATAGTTATATTTGCATACATCTTTCTAATATTTAGCTACCTGCATTTGATTTTTAAATTTAATACTTATATTTATGTATTTGTGCAATTAAATTATCATTTACATCTGTATTTTGGTTTATATTTCCCATTGTCATTTATTTGTACTCTTTATATTCAGTTCTTATATTTATCTTGAAATTCATATTACATATATCACAAGTTCGATCACATTTGGAGAATTGTGTCCAATTCTGGGCACCACATTTTAGGAAGCATGTGATTTACTAGAATGGTTCCTGGGATGAGGGATTACAGTTATGTGGATAGACTGGAGAAACTGGGGTTGTTATCCTCAGAGCAGAGAAGTCTAACAGGAGAGTTTACGGAGGTGGTCAATTTCATGAAGGATTTAGATAATGAAAATAAAGATAAACTGTTTCCACTGGCTGAATGGTCGATAACAAGAGGGCACAGATTTAACGTGATTGGGAAAATAACCAGAGGCGACACGAGATAAAGCTTTTTTATGCAGCGAGTGGTTAGGATTTGGAAAGCACTGCCTGATAGGGTGGGGGAAACAGATTCAGTAGAAGCCTTCAAAAGGGAATTGGATAAATAATTGAAGGATAAATATTGCTGGCTTATGAGGAAAGACCGGGGGAGTAGGACTAACTGGATTGATCTTTGAAAGAGCCGGCGCAGACTCGATGAGCCGAATGGCCTCCTTCAGTGCTGTACTATTCCATAATTCTATGATACTCATATACTCAGTAATTCTATCAGAATATTTATCATACAATTTGTATAATGTTATTAAAATACCTTTGATATTCAGCTTTCAATGTATTTATATATCCAGTATTAATATATAATTAATATATAATTTTATACTTTTATCAATGAATACACAATAACAGAAAGTTATTTTTAAACTAATTTCGCTGTGGGACTGAGATACCCCGTGATATCTCTCACTGACCACCGAGTGTCCCTCACCATCTGCACTCTGTTCACCAGCTCTGTCTGCCGGTGCAGGAGGAGGTTCCCAAATGTTCGAGGTGCCCACGTGATCTGCAGCCTGAAACGTACCCGGGCACCCGGCGTTCTGCAGCTGGGGCATAACAGTTAATGTAGAACAGAGAGATCAGTCTGTGAGGAGGGTGGGAAAGGGTGAGAGCGAGCCGGACAACCCGTGTCTCTGTGTTAATGGAAGCAAAATGGAGCCCAACTTTCAGGGACAAATTGAAGCCTGGTTTACAGAATCGCTAAATTCCAGCAACAAATGTGTTGCTTTTCTATTGGGACGAAGTGACGCTGAGGTTTGTGCTGCTTTCTGTTACCTGAGAGATAAGGGTGAGTCTAGAATAGGGAGGACTGTTGGCGAGCAGTGAATTAGAGGGGAGGCTGGGCTGGGAGACAGATGGTTTAGAGAAGGAGGACATTTTCCAGATTTAGGGGATTTTCTACCAGGGTGGAGAGTGAAACTGAGTTTTTTGGTGCTTTGTGGGGTACAAGCCGCTGTGAAACAATTACTGTAATTTATATTAACATTAAACAATTTTCTGTCACTCAGTCGCAGACTCCGCACTAACTGACCCGTGTGAACGTCACACAGTTCTGGAGGACACCTGGAGGAGCACGGACTGCAGTGGAACTGAATGCGTCGGTCATGAGAAGTGGAAGTGTGATAAGGATCTTGTTCATGGATGATACAGATTTAAAAGGTAACGTGATGGGAAAATTAGAGATAAACTAGCCGATAAGCGAGGAGTAAATGTACAAAACAGATCAAAGTGTGAGAGTCGGAATTGGAACTGCAGAGAGACCCGGAATAGAGTGAAATATAGAACTGGGACGGGAGATACCCGGGATAGAAAGAAATATAGAATGGGGACAAAGAGTAAAGAGGGATACCAGGGATAGAGGGGAATATAGAACGAGAGGGAGTAAAGGGAGATACCCAGGATAGAGGGGAATATAGAACGGGGACAGAGAATAAAGGGAGAAACACGGGATAGAGGGGAATATATAAAGGGGACAGAAAGTAAAGCTTGATACCCGGGAGACAGGGGACCATAGAACGGGAGAGAGTGAAGGGAGATACCCGGGATAGAGGGTAATATAGAACGGCGACAGAGTGTAATGGGAAATACCCGGGTTAGAGGGGAATATAGAACGGGGACAGAGTGTAAAGGGAGATACCCAGGATAGAGGGGAATATAGAACGGGGACAGTGAGTAAAGGGGGATACCCGGGATAGAGGGGAATATAGAACGGTGAAAGAGAGTAAAGGGAGATACCCGGGATAGAGGGGCATATAGAACGGGGACAGAGTGTAAAGGGAGATACCCGGGATAGAGGGGAATATAGAACGGGGACAGGGAGTAAAGGGAGATACCCAGGATAGAGGGGAATATAGAAAGTCGAGAGAGAGTAAAGGGGGATACCCGGGATAGAGGGGAATATAGAACGGGGACAGTGAGTAAAGGGGGATGCCCGGGATAGGGGGGTATATAGAACGGTGACAGAGAGTAAATGGAGATTTCCCGGGATAGAGAGGAATATAGAACGGGGACAGGGAGTAAAGGATGGGCCCCCGTTTACAATACCCTCTGCCTGTCCCAGTCTTTCATAGAATCATAGCATGGATACAGAACGGAAGAAGGCACTTCAGTCAGTCACACTCCCCCGCCCTTTCCCCGTAGACCTGTAATTTGTGTTCCTTCGGGTACTTATCCAACTCCCTACTTAAAGCTGTGATTGAATCTGCCTCCACCACACTTTCAGGCATTGCATCCCAGATCCTAACCACTTGCTGAGTATTTTTTTTCCTCAAGTCGCCTTTTGTTCTTCTTCCAATCGCCTTAAATCTGTGTCCTCTGGTTCTCGACCATTCTGCCAATGGGAACCGTTGCTATCTATCGGCTCTGTCCAAGCCGCACATGATTTTGAACACCTCTACCAATTCACCGCTCAATCTTCTCTGCTCTTAGGAGAACAACCCCAGCTGCACAGTCTATCCTTGTAACTGAAGTCCCTCTTCCCTGGAAACATACTTGTAAATCTTGTCTGTACTCGCTCTAAGGCTTTCACATCCTTCCTAAAGTGCGGTGCCCAGAATTGGATACAATACTCCTCTTGAGGCTGAACCAGTGTTTTAAACAGGTTCCTCATAATTTCCACGCTTTTGCACACTTACATCTATTCATGAAACCCAGGATCCCTTAAGCTTTTTTAACTGCCACCTTCAAAGATTGTTGTACATATACCTCTTGATGTCACTGCTCATGAACCCGTTTTATATTGTACCATTTAGTGTATATTTCCTCTCCTCATTCGTTCTACCAAAATGTATCACTTCGCAAAATTCTGCAATAAATTTAATCTGCCTCTTGTCCGTCCATTCCACCAGCATATCTATGTCCTCTTGAAGTCTAACACTATCCTCCTCACAGTTCACTATACTTCCAAGTTTTGTGCCATGTGCAAATTTTGAAATTGTTTCCTGTACATCCACATCCAAGTCATTAATATATATCAAGAAAAGCAGTGGTCCTAGAACCGACCCCTGGGGAACACCAATGTATACCATCCTCCAGTCTGACAAACAACAGTTCACCACTACTCTCTGTTTCCTGTCACTTAGCAAATTTCGTACCCATGCTGCCACTATGCCTTTTATTCCGTGGTCTTCAATTTTTCTGCCAAGTCTATTAATTGGCACTTTTTTGAACGCCTTTTGGAAACCCATGTACACCACACCAACCGCATTGCCCTTATCAACCACTTTTGTTACCTCATCAGAAAAATCGATCAATTTGTGTAAACACGATTTAACTTTAACAAATCCATGCTAGCTTGCCTTGATTAATCCACCCTTGTCAAAGTGACTGTTAAATTTGACCCTGATTAATATTTCTAAAAGTTACCCGCTACCAAGGTTAAACTGACTGTCCTCTAGTTTATGCGTTTACCTTTATACGCTTATTTGAACATGGGTGTAACATTTGCAAATCTCCAGTCCTCTGGCAACCCCACGTTTCTAAGGATGATTGGAAGATTATGGCCAGTATCTCCGCGATTTCTTCCTTCAATTCCCTCAGTGTCCTAGGATGCATCCCATCTGGTCCTGGTGAGTTATTTACTTTAAGTACAGCCAGCCTTTCTAATAACTCCTCTTTATCAATTTTTATCCCATCCAGTATCTCCCTACCTCCTCCTCCACAGCATCTTCTTGCTTGGTGAAGACAGATGCAAAGTAATAATTTTGCACCACAGCCATACCCTCTGCCTCCATGCGTAAGTCTCCTTTTAGGTCCGTTACCGGCCCCACCACTTCTCTTACTACCCATTTACTACTTATATGCCTTTAGAAGACTTTTGGATTACCTTTTATGTTAGCTGCCATTCTATTCTCAATCCCTCCCTTTAACCCCTCCTATTTTCTTTCTCACTTCTCTTCTGATCTTTCTATATTTAGCCTGACTCTCAGATGTATTCTCGACCTGGCATCTATTATACGTGTTTTTTTTCTGCTTCATCTTACTTTCTATCTCTTTGCTCATCCAGGGAGCTCTGACTTTGGTTGCCCTACCTGGCCTGTGCCCGAAATATTTCCTCTTTAAAGTTTTGCCTTCCAAAGTGTGATTCCAATTTACCCAGGCCAGATCCGTTCTCGTACCACTGAAATTGGCCTTCCTTCAATTAAGTATTTTTACTCTATATTGCTCCCTGTCCTTTTCCATAGCTAAACCTTCTGATATTATGATCACTGTTCCCGAAATGTTCACCGACTGACACTTGCTCCACTTGAAAAACCTCATTCCCCAGAACCAGAAGGCAATGCCTCTTTACTCGTTGGCCGGAATCATACTGATCAAGAAAGTTCTCCTGAACACACTTCAGAAAATGTTCCACCTCTATGCACTTTGCACTATCATTATTCCAGTCTATATTAGGATAGTTGAAGTCCCCCATTAGGACTACTTTATAGTTCTTGCATCACTCTGTAATTTCTCTGTAAATTTGCTCCTCCATATTATTTCCACTCGTTGGTGGAATATGGAATGCACCTAGAAGTGTAATGGCACCTCTATTATTCCTTACCTCTAGCCACATAGATTATGTCCTTGCCCCCTTCAGGACAAACTGTCGCTCCAGCACTGCAACATTCTCCTTAACCACACCATCTCCTATCTTTCCTTCCCTATCTTTCCTGATCAGCTTATATTCAGGAATATTTAATAGCCAATAATGCCCTTTTTTGAGAGAGGTCTCCGTTACCGCCACAACATCATATTTGCAGGTGGCTATTTGCGCCTGTAGCTCACCAACCTTGTTTACTATGCTCCGTGCTTTCACATACATACCCTGTAAACCTATCTTAGACCATCCTGTGTCCTCTCTTCATCTCAGTCCATCTAATATATAACTATTTATTACTTTAGTGCTATCCGTCTCTCCCAATCCTTTGTGCCATTTCTTTCTCCTTTCTAATGCTGTTGCCCATCCCCCTGCAAACTTAGTTTAAACCCTCCCCGCGAGGATAGTGGCACCAGAACTGTGGAGGTGCAAACCGACCGGCCTGTACATGTCCCAATGCGCCAGGAATAGCAAGCCCTCCCTCCTGCACCATCCCTCCAGCCACGCATTCATCTGCTCTATACTTATATTTCTATACTTACTCGCGTCTGTCACCGGGAGTAAGACAGAGATTGCTATCTTTGAGGTCCTGCTTTTTAATCTCTTTCCTAGCTCCCTAAAATTTTCCTGCAGTACCTCATCCCTCTTTCTAGCAATGTTGTCGATACCGATATGGACCTCGACGTCTGGCTATTCACACTCCCCCCTCAGAATGTTCTGCTGCTGCTCAGTGACATCCTTTACCCTGGCACCAGGGAGGCAACATACCATCTTGGAGTCACAAATGCGGCCGCAGAAACGTCTGTATGCTCCACTAACTCGAATCGCCTGCCACTATTGCTTTCCCAATCTTCCTTCTCCCCCTCCCACACTTGTATAGCTGAGACGCTAGTGGTGCGCGGACTTGCGTCTGGCTGTACCCCCCAGAGGAACCATAACCCTCTCCAGTATTCAGAACAGAACACTGCTTGGAGACCGAGATGCACTCAGGGAACTCTTGCACTACCTACCAGGTCCTCCTCTTCTGTCTGAGCGCCACCCAATCCCTCTGTGCCTGCGCACTCCTTAGCTGCGGGGTGACCAATTCCTGAAACGTGCTATCCACGTAGCTCTCCGCCTAGCGGATGCACCGCAGTGACGCCAGTGGCTGCTCAAGCACCGGAACCCGGAGTGCGAGCTCCTGCAGCTGACAACACCCGCTGCACACTTGGTTGTCCAGGACATGGAAAGTGTCCCGGATTTCCCACATGGGACAGGATGCACAATCCGTGGGACTGAGCTGCCCTGCCATGCTTCTATTTCTTTGACTAATAACTAACTTTATAGAAACTTAAGACTAAGGAGTACCTAATTCAAGTTATTAATGTAATATGTTATTAACAGTTATAAATTGAATACATTATTAACAGTTACTAATTTAATATTGTAATTACAGTCACTAATTTAATCTTGTACTAGCAGTTGCTAATTTAATGTAGTATTAACAGTTTCTAATTTAATGTAGTATTAACAGTTGCTAATTTAATGTGGTATTAACAGTTGCTAATTCAATGTAGTATTAACAGTTACTAATCGCCAAGCTCCAGCTTTAGCCTTAACCAGCTATTTAACCCTGGCCCCTAACTTGAAGAGCAGAAACACGGGGTAATCTTTACCAACCAGTCAGTTCCTTGTCTTTCTGCCAGTTAATAAGAGCCATCAGTTCAGGGGCTGACTCTGTGATTGTTGTTCCAGTTCTGGTGGATGGGAGATTCCCGAGACTCGGGTTCCAGGCAGTCGCTGCTCCACATACCGTCGAGGCTGGTCAAATGGTAATTTCAGGCTTTAAAATCTCAGATTTACATTCACTGTCCAGCAATGTTCACCTTGGTTATTTCTTCAATATTTACAAACCTCGTTTCAGGTGTTCATCCCACCGTGGGACAAGGAGAATTGGAGAGGACAGTTTGTTTTACATGGTATGGAAATCACTGCTACAGGAGCCGGGAGATAAAGATCAAAAACTGCACCAGTTACTTCGTTTATGAGTTGAAACCGGCACCCGGATGTGACATGGCTTATTGCACAGGTACATTTCAGGTGGCAAAGGTCAGGAACTCGGGGGGGCGGGGCGAAGGTCAGGAATTCGGGGGGCGAAGGTCAGGATCTCAGGGGGTGGTAGGTCAGCAACTCAGGGGCAAAGGTCAGGAACTCGGAGGGGAGACGTCAGGAACTCGGGGGGGGGGGGCAAAAGTCAGGAACTCGGGATGGGCAAAGGTCATAAATTCGGTGGGGAACAGTTTTTGAACTCGGAGGGGTCAACGGAAAGGAACTTTGGGGGGAAATTTCAGGAACTCAAGGCGTCGGCAAATTTCATTAACTGGAGGGGCAAAGTTCAGGAACTCGGCGGGGAAAAAGGCAGGAACTCGGGGGGCCAATGTCAGGAACTCAGGGGGGGAGGGGCAACGGTCAGGAAATGGTTGGGGAGCAAAGGTCACGAACTCGGGGGGGAAAGGTCAGGAACTCGGGGGTGGTCAAATGTCAGGAACTCGGTGGGGACGGCAAAGGTCAGGAAATTGTTTGGGGGCAACGTTCAGGAATTTGGGACAAAGATCAAGAAATCGGTGAGGGCAAAGGTCACGAACTCGGGATGGCAAAGATCAGGAACTCGGATGGGGGCTGGTCAAAGGTCAGGAACTCGTGGGCCAAATGTCAGGAACTCGGGAGCAAAGGTCATGAACGGGGAGGTGAAAGGTCAGGAACTAGGGGGGCAAATTTCAGGAATTCGGGGGCCATATTTCAGGAACTCGGGGAGCAAAGGTCAGGATCTCAGGGGATGGTAGGTCAGGAACTCAGGGGCAAAGGTCAGGAACTCGGACGGGAGAGTTCAGGAACTCTAGGGGGGTAATGGTCAGGAACTCGGGAGGGCAAAAGTCAGGAACTCGGGGTGGCAAAATGTCCGAAACTCGGGGGGCGAGGCAAAAGTCAGGAACTCGGGTGGGCAAAACCTCAGGAACTCGAGGGGGGGGGGGCAAAGCTCAGGAATTCGGCGAGCAAATGGCCAGGAACTCGGGGGAGGGGGCAAAGGTAAGAAACTCGGTGGGGGGAAAGGTCAGGAACTCGGGATGGGCAAAGGTCATAAACTCGGTTGGGCAAAGGTCATGAACTCGGAGGAGTCAACGGTCAGGAACTTTGGGGGCAAATTTAAGGAACTCAAAGCGTGGGGAATTGTCATTAACTGGGGGGGGGGGCAAATTTCAGGAACTCGGCGGGGGGAAAAGCCAGGAACTCGGCTTGGCAACATTCAGGAAATGGTTGGGGAGCAAATGTCATGTACTCGGTGGGGAAAGGTCAGGAACTCGGAGATGGGCAAATGTCAGGAACTCGGTGGGGAGGGCAAATGTCAGGAAATTAGTTTGGGGGCAAAGTTCAGGATCTTTGGACAAAGATAAGGAAATCGGTGAGGGCAAAGGTCAGGAAATCGGAACGGCAAAGATCCGGAACTCAGGGTGGGTGAGTCAAAAGTCAGGAACTCGTGGGCCAAAGATCAGGAACTCGGTGAGCAAAGGACAGGAACTTGGAGTTCAAACGTCAGGAACTCGGGGGGCAAAGTTCAGGAACTCGGGGGGCATATTTCAGGAACTCGGGGGGCATATTTCAGGAACTCGGGGGGCAAAGGCCAGGTACTCGGGGGGACAAAGGTCAGGAACTCGGGGGGTGGGGCAAAGGTCAGGAACTCGGGGGGGAGAGAATGTCAGGAATTTGGGGTGTTGGCGGTAGTGGTGGAGTGACGGCCAATATTTCCTTCCTGAGGTGCTCTGCTCTCAAATGAACACAGTTACTCCAGATGGGGTCTTACTGGGAGAGTGTTTGTGTAACCAGGACATGGGACACTGCGAGTCCCCTGACGTGATGTCAATGTCCCAGACAATCACTGCTGCTCACCCACTAACACTGGGAAATTAAAGGGACTGCGATGATCTCTGTAATTAAACTAAAATCAAACATCACCAAGACTGGAACTTTAATGGAGACTGAGTGTTCCTGAGAGAAAATTTACAGGTTGAATCCCTTCCGTGTCAGTAAAGTATCAGTATTGAGGTAATGCTGAATGGACATTTTTAGGTAATGGAATCGGGCAGAAGCAGAATGGTGCCATTGATGAGGGACTTCAGTTATGTGGAGAGACTGGAGAAGCTGGGATTTGTCTACCTAGAGCAGAGAGGATTACTGGAGATTTGACTGAGGTGTTCAAAATCATGACTGTTTTTAATAGAGTCAAAATACGAGAAACTGTTTCCAGTGGCTGAAGGGTCGATAACCAAAGGACACAGATCTAATGTGATTGGAAAAAGAACATGAGGAAACACTTACTTCCGCTATCTCCACCCCAAATTCCCTTAGCAACCTGGGTTGCAAGCCATCTAGACCAGGCGACATGTCCACTCCAGGAAAACCCCGCCTTTCTGGTACATCCTGTCTGTAAACTTTCACCCCTTCAATTCCTTCTACCGTATCCACTTCTACCGATATTTTGTCAGCATCCACCTCCTTAGTGAACACCGATACAAAGTACTCATTGAGTATTCTCGCCTTGCCCTGCGCCTCTAAGTATATATCACCTTCTTTGTCTCTAATAGGCCCCACCCCGCCTCTTACTACCGCTTACTGTTTACATGCTGGTAGAAGATTTTTGGGTCCCCTTTTATGTTAACCGCCATTCTACTCTCATATTATCTCTTTGCCAATCTTATTTTCATCGTCACTTCCCCTCTCAACGTGTTGTAAGCTGTGAGGAGGACGTAAGGATGCTTCAAAGGGATATAGATCGGTTAAGTGATTGAGCAAGTAGATGGCAAATGGAGCATGACTTTTGGAAATGTGAAATTATCCACTTTGATAGGAAGAATGGAAAAACAGCACAAGGTGAGAGATTAATAAATGTTGGTATTCAGAGGGATTTGGGGGTCCTTGTACATGAATCGCAGAAAGTTAACTTGCAGGTACAGCAAGCAATTAGGAGGGGAAATTGTATGTTAGCCTTTATTGCAAGAGGGTTGTAGTATAAGAGTAAGGAGGTCTTGCAGCAATTATATAGGCTTTGGTGAGACCACACCTGTACTGTGCACAGTTTTGGTCTCCTTATCTAAGGAAGGATATACTTGCCTTAGAGGGGGTGCAACGAATGTTCTCTAGATTGATTCCGGTGAAGAAAGTGTTGTCCTGTGAGGAGAAATTAAGTCGAATGGGCCCATATTCTCTGGAGTTTAGAAGAATGAGAGGTGATCTGATTGAAACGTGTAAAATTTTAAAGAGCTTGACAGGGCAGATGCTGAGAGGCTGTGTTTCCCTGGCTGCAGAGTCTAGAACTAGGGGTCATAGTCTCAGGATAAGTGGTCAGCCATTTAGGACTGTGATGAGGGAAAAGTCTTCACTCAGAGGGTTGTTAATCTTTGGAATTTTCTACACCAGAGGCTTGTGGATCCTCAGCCGTTGAATATATTCAAGACTGAGATTGATAGATATTTCGGAACTATGGAACCAAAGTATATGGGTTAGGGCGGGAAGGTGGCGTTGAGGTAAAATATCAGCCATGATCTTATTGCGAAGCAGGCTCGAGACACCGAATTGCCTACTCCTGCTCCTTTTTCTTATGTTCTTATGACCATTAAAGTTCCAATATACACAGACCATTCCCCAATACTGACCATAACATGCTCAGACCCTCCCCAGTTCCAATCTCCCTACACCCTTCATGCTGGGCAGCTGAAGACAAGTTATGTTGCAGCAGCAAAGCCCAGCTGGTTACCATGGGCGCAGGAGAAAAGTATACTTATTTGTTTATCTCAGATCATTTCACTAAATGTCTTTAATTTTGACTAATTTAAAATAGACTGGAAAAACTGGAGTTGTTCTCCTTAGAGCAGAGAAGGCTAGAGTAGATTCGACAGAGGTGATCAAAATAATGAAGGGTTTAGATAGAGAACAGAAAGATAAACTGTTTCGACTGGCTGAGGGGTCGATAACAAGAGGGCAGAGATTTATGGTGATTGGGAAAATAACCAGAGGCGACACGAGATAAAGTTTTTTACAAAAACGAGTGGTTAGAATTTTGAAAGCACTTCCTGATAGGGTGGTGGAAATAGGTTCAGTACTAGCCTTCAAAAGGGAATTGCATAAATAATTGAGGTAGAAATATTGCTGGGATATGGGGAAAGAGGGGGGGAGTGGGACTAACTGGATTGATCTTCGAACGAGCCAACGCAGATTCGATGGGCCGATAGGCCCTCTTCAGTACTGTCCTCTTCTATGATGCTATGATACTCAGTATTTCAATCAGAATACATATCATAACATTTGTATAATACATTGTTAAATATCTTTGATATTCAGCTTCCAATTTATTATATATTCAGTATTAATGTATTCAATATTCATATATATATAATTTTATATTTTTTTCAATGAAGAACCAACAATAGAAAGTTATTCTTCATCTAATTTCATCCCAGGAATGAGATAACCCAAGATATCTGTCACTGACCATCGATTGTCCCTCACGATATGCACTCAGTGTTTACCTGAGGAATGACATACCCCATGATATCTCTTACTGACCATCGAGAGTCCCTCACCATCTGTACTCAGTGTTCACCTGGGGACTGAGATATCCCATGATATCTCTCACTGACCATCGAGTGTCCCTCACCATCTGCACTCAGTGTTTACCTGGGGACTGAGATATCCCATGATATCTCTCACTGACCATCGAGTGTCCCTCACCATCTGCACTCATTGTTTACCTGGGGACTGAGATATCCCATGATATCTCTCACTGACCATCGAGTGTCCCTCACCTTCTGCACTCTGTTCATCAGCTCAGTCTGCAGGTTCAGGAGGAGGGTCCCAAATGTTGGAGGTGCCCGCCGGAACTGCAGCCTGAAACTTACCCGGGCACACGGCGTTCTGTAGCTGGGACATAGCAGTTAATGTAGAACAGAGAGATCAGTCTGTGAGGAGGGAGGGGGAGAATGAGAGTGAGCCGGACATCCTGAGTCTCTGTGTTAATAGAAGTAAAACGGAAACCAAATTTCAGTGACAGAAATCAAAGCCTGGTTTACAGAATCGCTAAATTCCAGCTTTAAATTTCCAGCTTTTCTATTGGACGAAGTGAAGCTGAGGTTTTTGCTGGTTTGTTTTAACTGAGAGCTAAGGGAGAATCTTGAATAGGGAGGACTGTCTGTGAGCAGTGAGTTAGAGGGGAGGTTGAGTGTGGAGACAGATGGAAATCTGGTTTATTAAAGGATGAAAGTGTCCTGCTTTCATTTGGGGGATTTTCCACCAAGGTGGAAATTGAGACTAAGGTTATTGTTGCTTCGGGTGGTACAAGCCGCTGTGTAACATTAATTATACTTTATCTTAACATTAAACATCTTTCTGTCACTCAGTCGCAGACTCCGCACTCACTGAGCCGTGTGAACATCACACAGTCCTGGACCAGCCCTGGAGGAGTACGGAATGTATTGGGACTCAGTGCTATCACGAAGTGATGTGTGATTCGGGTCTTGCCTACGGATGGTACAGATTTAAAAGGTAACGTGAGGGGGGAAATTACAGATGAACTAGTCGATAAGCGAGAAGTAAATGTACAAAAGCGAACAAAACTTGAAAGTGGGAATGGAAGCTGCAGGGAGACCGAGATCAACAGTCAGAGCAATGGGACAGGGAGTGAATACAGGGAAAGGAGTACAACCGGACTCTACAGAGAGAAGCAGGGAGTAAAGGGAGTTACCCAGGATAGAGGGGTATATAGATCGGGGACAGAGAGTAAAGGGAGTTACCCAGGATAGAGGGCAATATAGAACGGGGAAAGAGAGTAAAGGGAGTTACCCGGGATAGAGGGGAATATAGAACGGGGACAGAGAGTAAAGGGAGATACCCGGGATAGATGGGAATATAGAACGGAGACAGGGAGTAAATGCTGGGCATCCGTTTATGGTACTCTCTGCCGGTCCCAGTCGTTTAAAGAACCATAGAAAGGTTACAGCACGGAAGAAGGCCATTCGGCCCGCCGAGGCCATGCCAGCTCTCTGCAACAGTGCTTAAGTTAATCCCACAACCCCGCACTTTTCCAGCAGCCCTACATTTTTTTTCCTTCAGGTGCTTATCCTGCTCCCTTCTGAATGCTGTGATTGAGTCTGCCTCCAGCATCTTTTCAGGCATTGCATTCCAGATCCTAACCACTCGCTGAGCAAAACGTTTTTCCTATTTCGCCTTTGGTTCTTCTGCCAATCACCTTAACTCTCTGTCCTCTGGTTCTCGACCCTTCTACCAATGGGAACCGTTTCTCTCTATCGGCTCTATCCAGATCCCTCATGATTTTGAACTCCTCTATAAAAACTCCTCTCAAACTTTTATGCTCTAAGGAGAATAAGCCCAGCTTCTACAGTCTATCCACGTAACTGAAGTCCCTCAGTCCTGGACACATTCCAGTAAATCTTTTCTGCACCCTCTCTAAGGCCTTCACATCCTTCCTAAAGTACAGTGCCCAGAATTGGTCACAATACTCCAGTTGAGGCCGAAACAGTTTTTTATACAAGTTCAAAATAATGTCCATGTTTTGTACTCTGTACCTCTATTCATGAAGCAAAGTACTCCGTAAGGTTGTTCAACCGCTTTTTCAATATTTCCTGCCAGCTTAACCAATTTGTGCATATATACCCTTAGGTCTGTCTGTTCATGGACCCCTTTTAGGATTGTAATCTTTAGTTCATATTTCCTCATCTCTCTCTTTCTGCGAAAATGTATCACTTTGCACTTTTCTGCATTAAATTTCATCTGCCACATCTCCGACCATTTCACCAGCCTATCTATGTACTCTTGAATTATATCACTATCCTTCTCACTGTTCACAATGGGGCAGAAATTCGGGACCCCACGGGTGAGTACGCGCTGTGTACTCACCCGTAGGGCTTCCGGAAGTGTCGCTTCGCACATGCAATGCGCATGCATGGGAAACTGGAACTTCCGGTCTCGAGAAGGAAGGGGTTCGAGAGTCAACTACGTGCGTGGGAGAGGCAGCGCACACACAGCGGACATCCGCTTATTTACAGGTTTCCCCGTGAGGGTAAGTCCCTGGCAGCTGTGCTGGGAAAAAGCAGGTGCAAGGCCTGCTTTTAAAAAGATAAGTGGTGAATTAACTAAAATTAAACATTCTTTCCACAATTTATTATTTTTAATTATTTAAAGAAAGGCAAGTTTATTTTTAACCCCGTAAAAAACTGGAATTAATATTTGTTTTAATTAAAATTATTGTTTAAAATAGTTATTTTATGTAATTTTAAGTTATTTTAAAAATTAGATTTTTTTTTTAAATGTTTTTGAAGTTTTAGTTAGGAATTGGGGCTGATCTCTATTCATAGTTTTGACAGGTCTTCGTGTCAAACCGATGAATGGAGATTCCCTGCTCCGATTGGCTCCCCATGGCCCACGTGATCACAGGGGACACTTCCAACTAACTGCGCCCCTGGGATACGCAAGCACTGCACACCGGCAGCTGGAGGAGGCCCAGGATCGGCATTTCACGCGGGCCTACATCACAACGGCAGGCGCGCTATGTAAGTGCAACCACTATGCTTGAACCCGCGGGAAGGCTCCGACCCGAATTTCAGGCCCATTACCTCCAAGTTTTGTGACAACCGCAAAATTTGAAATCGTGCCCTGTAAGCCACATCCAATTCATTAATATATATTAGGAAAAGCAGTGGTCCTAGAACCGAACCCTGGGAAACATCATTGTATACCTTCCTCCAGTCCGACAAACAACCGTTAACCAATACTCTTTGTTTTCTGTCATTATCCAATTTTGTATCCGTGCTGCCACTGTCCCTTTTATTCCATGGGCTTTAACTTTGCTGGCAAGACTATTATGTGGCACTTTGTCGAATGTCTTTTAGAAATCCATGTACACCACGTCCACCGCATTACCCTCATCAACCCTCTTTGTTACCTCATCAAAACATTTTATCAAGTTAAAAATTCCGTGCTGGCTTTCCTTAATTAATCCACACTCGTCCAAGTGACAGTTAATTTTGACCCTGATTATTGTTTCTAAGTGCTTCACCAATATCGAGTTTAAACCAACTGTGCTGTAGTTGCTGAGTTTATCTTTACACCCTATTATGAACAAGTGTGTAACACTTGCAATTCTCCAGTCCGTTGGCACCAGCCCATTTATAAGCAGGATTGGAAGATTATGGCCAGTACCTCCGTCATTTCTTCCTTCACTTCACTCAGCGTCCTATAATGCATCCCATCTGGACCTGGTGACTTATCTATATTACGTACAGCCAGCTTTTCTAGTACCTCCTCTTTATCTTTCTTTCTCCCATCCAGTATTCCCTCTACCTTCACTATGTCTATGACAGTATCTTCTTCCTTGGTGAAGACAGATGCAAAGTATTCATTTCGCACCTCAGCCATGCCCTCTGCCTCCATGCATAATACTCTATTTTGGGCCCCATTTGGCACAGCCCTTCCTCTTACTACCATTTTACTATTTATATGCCTATATATATAATACTTTTGGATTACCTTTTTTGTTAGCTGCCATTCCATTCTCATACCCTCCCTTTGCCCCTCTTATTTTCTTTTTCGCTTCTCCTCTGAACTTTCTATATTTACCCTGATTCACAGATGTATTCTCGACCTCACAACTGTCATACGCGCTCTTTTTCTGCTTCATCTTACTCTCTATCTCTTTAAGGGAGCTCTGACGTTAGTTGCCCTACCTTTCCCCCTAGTGGGAATGTACCTCGATTGTACCCGAACTATTTACCCTTTTAAGACTGCCCATTGTTCAATTACAGTTTTGCATGCCAATCTTTGATTCCAGTTTACCTGGGCCAGATCCGTTCACATCCCACTATAATTGGCCATCCTCCAATTAACGATTTTTAATCTAAATTGATTCCTGTCCTATTCAATAGTTAATCTAAACCTTACGATACTATGATCAATGTTCCCTAAATGTTCACCTGCTGGCACTTGCTCCAATTGACTTACCTTATTCCCCAGAACCAGATCCAGCAATGCCTCCTTCCTCGTTGGGCCAGGGACAAACTGATCAAGAAAGTTGTCCTGAACACACTTAAGAAATTCTTCCACCTCTCTGCCCTTTACACTATTACAATCCAAGTCTATATTAGGATCGTTGAAGCCCTCCATTATCAATACTCTATAGTTCTTGCATTTCTCTGTAATTTCTATGCAAACTTGGCTCCTCCATATTTTTACCAATATTTGGTGGCCTATGGAATAGACTATTATTTCTTAACTCTAGCCAGATATATTCTGTCCTTGGCCCCTCCAAGACATCCTCTCTCTCCAGAACTGTAACATTCTCCTTCACCACCACCTATCTTTCCTTCCATATCATTCCTGAACATCTTATAACCAGAAGTATTTAATACACAATCCTGCCCTTGTTTGAGCCAGGTCTCCGTTATTGCCACAACATCATGCTCCCATGTGGCTATATGCGCCTGCAGCTCACTAACCTTGTTTATTATGCTTCGTGCGTTCACATATATACCATGTAAACCTGTCGTCGAGCATCCTGTGTTCTCTCTTAATCTGACCCCACCTAATACCTTACTCTTTATTACTTTAGCACTATCCATCGCTCGCAATCATTTGAGCCCTTAGTTTCTCCTTTCTAATGCTACATGCTGGTGCCCATCCCCCTGCCAACTTAGTTTAAACCCTCCCCAACAAAACTAGCAAATCTCCCCGTGAGGATATTTGTAATGGCTCTGTTGAGGTGCAACCCGTCCGGCCTGTACAGGTCCCACTTGCCCCAGAACAGGCCCCAAAGACCCAGTCATCTGAAGCCCTCCCTCCTGCATCATCTCTCCAGCCACGCATTCATCTGCTCTATCCATCTATTTCTGTACTCATTCGTGTGTGGCACTGGTAGTAATGCAGAGATTACTACATTTGTGGTCCTGCTTTTTAATCTCCTTCCTCGTTCCCTAAAATCTGCCTGCAGGACCTCATCCCTCTTTCGACATATGTTGTCGGTACCGATATGGACCACGACCTCTTGCTGTTCACCCTCCCACTTCAGAATGTTCTGCAGCCGCTCGGTGACATCCTTAACCGTTGCACCAGGGAGACAACATACCATCCTGGAGTAAAATCTGCGCTCGCAGAAACGCCTGTCTGCTCCCCGAACTCGATGCCGCTGCCACCATTGCTTTCCCTGTCTACCTCCTTCCACCACTGTACAGCTGAGACCCCCGTGGTGCCATGGAATTTGCCCTAGCTGCACTCCCCAGACGAACCATTCAACTCTCCAGTACTCAGAACAGAGAAGCAGGCAGGGGACTCCAGCACTACATCCCTATTCCTCCTCCTCCGTCTGTGGGACACCCATTCCCACTCTATCTGTGCACTCCTTAGCTGCGGGATGACCAGCTCCTGAAATGTGCTATCGAGGTAGCTCTCAGCCTTACGGATGCACCGCAGGCACGCCAGCGGCTGCTCAAGCTCCGAAACCCGGAGCTCGAGTTCCTCCAGCTGACAGTACCTGCTACACACGTGGGTGTCCAGGACACGGAAAGCGTCCTGGATTTTGCACACGGCACAGGATGTGCATTCCACATAAACTGAGCTGCCATGCCTCTATTTATTGGACTATTAGCCAGCTTCACAGAAACTTAAGAATAAGGAGTACCTAATTAAAGTTAGTAATATAATATGTTATTACCAGTTACTAATTTAATATAGTATTAACAGTTACTAATTTAACGTAGTATTAACAGTTACTAATTTAATGTAGTATTAACAGTTAGTAATTTACTGTATTATTAACAGTAACTAAACTCCAAGCTCGAAGAACTATTTAAAACGGCCCCTAATTTGAAGAGCTGTAACAAGTTGTGACCTTTACCAACCAGTCAGTCCCTTGTCTTTCTGTCAGTTAATTTAGAGCCTTCAGTTCAGGGGCTGAATTTGTGATTGTTGTTCCAAGTTCTGGTGGATGGGAGATTCCAGAGACTCAGGTTCCAGGCGGTCACTGCTCCACAGAGCTCTCAGGCTGGTTAAACGGTAATTTCAGACTTTATAATCTCAGATTTACAATCACTGTGCAGCACTGTTCACCTCGGTTACATTCTTCAATGTTTACAAACCTCATTTCAGGTTCTCTTCCCACCGTGGGACAGGGAGAAGTGAAGAGGACAGTTTGTTTTACCGATGGTGGAAATCCCTGTCCCTGGACCCTGGAGATAAAGATCAAAAATTGCACCAGTTTCTTCGTTTATGAGTTGAAGCCGGCATTCAGGTGTAAATCTGCTTATTGCACAGGTACATGGGGTGGGGAGGCAAAGGTCAGGAACTCGAGGGGGCAAATGTCAGGAAATCTGGGGGGCAAAGTTCAGGAAATCTAGGGGCAAAGTTCAGAAATTCGAGGGGGCAAAGGTCAGTAACTGGGGGAACAGGTCAGGAACTGTGGGGGGAAAAGTTCAGAAACTCGAGGGGTCAAAGATTAGGAACCTGGGGGAAAAGTTCAGGAACTCGGGCGGCAAATGCTAGGAACTCGAGGAGTAAAAGGTCAGGAATCCTATATGGGGAGAGAAGGTCAGGAACTCGGGGGGCAATGGTCAGGAACTCTAGGTGGGAAGGAGAAGTTCAGGAAATCGGAGGGCGGTAGAGAAGTTCAGGAACTCTGGGGGGAAGAAAAGGTCAGTTACTGGGGGACAGAGAAAAGGTCAAAAAATCTGGAGGGATAAGAGGGTCAGGAACTGTGGGGGAGAGAGACGATCAGGAACTCGGGGGGAGAGCACGTCAGGAATTCGGGGGGGGGAGAGAATGTCAGGAACTCGGGGAGGGGAGAGAGAAGATCAAGTTCTTCGGGGGGAGGAGAGAATGTCAGGAATAAGAAGGGGGGTGAGAGCGAGAAGGTCAGTACGTCGAGGGGGGAGAGAAGGTGAGGAACTCTGGGGGAGAAGAGAAGGTGAGGAACTGGGGGGGAGAGAGAAGGTCAGGAACTAGGGGGGTTGAGAGAAGGTCAGGAACTCGAGGGAGATTGAGAGAAGGTCAGGAACTCGTGGATGAAGAGAAGGTCAAGAACTGAGAGGGAGAGAGAAGGTCAGGTACTCTGGGGGGAAGAAAAGGTCAGGAACTGTGGGGGAGGGAGAATGTCAGGAACACGGAGGGTGAGAGTAGGTCCGGAACGCGGGGGGGGGGGGAGAGAAGTTCAGGAACTCTGGCAAGAGAGAGAATGTCAGGAACTCGGGGGTGGGGGGAAGATAAGCTCAGGGTCTCGGGAGGAGGAGGTGAGAATGTCAGGATCTCCGGGGGAGAGAGACGGTGAGGAACTTGGGGGTTAACGGGGAAAGGTCAGGAAATCGGGGGGGGGAGTGTGAGAATGTCAGGAACTCGTGGGGGGGGGGGAGTGGGGGTGGCGGTGGGAGGCAGGGTCACGGGCTCGGGTGGGAGAGAGAAGGCAAAGAACTCGCGGGGGGGGGAGAAAATGTCAGGAATTCGTGGCTGGGAGTAAAGTTCAGTACCTCGGGGGTGATAGAAGGTCAGGAACTCGGGGAGGGTGACAAGGGGAGAAGCTGGGGACGGGAAGAGAAGAAAGGAAACTCGGGGGGAATATGTCATGAACTCGGGGGGGGGGGGGCGAATGGCCATGAACACGGGGTGGATGAATGTCAGGAACTCGGGGGGAGAAGTTCAGGAACTCTGGGGGGGAGAAGGTTAAGATCACGGGTTGTGGATAATAGCTGAATAAATCGGGGGTGAGGGGGAGAATGTAGGTCACTCGAGTGGGTGGAGAAGGTTATAAACTCGGTGAGGGGAGAAAATTTCGTGAACTCGAGGTGCTAAAGGTTAGCACTCGGGGGGAAGAGAAGTTCAGGAGATCATGGGGATGGGAGAGAGAATGTCAGGATCTGGGGGTGGGAGACCGTCAGGAACTCGGGCGGGGGAGAGAGAATTTCAGGAACTGGGGATGGTGGGGAGAAGATCAGGAACTCGGTGGGGTTGGGGTGAAGATCAGTGACCTGATGTGAGAAGGTTAGGAAGTCGAGGGGTGGGAGTGAGGAAAGTTCAGGAACTCGGGGGTGGCATGTTGAGAAAGTCAGAAAGTCGGTGCGGAGGAGCTGGTGAGAGAAGGTCAGGAACTCGGGTGGTGGGTAGAAAGAGTAAGAAACTCAGTGGGAGGGAGAAAATCAGGTACCAGTAGTTTGAGAAGAACAGGAACTCGGTGGCGGGGGGAGGGGAGAGAGGATCAGGAAATCGGGGTTTGGAGAGAAGGTCAGGAACTCGGGGGGGGGGGTGGTTTTGGGGGAGTTGGTCAGGAACTCGGGAGGGTGGGAGAGAAGGTCAGTTACTTGGGGTTGAGAAGGTAATGAACTCGGGATTGGGGGTGAGAAAGTCAGCAACTCTGGAGGGGCAATAACGTCAGGAACTCGGGGGAGGGAGAAAAGGTCAGGAATTCTTGGGTGTGGTGAGAGAGAGAAAGTCAGAAACAAGGGATGGTGTGAGAGAAGGTCAGGAACTCGTGGAGGGGGAGATAAAATTAGGAACTTGTGAGAGGGATGATCGGGAAAGAAAATCAGGAACTCGGTGGGAGAGAGAAAGTCACGTACAGGGGTTGAGGCGAGAGAAGATCAGGAACTTGTGGGGGAGGGTGGAAGTGACGGTCAATAACTTGGGTAGGGGAGAAAGTCAGGAACTCCGGGAAGGGGGGAGAGAAGCTCAGGAACTTTGGGGAGTGAATGGAGGTTAGGAACCGGAATTTGGGGGTGGGGGTGGGGAGAGAAGTTCAGGAACTCGAGTGGTGGGGTGGGTTGTGGTGGTTGATCGAAAGTCAGGATCTCAGGAGGTGGGAGGGAGCAGAGAGAAGGTCAGGGACCCGGGTGGCGAGAATGTCAAGATCTCGGGGGGCGGGGGTACAGAAGGTCAGGATCTCGGGGAAGATTAAAGTTTAGGAATCCGGGTGAGGAGGTGAGATGGTCAGGAATTCGGGGTGGGAGGACAGAATGTACGAAAATCAGTTTGGGGGAGGAGGTCTGGAACTCGGTGGGAAAGAGAAGGTCAGGAATTCGGGTGGGAGGGAGATAACGTCAGGAACTCGGGGTGGGGGGAGCAAAGGTCAGGAACCCGGGGTGGGCGGAAAGAAGGTCCGAAAATCAGGTGGGTCAGAAGGTCAGGACCTCGGGGGGAATGAGAAGGTCAGGAACTCGGTTGGGTGGGAGATAAGTTCAGGAACTCGGAGTGGGGGGAGAAGGTTAGGATCTCGGGGGAAAGAGAAGCTCAGGAACTCGGGTGAGAGAGAGCTAAGGTCAGGAACTCGGATGAGGGCAAGAAAGTCAGGATCTCGGGGTGGCGCGGTTAGGAGAATATGAGGTACTCGGGGTTTGGAGAGCGAAGGTCAGGAAATTGAGGGGGAGAAAACGTCAGGAACATGCGGGGTTGAGTGAAGGTCAGAAAATCGGGTGGTGGACAGAAGGTCAGGAACTATGGGCGGGGGGGTGGGTGCTCGGAAGAAAGGCCAGGAAATCTGCGGAGGGTCTAGAGATATTCAGGAACTCTGGGTTTCTACAGAAGGTAAGCAAATCGGTGGGGGAGAGGGAACATCAGGATCTCGCGGGGGCGAGAAGGCCAGGGATGCGGGTTGGAGGAGTGGGAGCAGGTCAAGAAATCCTGAGGGGGAGAGAAGGTCAGGATCTCGCGGGGCGAAAAGGTCAGGAACTTCGTTGGGGGGGTGGGAGAGAATGTCGCAGCTCGGGGGGGACAGAATCTCAGGAACTCGGGCTTGGAGAGGAGGTCAGAAACTTTGACTGGCGGAGGTCAAGAAATTGCATCGGGGGAGAATAACAGGAACTTGGTAGGAGGGAGATCAGGAACTTAGGCGGTGGGAGCAGGAACGTGTTTGCGGGTGGGAGAAGGTCTTTACCCACGTGGTTGAGCCCTGTCTGTTGCAAGTGAGCTCTGATAAGGCAGTCTTGTCCTCCAATGGGACCAATCAGCAATCAGGACTTGACATCCAAGGTGACCAATTAGAGCTTTGGGTGTTGCGAGTAAACAGGTCCGTTTTGAAATGTTCCAGAAGGGAGACTATGGGATATCCCGTGTTAACAACGGAAAACAAGTGATATTGTGCCCTGGCTTGTTGTAAGGGGCACAACGGATAAAGGAACTGAAACACAAAGTGTACTTTTCATCAAAGCTGTAGGGAGCTGAATCAGACGCTGTTCTCCGTGTCTATCGGACACTCTGCTCCCTGCGGATCCCACTGATAGCAATAGACCCCCAGTGTAGCACTGGGCACTGCACGCTCCCTCTCCAGGCTTTCTGGGTCACGCGGAATGGGATTGGATGATTATGGGTTTTATAAAGACTGGTGGCTGACATTCTCCAGACTCTAATACCAGCCTGATGACCTGTTCTGGTGTTCTCCACTATGCACTCTTCCATGTCTCTCTTCATGTATAACAGATCCCAAGAGTGTCCCAAATCAGGAACCCGAGGAACATTCGACTCGCCAATCCGCTGACCGTTCCTCCTCTAGCTCAGCAGTGTCTGCAACTCAAGTAATTGCCTTGTTGGGTCCATTCTACACAGGACTGTTCAACAATAACAACAACAACTTGTATTTATATAGCGCCTTTAATGTAATAAAATGTCCCAGTGTAAGTGCTGAAATCCGCATTCCCAGAGATCCATCCAGTCTCTTAATGAGGGGACCGGGATGCACTGACTGACGTGTGTTGGATGAGGGGATTGAGGGGCTTTGGATGCGGGGGTAGCGTAACACAGTGGTTATGTTACTGCACTAATAATCCCGCGGCCTGGACTAATGATCTGAAAAATATGAGATCAAATCCCACCACAATAGTTGGGGAATTTAATAAATATCTGGAATTATAAGCTGTCCCATTAAATTATCAGATTGTCATACAAAAACATCCGGTTCACTAATGTCCTTTAGGGAAGGAAATCTGCCGTCCTCACCGGTCTGGCCCATATGTGGCTCCAGACCCATTTGTTTGATTCCTAACTGCGATCTGAAATGGCCGAGCAAACCAAACAGTTATATTGAAGAAGGCAGCTCACCACCACCTTCTCAAGGGCAGTTAGGGATGGGCAATAAATGCTGGCTTTGCCAGCGACGCCCACATACCAGGAACAAATTGTTAAAAAGTAGTGACTGAGGGACGTGCAATTTAGTGACTGAGGGGAGTGGGATTAGATGATTCTCGGCTATATAAAGACTGATGTCGGGCATTCTCCGGACTCTAGTACCAGCCTGATGGCCTGTTCTCCACTCTGCACCCTCCTAGATCTCTCTTCCTTTCTTACAGATCCAGAGACATCCCCTACTCAGGAACCCGAGGAACAATCGACACACCAATCCGATGACCGTACATCCACTATTCTAGTGGTGTCTACAGCCTCAGGTATCTACCTTGTGGGGTCCATTCAACAGACTGCTCACCCAATGAAACTGCAGCAATCCTCAGTTCCTCAGATTGATCCAATCTCTTACTGCGGGAAGTGGGATTTACTGTCTGACGTGAGTGGGATGATGAGACTGAGCGGGTGCGGATGCAGCGACTGAGGGAAGTGGAATGCACTGACTGAGGGAGTGGGACGCAGTGAATGAGGAGAGTGTGCTGCAGTGAATAAGGGGAGTGGGAGGAAACGAATGAGGGGAGTGTGATAAAGTAAATGAGTGGACTGGTATGTCATGAATGAGTTGAGTGTGATGTAGTGACATAAAGGAATGGGATTGGATGATTCTTATATAAAGACTGGTGTCAGACATTCTCCGAATACCAGGCTGATGACCTATTAGGGTGTTGCCCAATCTGCACCCTCCAATGTCTCTCTTTCTTTATTACAGATCCAGAGACCCCGCCAACTCAGGAACCCGCGAAACAATCCACTCAAGAATCCGCTGAACATTCATCTTCTCTCCCAGCAGGATCTGCAACCTCAGGTATCTGCCTTGTGGCGTCCATTCTACACAGACGGTTCACTCAATGTAACTGCTGAAATCCTCACTCCTTCAGATTCATCCAGTATCTTATTGAGGGAAGTGGGATGTAATGAAGGACGGGTGTGGGATGAGCAGACTGTGGGAAGTGGGATGAGGAACCCGAGCGTAGTTGGATGTAGTGACTGAGGGGAGTGGGATGCTGCAACTGAGGTGAGCGCGACCAGGACACTGAGGGGATTGGGATGAGAATTATTATTCTAATTTGAAGTTGTGTCTAAGGGAAGTGGGATGCGGAGCCTGAGGAGAATGAGATGAGCAGACTTAGGGGTGGGTAGGACGGGTTGGGGTGTTTATTCTGAGGGGAGTGGGATGAGGCGAATGAGAGTCATGGAATGAGGAGTCTGAGAGTAGTGGGATGAGGAATGTGAAGGGAGTGAGATGAGGAGTATTAGGCGAGTGGGATGAGAACGCTGAAATGATGGGATGGGGAGACTGAATGGAGAGGGACGAGGTGGCTGAAGGTAGTGGGTGGAAGAGAATGAGGCTAGTTGTATTTAGTGACAGAGTGGAGAGGACTGAGGGGATTGAAGGGTGTGGAATTCAGTCACTGGGTGTATTGGGATGCAGTGATGGAGGGGAGTGGGATGCAGTGACTGAGGTGAGAGGGAGGCAATTACTGAGGGGAGTGGGTTGCAGTGACTGAGGGGAGTGGGATGCAATAACTGACAGGTGTGCGATGAATTGACTGCGAGTTGTGGGATGCAGTAACTGAGGGGAGTTGGATTTGATGTTTATGTGTTTTATAAAGACTGATGTCTGACATTTTCTGGGCTCTAGTACTAGCCTGATGACCTGTTCTGTAGCGCCACTCTGCACTCTACCATGTCTCTCTTCCTTTATTACAGATCCAGAGACATCTCCAACTCAGGATCCTGAGGAACAATCGAGATCGCGAATCCGCTGACCGTACATCTTCTGTCTCAGCAGGCTCTGCAGCCTCAGGTATCTGCTTTGTGGATTCCATTCTACACAGACTGTTCACCCAATGTAACTACTGGAATCATCAGATTCATCCAGTCTCTAAGTGCGGTGCGTGGGATGAAATGAGGGAGGTTTGTGGGATGAGCGGACTGTGGGAAGTGGGATGAGGAGACTGAGGGGATTGGGATGCAGTGAATGAGGGGAGTGGGAGGCAGTGCCTGAGGGCAGTGTGCAGCAATGTCTGAGGGGAGTGGTGTAGTGACTGAGCGGAGTGCGATGTGATGACTGAGTAGAGTGGTATATAGTGACTGAGGCGAGTGCGATATAATGATTAGGGGAGGGCAATGCAGTGACTGAGGGCGTGGAATTAGTGACTAAAGGGAGTGAGATGAGGTGACTGAGGCGATTCGGATGTAGTGACTGAAGGGAGAGAAATTAGTGACTGAGGGTATTGGATTTAGTGATTAAGGTGTGTGCGATGTAGTGACTGAGTAGCTGCGAAGTAGTGATTGGGAGAGTGGGATGTGATGAAACTTGGGAGTGGGATGTTGTGAATGAGGGAAGTGGAATGTAATAGCTGAGGTGAGTGGGATGCAGCGACTGAGTGGAGTGGGATGTAGTGACTCAAGTATGTGGGCAGTAGTGACTGAATATTGTGTGATGTAGTAAACGAGGGGGAGTACGTTATAGTGACTTAAAGAGTTGGTTGTAGTGGATCAGATGACTGGAGTTGGAGGGCAATGGCTTATTTAAAGTCTGGAGTCTGGCATTCTCCGGACAATTGTATCAGCCTGATGATGTGTTCGGGTGTTCCCCACTCCTTCTCTCTCTCATGTTTCTCATTCTATATTATGAATCCAGAGGCAATCCCGACTCAGGAACCCGAGGAACAAACATCTGAAAAATCTACTGAGAAATCGTCCTCTGTCCCAGCGGGGTCTACAGCCTCAGGTATCAGTCTGGTGGGGTTCCTTCAAACTGACACTTCACCCAATGTGACTCCTGAAATGCTCAGTCCCTGCGCATTACCCAGTCTCGAATGAAACCTTTCTCGGAGGACAGATTGCCCCGCACTCTATCCAAGTTTCCTCGGATTTATCATTTCAAATCAGGTTGGGCAGTCAGGAAATGAGACAGAACCGGATGGGACTGAGAGAATCAGTGGAGGAGTCTGTGTCCATTGGGGAAGGGGCAGTACGGATGGAGCTTGTGATACCAGGAGGGTTTGTTTCTGAAACTAGGTGACTGAATTGGAGGCGTTGAATTCACAGCACAGAAACAGGCCATTCGGCCCACCTGATCCATGCAAGTGTTTATGCTTCACACAAGCCTCCTCCCACCCTACTTCATCTCACCCTATCAGCACAACCTCCTAGACCGTTCTCCCTCACGAGTTTATCCAGCTTCACCTTTAATGCATCCATGATATTCGCCAAAACTATCCCTTGTAGCAAGTTGCACATGCTCACCACTCTCTGGATAAAGGAGTTTCTCCTGGTTTCCCTACAGGATCTCTTAGTGACTATCTTATATTTATGGCCCCTAATTGTGGATACCTCCACATGTGGAAACATCCTCACTAGGTCTAAACTCTCAAACGCTTCAGAATTTTAAAGAGCTCGATCATGTCACCCCTCAGCCTTCTCTTGTCTGGAGAAAGTAAGCCCCAGCCTTTTCATTCATTCCTGATAGTTGTACCCTCCCCGTTCTGGGATCATCCTTGTAATCCTTATTTTTGCATCTTCTCCAGTGCCTCTATATCCTTTTTATATTACTGAGACCTTAACTATGCACAGTGCTCCAAGTGTGATCTAACGAATGTATATGGAGAGTAGAACTGTGCCTCCTACTCTAAGTCTGATCTAAGTAAAGTATATGGAGACCAGAACACTGCACACTGCTCCAAGTTTGGTCTAACCAAGCTATAAGGAGAGTAGAACTGTGCATTCCACTCCAGGTATGGTATAACCAACGTATATGGAGACCAGAACAGTGCACAATGCTCCAGGTGTGTTTTAACCAATGTATGTGGAGACCAGAACTGTGCAGAGAACTCCAAGTGTGGCTTACCCAAGCTTCTATATAAATTTAACATAACTTCCCTGCTTTCCAATTCAATTACTCTAGAAATGAACTCCAGTGCTTTGTTTGAAATGCGATTTACAACACGTGGAATCAGAGCAGACATATTTGCCTTAGATTAAACCTTGAACTTAGATCAATTATTACCACATCAAAAACTCTTGGATAGCGGCACTTTATGAAGGGACAGTTTCAAAATGGATGTCCCCAGACACAATCTGAGGGAATAATTCTACCGGAAACTTTCTTGATATAACGGTTCACGAACTGAGATATTATAATTTGTGCATATGGATTTTCAGAATGCATTTGATAAAGTGCCACACGAGAGCCTTGTTGTGATAGTTAAGGCACGTTATGTTAACAGGAAACAGATTAGAGAATGAAAGGATCCCATGATTGAGTGCTTGTCACTATGTTCCACATGGCAGCATGGGTAATAGGTTGTCAACTTTTCCCTACCACTCTCTCTCGCTGTCTCTCTCTTTCTGACTCTTCCTCTGTCTGTCTCTTTCTCACTCCCTCTCTTTCTCTCTCTGTCTCTCTTGCTCATTCTCTGTCTTTCACCCTCAGTCTATCTATCTATCTCTCTCTCTCTCTCTCACTCCCCGTCTCTCTCTCGCTGTCTCTATTTCTTTGTCTCTGTCTCTCTAGCTCATTCTCTCTCTCTCTTTCTGTTCATTTCTCTGTCTCTCTCCCTTCGTCTCTCTCTCTGTTTCTTTTTCTGTCTATCTCTGTCTCCCTCTTTCTCTACCTATCTCTCTTTTTCTCTCTATCTCTCAATCTGTCTCCCTTTCTCCCCGACTTTATCTTACGTTATCAGTCTTTCTTTCTCTCCAACATTCTCTGTCTCTCTCTGTGTGTCAGTCGCATTCTTTCTCCCTCTTTCTCACTCTTTCTGTGTGTATAACTCCCTGACTTTCGTTCTCTCTCTATCCCCAGTCTCTTGTCTCCATATATTTCTCTTTTTCACTCTCTATCATTATCTGTGTCTCTTAATCGCTCATTCCGTTTCTTTCCCTCTTTTTTTCTCTCTCTCTGGCTCTCTGTCACTATCTTCACTCTTTCTCTCTCTGTTTCCAACTCTCTCTCTCTCTCTGTCTCTATAATTCATTCTCACTCTGTCTGTCTCTCTCTCTCTCGATATATTTATCTTTCTCTCTCTGTCTATTGATCCTTCAGTCCTGAATTGTCTCTTGTCTCTATGCCCATCAGTTCAATGTCCATCCCGGTGCTTTGAGAGACCAGGACCGAGCAGGAAGATCCACTCTTGACCCAGGGCTCTTTCTCCATCCTCCAGTTCCCATGTGGCTGATCTTTCATTACAGATTCGGGGAAGACGACAAAACCTGGAGCTAAGGGAGAGTCGACATCAGAAGTTGAGTGCAAACCGTCAGAGGAGGGACAATCAAGGCCAGGTATCAGTCGGTTTCTGGTAGGAACCGTGCAATCAGACGCTTGCAGGGTCCAATCCCGGAAACATTCAGTCCCCGACTCCATCCCCGGACATTCAGTTATTGAACCTCTCAAATATCCTGCTTTATAATCTGACTGCTCAGTTCCAGTTATCAGGGCAGGTCTCTCCCAATATTAACTGCATAGAATAGAACAGGCCATTTGGCCCAATTGATCCATGCCAGTGTTTATACTCCACACGAGCCTCCTCCCACCTCTAATCATCGAATCCCATCAACATATCCGTCTATTCCTCTCTCCCTCATGTGTTTATCCAGCTTCCCTTAAATGCATCTATGCTAATCATCTCAACCACTCCGTTTGGTAGCATATTCCACATTCTCACCACTCTCTGGGTAAAGAAGTTTCTCCTGAATTTCCTCTTGTTTTTTTTAGTGACTATCTTATATTTATGGCCCCTAGTTTTGCACGCTCCCACAAATGGAAACATCTTCTTTACATATACCGTATCGAAACCCCTTCAGAATTTTAAAGACCTCTACCAGTTAAGCCCTCGGCCTTTTCTGTTCTCGAGAAAAGAGCCCCAGCCTGTTCAGTCTTTCTTTGAAACACATGCTCCTCCCCTTTGCTGTGTTTCTATTGGCTCTCAGGAGTCAGGAGCTGGTGTGGGGGCCTCATTCATTGCTCCTCCCCAGCGCCCTGTGAATGTGGGGATTTGTGGTGGTCGGGTCAGTGGGGTGTTGTGAAAGCAGCGACTGGGCCTGGAATTGTTCGCACAGACCCACGTTCCCAGGTTCAGCTCCCAGAACAGAAGGTCCCCGGTTGGACCGGCACTCCGTGTTTGCCCCCCGTCTATGCCCCCTCCCTCTACCCGGTTGGTATTTCTGACTCTAACTCTGCTCGGGGGTGGGGGGGGGATGGGGTGGGCGTTGCTGCTGAAGATTTGTCCTCTCAATGTTCCAGGAGTGCTGAAATTGTCGGAGGAGGAGTGTGAGAAGATCAGTGCCGAGGTCCAAGTGATGTACATCGGCAAAAACAAACTGGACAACCCCGCGGAAAAGGAAGCCTACCTCCGGCAGGTGAGCGATTTATTCTTTATTCTTTCTTTGGTTGTGCCAGCACTGATTGACCAACACCAGTTGGCATTGATTGACCAACACCAGTTGGTATTGACTGACCGACCCCAGTTGGCATTGACTGACCATCCCCATTTGGCATTGATTGACCAACACCAGTTGGCATTGATTGACCAACACCAGTTGGCATTGATTGACCGACACCAGTTGGCATTGATTGACCGACACCAGTTGGCATTGATTGAACATCCCCAGTTGGTATTGACTGACCAGCACCAGTTGGCATTGATTGACCGACACCAGTTGACATTGACTGAACATCCCCAGTTGGCATTGACTGACCAACACCAGTTGGCATTGATTGATCGACACCAGTTGGCATTGATTGAACATCCCCAGTTGGTATTTATTGATCATCCCAGTTTGCATTGATTGACCAACACTAGTAGACATCGCTTGAACATCCCTATTTAGCATTGATTGACCATGCCCAGTTGGCAAATTCTGACCATCCCCAATTGGAATTGATTGGCCAACACCAGTCACATTGATTTACCATCCCCAGTAGACATCGATTGACCATTTCCAGTTGGACTGGTGTTAAGGGGAGCGGAATTCTCTGGTCTTAAGACGGAGGGAGTCCCCTGGTGTTATAGGGAGGGGAGTCCCCTGTTGTTAAGTGGAGGTGTATCCCCTGGTGTTAAGGGGATGGGGAGACTTATGGTGTTAAGGGGATGGGGAGACTTATTGTGTTAAGGGGAGAGGATTCCCCTGGTGTTAAGGGGAGGGGATTCCCCTGGTGGTAAGTGGAGGGGGAGTCTTATGGTGTTAAGGGGAGGGGATTCCCCTGGTTTTAAGGGGAGGAGATTCCCCTGGTGGTAAGTGGAGGGGGGTCCCCTGGTGTTTAGGGGAGGGGAGTCCCCTGGTGGTAAGTGGAGGGGGGTCACTTGGTGTTAAGGGGAGGGGGTCCCCTGGTGTTAAGGGGAGGGATTTCCCTGGTGTTAAGGGGAGAGGAGTCCCCTGGTGTTAAGGGGGAGGGGATTCTTTGAAGTTCAGTTTAGGAGATTCCCCACGTGTTAGGGACTCGGTGATGTTTCCCGAGAGCCCCTATTAAGGTGCGGTGTAACTGCGACCCCTCTCGATTATATCTCACCGGGTGATTCCCGTCCGTTCCCAGGTACAAGACATGCTGAAAGACCACCTCCCATGCAAGAAACTCGCGCTGAAAATGCACGGTGAAGAGGCGGATGGAGCTGAAAACACGAAAGGGAAATGACCCGGAAAATCCGGGATTGTCAGCGGGTGAGGGGGAGGTAATTGTGTGGGTTGTGTGGTGTGGGGTGTATCTAATTGAATTGTTCCCAATGGACAGTGTCTAGGAGCGGTAGTGTGTGGTGTTTAAAAGGGATTAAAAATGTGGGAAAAGGTGTCTAAAATAAGTTTAATAAAGAGTTTAAAAGGTGATTAAATGGTGTGTAATAAGGGGTTTAGAAGATGTTGAAAAGGAGTTAATAAGGAGTTTAAATCGTTTTTAAAAGGAGGTTAATAAGGAGTTGAAAAACGTGTTCAAAAGGAATTTTATTATGGGGTTAAAGGTATTTAAAAGGAGTTTATTGTAGGATTTAAGAGGAGTTTAATAAGGGGTTTAAAATGTTTTTAAAAAGGAGCTTAATAAGGAGTTTAGAATATGTTTTAAAGGTGTTTAATAATGGGATTAAAGGTGTTTAAACGCTGTTTAATGTAGGATTTAAATGCGTTTAAAATGTTATTAATAGAGATTTAAAAGGTTTTCAAAAAGGTTAAACAAGTCTGTAAACGGGCTTTTGAAAGGGTTTTGTAAGGAACGGGTTAATCAGATTGCCCTGAGATGTGTTAATGTAATTCTGGTGATGGGGTTTCTTTGTATTGTAGTAATGTCAGCTTTGAGCCTTTGTTTGTTGAGTAGGGAAGTAAGATTCTTCAGTGGGAATATCTTCACACAGTGAGAAACAGACGGCAATTCTAAGTTTGTAACCACCTGTTTGATGAGAGAAGTTAATCGGAGACACGGAAAGATAGAAAGAAAGACTTGTATCTGTATCGTGCCTCAGGATGTACAAAGCGCTTTGACACCAATGAAGTACTTTTTGAAGTGTAGTCACAGTTGTAATGTAGGAAACACAGCAGCCCGATTACACACAGCAATCTCCCACAAACAGCGATGTGTCAATGATCAGATAAGTGGGGAGAGCAAGATCCCACTCATTAGAACGGAGGTCTTGAAGATCTTACAACAACAACTTGCATTTATACAGCGCCTTTAACGTAGCAAAACGTCCCAAGGAGCTTCACAGGAGCCGAAATCAAACACAATTTGATACCGAGCCACATAAGGAGATATTAGGACAGGTTTTGCGAACATCTTACAGGAGGAGAGGTGAAGAGGATTAGGGAGGGAATTGCAGAGCTTAGGGCCGAGGCAGCTGAGGGCACGGCCGCCAATGGTGGAGTGGTTAAAATCGGGGGGTGCGCAAGAGGACAGAAATGGAGGAATGCAGCGATCTCGGAGGGGCTGGAAGAAGTTCCTGAGATAGGGAGGGGTCGAGGGCATGGAGGGATTTTCAAACAAGGATGAGATTTTGTTTTGAATCAAACCGTTGCTGGACCGGGAGCCAACGTAGATCAGATAAGAAGCTGCCTGAGAAACACCAGAGCCTGGAACCGGGCAATTAGCGAGGGTGAGTCAAGTAAAGCGAGTGAGAGATCTGTAGATACAAGGACATAATTTAAATTACTGTTCACTGAAACATTATCCAGGACTCCTCTTGATGTACCTTTAAAACAGCAAATTGTCATGTAGAAGGAGGAAGAAGAAGGTATAAAAAGTGAGTGCTGGAACTGATACCTTGGATTCAGTTAAGATCTGATCAATCTGTATAGCGAGCTCGGGATTGTAACACGTTTGATTCTCAGGCTTAAACTCGCAAGGTTTTGTCGGAAGCTGTGGCTGTTGTGTATAATTATTTTATGTTTAATAAATGTGTGACATCTGACATTAAACGTTGTAAATCCTATTGATTAAAGGATTGAATTATAAGTAAGCACACACGCATTTATCCCTTTGCTAACATAGGCGAACACCTGACTCCAGTCACGCAGTACCCAATCTGGGCCGTCAACCGACTCCAGTTCCTCACAACTCGATCTGGACTTACACCAGACTCCAATCCCTCAGTGTCTGATCTGGCCCCATACCTCACACCAGTCTCTCACTATCCGGTCATTGGGCCTATACCTGATTCCAGGCGTTCTCTACACGGTCTGGGCTTTCTCCTGACTCCAGTCCCTCACTGCCTGATCTGGGTCGACACCTGACTCCGATCCCTCACAACCCGGTTTGCGTCTACACCAGACTCCAGTTCCTCACTAGGCGATCTGCGCCTACACCGGAATCCAGTCCCTCACTACCCGGTCTGGATCTACACGAGACTCCACACTCTGACTATCCGATCGGGGTTACACCTCACTTCAGTCCCTCACTACCAAGTCTGGGTTTACACCTGACACCAGTCCCACATTAACCGGTGTGTGCCGACACACGAATCCACTCCCTCAGTACCCACGCTGCGCCTACACCTCACTCCAGACGCTTGGTACCCGGTCTGACTATTTCCACTCCCCTAAACCTCACTGCCCCTTCCCCTCCCCCTCACAACCCAACTCAACGCCCAACTCCCCACCCACTCACAACCCCAGTCCCTGCCCCTGACCGCCCAACTCCCCTCCCCCTCTTAACCGCACTCCCCTCCCCCTCACCGCCCCACTCCCCTCCCTCTCACCGCCACAATCCCCTCCCATTCAACACCCCTCTTCTGTCCCCGAGTGCACCACTCCGCTCCCACTCACTGCCTTTCCGTCCCCCTCACCACTCCACAACCCACCACCTCAGCACACCACTCCCGACCCCCTCACCGCACCACTCCCCTCACCGTCACGCTCCCCTACATCTCACCGCCCCACTCAACGCCACACTATCCTCCAGCTCACCGCCCCACGCCCCTTTCCCTCACCGCCCGACTTCCCTTCCCCTTCCCCTCATGGCCCCACTCACCACCCCCACTCACAGCCTCACTCCCCTCCCCCTGACCGCTCAACACCCTTTCCCCTCAACGCCCCACTTCCCTCCCCCTCACCGCCACACTCCTCACGCCCCCTCCCCTCCCAACTCCACTCCCCTCAAGGTCACCCACCCACTTCCCTCCCTGGAAACCGCAGCACTCACATCCTGTCCACCACCCCACTCCCAATCCAGCACTGCCCCAATCCATTCCCCCACACCCTCACCACCCCACTGCCCTTCCCGGCAAACATCCCAAACCCCTTACCCTCACCGCCCCACTCCACTTCCTCTCACTGCGTCACTCCTCACCTCACCGCCACACTCCACTCACCTGCACCGACCTGCTCCCCTCCCACTCACCACCCCAAACATCTCACCCACTCCCCACATTGCCCCAATCCCCTCCCACTCCTCAGCAACCCATTCTCCTCCTCACCACCCCACTAGCCACACCCTCACTACCCCAGTCCCCACAACCACACCACCCAACTCCCCTCCCGCTGATCGCCAAATTCCATCCCCTTGACCGTCCCCACTACTCCCCCACACTGGTCCACTCCCCTCCCCTTCAGTACGACACGCCACTCCCCCTCAGCGCCCCACTCCCCTCCCACCCACTGCCCAACTCCCCTCCAACTTAGCGCCCCACTCCACTCACAATCACCACCCCACTCCCCTCCTCCCCTCTACTCTACTCCCCTCCCTTCACCACCACCCCTCCCCGCAGCTCCCCTCCCCATCACCGCCCCACTCCCCTCCCCCAGACCGCCACACTCCCCTCCCGCACAACGCCCCACTCCCCTACCCCTCACCATTTATCTCCCCACTACCTACACCCCCACCATCTCACCATCGCGCTCTTTTCCCCTCACCGCCACCCTCAAAAATCCCTCAAGGCGCCATTCCCAACCGCCTCACCCACGACCCGACCCTCCCACTCAGCGCCCCACTCCTCTCCCCCAATCTCCTCCTCCGACCGCCCCACTCCGCAGCCGTCACCGCCGCACTCACCTTTTACCGCCCCACAACCCACCCACTCCCCGCCCCACAACCCACCCACTCAACGCCAACACTTCTCCCGCCCACTCCCCTTCATCTCACCGACCCCCTCACGCCCCACACCACTCCCATCAGCGACACACTCACCTCCCGCTCACCCCCACTTCCCTCCCTCCTTCTCCCCTCCCCCTCCCCCTCCCCATCCGCGGCCGTGAACTCTCCACATCGACTTCTCCGCCAACATGGCCGTCCCCATGGGTCCACAGGCCCCGCCCCCTCTCCACGGTCGCGGGCTCGGTTGACCACTATCCCAGAGTGAAGCGCCTCCCTGAGCCACCGTTCTAATGGGGCATCCGCCCACCCGACCCGTGATGGACAAGTGGGCGAACCAAAGATATGGGTGCTGCTATTCATGACCAATGTCAGCGCGTCTCTGCTCCACTGAGTCCCCGCCACCCGCCGGCACTGTGCTGGACAGCGGAGTCAAACAATGGCTGATGGGCGCTGCCGCGCTTAGACCAATCGGAGCGCCACCTTGCTGTTCAAGTCCTGTCTGGCATTATTGCGTCATTCCCCGACAAATTGTTGATAGTCATTGCCCGAACAGCGTAATTGCGTCATTTCGCTTTGACAGACGTTCGAGTGCGGCGCTGGGGGGCGCTGGAACCAATGAGAAACCAGATGGGGAATAAGCACTCCTTAAAGCCAAGCCGTTCACGCTGAACTATGGTTGTGCAACTGTATTTCACTGATGTTAATTAAAGCGGGAACCAAACTGAGGAAACTCAGTGGATGAGGGAGGAAGAGACCGAGGGGAGATGAAGGGAGAAAAATGTAGGGGAAAGGGGGAACGAAATCGAAGAAGGGGAAGTAAATAGGGAAAGCGGAAAAAATAGTATCACAGCACAAAAGGATCCCATTCGGCCCATGATATCTGTGCCGGCTCTTTGTTTGAGCTACCCACTTAATCCCAATCCCCTGTTTTTACCTCATAGAACTGAAAACGCTGTCCCTTCAAGTATTTATCCAATTCCCTTTTGAAAGTTACTATTTAATCTGCTTCCAACACCCTTTCAGGCAGTGAATTCCAGATCACACAATCTCGCTGTGTATTTATTTTTCCTCAAATCGCCTCTGGTTCTTTTGCCAATCACCTTAAATCTGTGCCTTCTGCTTACTTACCATTCTGTCACTGGAAATATTTTACCCTTGTTTACTCCATCAGAAACATTCATAATTTTGAATGCCGCTATTAAATCTCCTCTTAACCTTCTCTGCTCCAAGGAGAACAATCGCAGCTTCTCCAGTTTCTCCACATAACTGAATTCCTTTCTCCCTGGAACTACTCTGAGAAATCTCTTCCGGAGCCTCCCAAGGCCTTGACATCCTTCCTAAATAGCGGTGCCCAGAATTGGACACATTACTCCAGCTGAGGCCTAACCAGTGGTTTATAAAGGTTTAGCGTAACTTCCTTGCTTTTGTACTCTATTCCTCTATTATTAAAGCCAAGGATCCCGTAAGATTTTTTAGTAGCCTTCATAACTTGTCCTGCCAACTTCAAAGAGTTGTGTCCATACACCCCATGTCACTCTGTTCCTGCACCCCCTTTAAAAAATGTACCATTTAGTTCCTATTGTCTCTCCTCATTGTTCCTACCAAAATTTATCAATTCACACTTCTCTGTATTAAATTTCATCTGCCCTGTGTCTGCCCATTTCATCAGTATCTCAATGTCCCCCTGAAGTCTGTTACTGTCCTTCACATTGTTCCTACATTTCCGAGTTTTGTGTAATCTGCAAACTTTGAACTCATGCCCTGTATACCCAAGCCCAGATCATTAATATATATCAAACAAAGCAATGATCCCAACACCAGCACCTGGGGAGCAACACTGCACATTCATCTCTAGTTCAAGAACAATCGTTTACCACTTCACACTGTTTTCTGTTGTATCAATGCTGCCGCTGTCCATTTAATACAATGGGCTTTAATTTTTCTACACGTCTATTATGTTGCACTTTACCAAATGTCTTTTTAAAAGTACATATACACAACATCAACCGCACTACCCTCATCAACACTCTACATCACTTCATCAAAGAACGCGATCAAGTTTTTCCAAACACGATGTGCCTTTAATAAATCTTTTCTGACTTCCATTTATTAACCCATACTTTTCCAAGTGCAACTTAATTTTGTTCTGGATTAATGTCTCTAAAAGTTTCCCCACCACCGGCATTAGGCTGACTTGCCTGCAGTTCCCGGGTTTATCACTCTCCCCCTTTTTATGCAGAGGTGTAACATATGTAATCCTCCCGTCCTCTGGCACTACTTCCACAGGGCTCAGGACGAAGTACCTTGCTTTCTGTGGCATACATCAATGATTTAGACTTCAACGTAAGGGGCATGATAGAAGTTTGCAGATCATGCAAAAATTGACGGTGTGGTTGATAGTGAGGAAGAAAGCTGTAGATTCCAGGAAGATATCAATGGACTGGTCAAGTGGACAGCAAGGCGGCAAATTTAATTAAATCCGGAGAAGTTTGAAGTAATGCTAACGAGGTAATGGAATACACACTAAATGGCAGGATACTGCGAAGTGCAGAGGAACAGAGGGACCTTGGAGTGCGTGTCCACATATCCCTGAAGGTATCAGGGCAGGTAGATTTGTTGGTTAAGAAGGCATACAGGATACTTTCCTTTGTTAGCCGAGTCATAGCATATAAGATCAGGGAGGTTATGCTAGAACTGTATAAAACACTAGTTAGGCCACAGCTTGTGTACTGCGTACAGTTCTGGTCACCACATTACAAGAAAGATGAGATTGCACTGGAGAGGATAGAGAGGAGATTCACGAGGATGCTGCTCGGAAGGAAGAATTTTAGCTAAGAGGAAAGATTGTAAAGGCTGGGGTAGTTTTCCATGGAGCAGAGGAGGGAGAGGGGAGATTTAATTGAGGTGTATAAAATTATGAGGGGCCTAGATAGAGAGGATAGCAACGACCTTTTCCCCCTAGCAGAGAGCTGAATAACCAGCGGGCATAGAGTTAATGTAATTGGTAGAAGGATTAGAGGGAATTTGAGGAGAAATGTTTTCGCCAGATGGTGATGTGATCTGGAACTCACTGCCTGAAAGGGTGGTATAGGCACATTTAAAGAAATAAAGAAAGACTTGCATTTATATTGTGCTTTTCACAACCTCACGACGTCCCAAAGCACTTTACAGCCAATGAAGAGGCGAGAGTGTTACCCACTGAGTTACAGCTGACATAAGTATTTTAAAAAGTTAAATGCGCTATATAAATATAAGTTGTTGTTTTTGTTGTCACCTAGGGAGCTCCAGCTTTGGAGGCCCTTCCTTCCCCCCTCATGGGAATGCGTCTTTCTGTACCGGAACCATCTCCTCTTTGAAGGCCTCCCATTGTTCAATTATTGTTTTGCTGACCAACCTTCGATTCCAAAGCACCTGGGATAGTTCCCTTTATAACTCCCTGATATTAGCCCAGCTCCAGTTAATTACTTTTCCGCTTGATCGATCCCCGTCAATTTCCATAACTATTCTAAACCTGATGATATTATGATCACTGTTCTTCTAATGAACCACCCCCTAAAAAAAGATACATGCTTCACTTGCCCCACTTCATGCCCCAGAACTTGATCCAGCACTGATTCCTTCCTCATTGGACTGGTCAGGAAAGTTCACTTGTACAGATTTGAGGAATTCCTCCCCCTCTTTGCCCTTTACACTGTTACAATCCCAATCGATATTAGGATAATTGAAGTCCCCTTTTATCACTACTCTGTAGTTCGTGCATATTTAGGTATATGTGCCTACAAATTTGCTCCTTTATCTAATTCACACTATTTGGTGGTCTATAGTGTACACTGAGAAGCGTAATATCTCCTCTGTTGTTCCTTACTTCTTACCAAATCGATTCAGTCTTTGGCCCCTCAACTACCTCATCACTTTCCAGTGCTGTAACAGTTACTTTCTTCAACACTGCTACACACACTCCTTTCTTTTCTTCCCTTTCTTTCCTGAATACCTTGTAGCCAGAAATATTAAGTTCCCAATCCTCCCCTTCTTTGATCCAGGTCTCTGTTCTTGCCATTATAAAAGAGTCGCATGTGGTGACTTGTGCCTGCAGCTCACCATCCTTATTTACCACATGCCAGGCATGTATGCACATGTAATCCAAACCCGTCTTGGACTGCCTCGCATTTATCTTCAGTCTGATCTCTCCTATTTCTGAACTATTCTTTACTCTGGTGCTACTCGCCTCACCCAGTTCTCTGTGCACCTTGTTTCTCCTCCACTAATATTTCATCCGAGTGCCCATCCCCCAGCCAAATTAGTTTAAACCCGACCAACGGCACAAGTGTGGACAAGTAGAAATGACAGAGGGGTGAGGAGGGGAAGAAGTGTTGGAAGGGGAAAGAAATGGGAGACGAGGAGAATAAATGGCAGTCCAGGGAAAGACATGGCGAAGTGGAAGGAAATGTGGGGAAGCCGTTGTCAGAATTTCAGGTCGGCCAATTGTGCGGTGAATGTGAGCTCAGTGCGTCTCAGGGGAAGTGACCTCATCCCGCAGAGGTAATCGCCAACATGGCCACCGACGGCACCACCTTCCTGTCCGCCATCTTGTCAATACCCACCGCAGAGGGCAGTCAGAGTGAGAGTAAGAGAGAACAAGACAGAGTGAGAGAGAGAGACAGAGACAGAGGAGTAAATAGAGAGGGACAGAGGGAGAGAGATGAAGAGAGAGAGAGAGAGAGAGAGAGAGAGAAATGGACCAAGTGGAAAAGAGAGACATACAAAGAGAGAAAGATTGAGGATGAGAGGGAGAGAGACAGAATGCGATGAAGAGAGAGAGAGACAGAGATGGAACAAGTGGAAAAGAGAGACATCCAGGGAGAGATAGATAGGGGGTGAGAGGGAGAGAGACACAGAGGGAGATGAAGAGAGAGAGTGACAGAAAGCTGCTAATGTTACATCCTGTTCCAGGAAAGAGGAACACGGGATGCAAGGATTAACAGGAACAACTTATAAGAAATAGGAGCAGTATTAGGCCATTCGGCCCCTCGAGCCTGCTCCACCTATATAGAAGATCATAGCTGATGTTCGACCTCAATTCTACTCTCCTGCTCGATCCACTTTTCTTTTGATTCCCTTAGAGTCCGAAAATCTATCTATCTCAGCATTGAATATACTCAACGACTGACCTCTGGGGTAGAGAATTTCAAAGATTCACAACCGTCTGAGTGAAGAAATTTCTCCTCATTCCAGTCCTAAATGGCCGACCCCTTATCCTGAGTCGATTAGCCCTAGTTCTAGCTCACCAGCCAGGGGATAACAAACGCTCAGCATCTACCCTGCCAATCCCCCTCAAAGTCTTAGATGTTTCAATGAGATCACCTCTCATTCTTCTAAACTCGAGAGAATATAGGCCTAATTTACTCAATTTCTCCACATAGGACAACCCTCTCATCGAAGGAATCAATCTAGTGAACATTCGTTACACCAACTTTAAGGCAAAGTTTACCATCGTTAGGTATGGAGATCAAAACTGTACACAATCCTCCAGGTCTGGTCTAACCAAAGAATTGTACAGTTGCAGCAGGACTTCCTCACTGTTGTACTTGCAATAAATGCAAACATACCTTTTGCCTTCCTAATTGACTGCTGTACCTGCATGTTAACTTTCTGTGTTTTGTGTACAAGGCCACCCATATCCCTCTGAACACCAAAATTTAAAAGTTTCTCAACATTGACAAATATTCTGTTTTGCTATTCTACCTGCCAAAGTGAATAAACTCTCAATTCCCGACATTATACATCATCTGCCAACTTCTTAACCATTCACTTAACAAGTCTATATCCCTTTGCAAGCTCTTTGTGTCCACCTCGCAGTTTATTTTCCCAACTAGTTTTGTATCATCAGCAAACTTGGATACATTACAGTAGGTTCTTCATCTAAGTCACTAGTATAGATTGTAAATAGCTCGGGCCCCAGCATTGATTTTTGCGGCACCCAACAAGTATCAGCCTGATGCCCAGTTTGGGTCCTGTCAGGATCACTCGGCTGCAGACCAATTTACAGCCTTGGTTCTAACATGGAAAAAGGAGGTGAATTCCAGAGGTGAGGTGAGAGTGACTGCCCTTTACATCAAGGCAACATTTGACCGAGTTGGCATGCAGGAGCCCTAGTAAAACTGAAGAATTTCCCAGGAACAGCAGGAGGCCACTGAGCCCCTCGAGCCTGTTACACAGGGACAGGAGGAGGCCATTCAGCCCCTCGACCATATTACATAGGACCAGGAGGAGGCCATTCAACCCCTCGAGCCTGTTACACAGGGACAGGAGGAGGCCATTCAGCCCCTCGACCCTGTTACACTGGAACATGAGGAGCCCATTCAGCCCCTCGAGCCTGTTACACAGGAAAAGGTGGAGGCATTTCAGCCCCTCGAGCCCATTACACAGGGACATGAGGAGCCCATTCAGCCCCTCGAGCATATTGTATAGGACCAGCAGGAGGCCATTCAGCCACTCGAGCCTATTAAACACGAACATGAGGATCCCATTCAGCCCTTCGAGCCCATTACATAGGACCAGGAGGAGGCCATTTAGCCCTTCGAGCTTATTACACAGGAACAGGAAGAGGTCATACAGCCGCTTGAGCTGTTCTTTACCACAGCTCCATGAATGGAGTGGTCTGGGTCACAGGATGATATCCAGAGGGGGAAGTGGAGATGGTTACATATCTGATGTGGAGATGCCCATCAGTGAATTTAGACAGCGAGTGGATGGATCTGGTGTCGCCCTGTGTTTGCCCTCAGTGCAGTGCAGTCTCTCACCCTGTCCACAGTGATTCTCTTCGCCTTTTCATCATCGAGGTCTGTCATCGAAGTGATCTGCACATTAATCCGCTGGTACTAAATATCTAAAAACAACAGTCACAACTTCAAATGGTTAAACACGCTAAGAGTTCAGCGCAGTTCACGGGATGTATTTAGAACTCTTCCTCCCCTCTATTTCATGCTCTCTTTCCTCTGTATTTGCATTCACTCTTTCTTTCCGTCTCTTTTATTCACGTTTTATCTCACACCTCTTGTCTCCATTCTGTTCTCTGAATTTTCGTTCTCTGCCCTCCATTCTCTTGCCACCCTTTGTCTCCTTCCGTCCCCTCTCCTATATGATCTCTAGTCTTCCTTTGCGCCTTTCTCTCATACCTTTGCCCCATCACTCAGAGAGAGAGAAACAGAGAGAGCCAGAAGGAGAAGAGAGAGATACAGAGAGATAGTTGAGTATCAGAGAGAAGGAGAGAGAGACAGAGAGAGAGAGTGAGTCAGAGCGAGAAGGAGAGAGGGAGAGTCAGAGAGGGATTGATAGAGACAGAGCGAGAATCAGAGAGAGAGAGAAGGAGAGAGAGAGACAGAGACTTAGAGAGAGTGCAGAAGTACTGACAGAGACAGAGATACAGAGAGTGAAAGAGAGAGGCAGAGAGGAACATAGGTAGACAGTAAGAGATGCATAAAGATATAGAGAGAGACAGAAAGAAAGGGAGACAGATAGACTGAGCGATTAAATCAAAGAGAGAGAGAGAGAGAGAGAGACTTGAGATGGAAGCCTAGAAAAGATTTGTGAAGCAGCAGCTAATATATTCCCGTGTTTTCCCCAATGATTTTACACACAGAATAAAAGAGACAGCAACTTATGTTGTGACAGTACTGCAAAGTCAAAGCCAGTGACTGAAAGCGATGGTGATTCCTGCACAGACCGTTCGCACACCTGTTTTTGAAAGACTCTGCTCTGATATATTTGCGCCAGACTGAGACAGAGGGAGGGATTTCATTTCCCTGTATTATTGAGAATCTGCAATGCTCTTTCCTTCACCAGAATCCACCCGAGAGTCGGGAGATTCCTCAGGTGTGGACAGAGTGTCATCTGATGCCAAAACCGTAAAGAGCCTGAGAAGGTCAAATAAAGTCAACATTAATTTCTTATGATTCTGACTGATTGATGGGATGGAGAGAGGACAGGAGTGAGAGAGAGAGAGAAAGAGTTTGAGAGAGAGACAGACAGAGAGAGATACAGAATGAGAGACAGAGAGATAGAGTCGGGGACAGAGAGAGAAAGAGAGTGCAAAAAAAGGACAGAGAGACGGCACAGGATTGAGAGTGCTGCAGAGAGAGAGAGACAGAAAAAGAGGCAGATGGAGAGAAACAGAGAGATAGAGACAGGGACAGAGAGAGATAAATATAAATAGACAAAGAGAGAGCACAGGAGTGATAGAGAACAGGAGTGAGAGAGAATAACATAGAGAGACAGAACGTAGAATAGGAGAGAGAGAAAAGTTGCGGTTGAGAAATGGAGTGAGAGAAGACGAATTGAGAGAGAACAAGAGCAAGAGTATCATGATTGGGAGTTAAACCTGACTTCACTCAGTCACTGCTTTGTATGTCCCTATATCATCACATCACACTCCCCTCAATCACTACATCCCACTCCATTCAGTCACTAAATTCCACTCTGCAAGTCACCACATCCCACTCTTTGAAGCACCTATTGCAAGAAGGGAACATTAGCATAATGTTACTGGACTAGTAATCCAGAGGCCTGGACTAATAGTCCGGGACAAAAGTTCAAATGCCACCAAGGAAGCTGTGGAATGTAAATTCAGTTAAATAAATCTGGAATAAACACCTACTGTCAGTAATAGTAATCATAAAGCTATCGGATTGTCGTAAAAACCCACATGGTTCACTTAAGGGAATGTCCTTTAGGGAATGAAATCTGCAATCCTTACCTGGTCTGGTCTGTATATGACTCCAGACCCACAGCAATGTGGTTGACTCTTAACTGCCCTCTGAAATAGCCGCTCAAGGGCAATGAAATGCTGCCCTTGCCAATGAAATAAAACAACCCTCAGTCACTAAATCCCACTCCCCTCAGCACCTACTTCACACAACACTCACTCACTGCATCCCACTGCTTTAAGTATAATCATTCCACTCCGCTCAGTCAATACATCCCACTCTCGCAAGCCACTGCATCCCACTCCCTTCAGTCACTGCATTCAAACACCCTCAGTCTCCTCGTCACACACCCATTAATCACTACATCCCAGTCCCCTCAGTAAGAGTCTGGATGAATCTGACAGACAGAGGATATATTCAGTTACTTTGAGTGTACAGTCTGTTTAGAATGAACAACGCAAGTCAGATATCTGAGCTTGCAGACCTCGCTGGGATAGTGAAAGAACGTTCAGTGGATTCTCGAGTAGATTGTTCCTCGGGCCCCTGAGTTGGTGATGTCTCTGGCTCTGTAATAAAGGAAGAGAAACAGGGGAGAGTGCATAGTGGAGAACACCATAACAGGTCATCAGCTGATAGTAGAGGCCGCAGAATATCTGATACCGGTCTTTATATAAACCAGAATCATCCAATCCCACAATGCTCAGTCAGTGCATCCCACTCCCCTCAATCCCTGCATCCTACTCCCCTCAGGCACTGCAAGCCATTCCCCGCAGGCACTGCATTCCAATCATCTCAGTCTTCTCGTCCCACTTCCCTCAGTCACAGAATCCCACTTCCCTTAGAATCCTCATTCCACTCACATAACTCACCTCATCCCACTCCCCTCAGATTCCCCATCCCTCTCCCCTCAGACTCCTCATCCCATTCCCCTCAGACTCTACTTCCCATTCCCTCAGTCTCCTCCTCTCACGCCCCTAAGGCTCTTCATCCCACTTTCCTCAGACTCCACATCCAACTCCCCTTAGACACCTCATCCCATTCCCCTCAGTACCCTCATCACTCACCAACGACCCCTCATCCGACTCGCATAACTCACCTCATTGCACACCCCGCAGTCTCCTCACCAACCCTCCGACACTGCATCCCATTCCCTTCAGGCGCAACCTCACATTCACCTCTGTCACAGCATTCCACACGCCTCATGCACTGCATCCATCATTAGGGAATGATGGGACAGTGTGGAGGGAGCTTTACTCTGTATCTAACCCGTACTGTCCCTGCCCTGGGAGTGTTTGATGGGTCAGTTTAGCGGGATCTTTACTCTGTATCTAACCTGTGCTGTATCTGAGCGGGGGTCTGAGCAGCCTCACCCATTTAAGGCGTTTAAAGTGAATAAATATCCGCCAGTACCAAATGCAGGCCCGCTCCCCCGGAGACAGTTTCAAGGCCCGCCGACCGCCCCCCGCCCACCGCAATGTGGTTGACTCTTAACTGCCCTCTGAAATAGCCGCTCAAGGGCAATGAAATGCTGCCCTTGCCAATGAAATAAAACAACCCTCAGTCACTAAATCCCACTCCCCTCAGCACCTACTTCACACAACACTCACTCACTGCATCCCACTGCTTTAAGTATAATCATTCCACTCCGCTCAGTCAATACATCCCACTCTCGCAAGCCACTGCATCCCACTCCCTTCAGTCACTGCATTCAAACACCCTCAGTCTCCTCGTCACACACCCATTAATCACTACATCCCAGTCCCCTCAGTAAGAGTCTGGATGAATCTGACAGACAGAGGATATATTCAGTTACTTTGAGTGTACAGTCTGTTTAGAATGAACAACGCAAGTCAGATATCTGAGCTTGCAGACCTCGCTGGGATAGTGAAAGAACGTTCAGTGGATTCTCGAGTAGATTGTTCCTCGGGCCCCTGTGTTGGTGATGTCTCTGGCTCTGTAATAAAGGAAGAGAAACAGGGGAGAGTGCATAGTGGAGAACACCATAACAGGTCATCAGCTGATAGTAGAGGCCGCAGAATATCTGATACCGGTCTTTATATAAACCAGAATCATCCAATCCCACAATGCTCAGTCAGTGCATCCCACTCCCCTCAATCCCTGCATCCTACTCCCCTCAGGCACTGCAAGCCATTCCCCGCAGGCACTGCATTCCAATCATCTCAGTCTTCTCGTCCCACTTCCCTCAGTCACAGAATCCCACTTCCCTTAGAATCCTCATTCCACTCACATAAATCACCTCATCCCACTCCCCTCAGACTCCCCATCCCTCTCCCCTCAGACTCCTCATCCCATTCCCCTCAGACTCTACTTCCCATTCCCTCAGTCTCCTCCTCTCACGCCCCTAAGGCTCTTCATCCCACTTTCCTCAGACTCCACATCCAACTCCCCTTAGACACCTCATCCCATTCCCCTCAGTACCCTCATCACTCACCAACGACCCCTCATCCGACTCACATAACTCACCTCATTGCACACCCCGCAGTCTCCTCACCAACCCTCCGACACTGCATCCCATTCCCTTCAGGCGCAACCTCACATTCACCTCTGTCACAGCATTCCACACGCCTCATGCACTGCATCCATCATTAGGGAATGATGGGACAGTGTGGAGGGAGCTTTACTCTGTATCTAACCCGTACTGTCCCTGCCCTGGGAGTGTTTGATGGGTCAGTTTAGCGGGATCTTTACTCTGTATCTAACCTGTGCTGTATCTGAGCGGGGGTCTGAGCAGCCTCACCCATTTAAGGCGTTTAAAGTGAATAAATATCCGCCAGTACCAAATGCAGGCCCGCTCCCCCGGAGACAGTTTCAAGGCCCGCCGACCGCCCCCCGCCCACCGCCCCCCCCCCCCGCCCCCCCCCACCCCTCACCCACCCCGCCCTCTGACTGTGAAAATCTCAGGGCGCCTGCACGGCTTGCAAAAGGCTGAAGTCGCTAAAAATGTCCTCAGTTCATTAACGCGAGAAAATCGAAAGGAAATTCCTGACTTTTTACAGTGGACTGACGCTTCAGCCTTGTCTTCTGCACTCGCGGGCTGGGCTCCGCCATAATTGAAGATGGGGCTCTTCCTCCTCCCATTATTTGTTTAATTGTCCACCACCATTCACGGCTGGATGTTGGAGGACTGCAGAGCTTTTATCTGATCCCTGTATTGTGGGATTGCTCTGCTCTGTCTATAGCATGCTGCTTCCACTGTTTATTGTGCATGTGTTGCAGCTTCCCCAGCTTGGCTCCTCATTTTTAGGTACGCCTGGTGCTGCTCCTGACATGCTCTTCTACACTCCTCATTCAATCAGGGTTGGTCCCCTGCTTGATGGTAACGGTAGAGTGAGGGATATCTCGAGCCATGAGGTTACTCATTGTGGTGGAATACTATTCGTCTGCTGCTGATGGCCCACAGCGCCTCATAGATTCCCAGTTTTGAGCTGCTAGATCTGTTCTGAATCATTCCCTTTAAGCACAGTGGCAAACAATACAATGGAGAGTATCCTCAGTGTGAAGACGGAACTTTTTTTCCACAAGGTGGTCACTCCTATAAATATTGTCTTGGACAGATGCATCTGCGACGGGTAGATTGGTGGGAACGAGGTCAGGTATGTTTTTCTCTCGTGTTGGTCCTCTCACCATCTGCCACAGGACCAGTTTGGAATCGATGTCATCCAGGCCTTGGTCTGCTTGATCAGTAGTGGTGATACTGAACCACTCTTGGTGACGGACACAGAAGCCCACTACCAGAGTACATTGTGCGCCCTTTATACCCTCAGTGCTTCTTCCAAGTGGTGTTGAACATGGAGGAGTACTGATTCATCAGCTGAGGGAGGGCGGTAGGTAACAATCAGCAGGAGGCTTCCTTGCCCAAGTTTGACCTGAAGCCATGAGACTAGATGCAATGTTGAGGACTCGCAGGGTCTCTCTACACCCGATTGTATACAACTGTGCCCCCATCTCTGGTGGGTCTGTGCTGCTGGTGGATACCCAGGGATGGTGATTGAGAAGTCGGGGATGTTGACTGATAGTTATGATTCTGTGAGTAGGACTATGTGAGACTTTGAATGTTTCCAGAGCGTTTCATGGAGTATTGAGATGCTTACAGGTTTTTTTTCTCATTGGTTAATGTTTTAAACACTTTCCTTTTATTCCATGGTATCAACACTTTGCTCCTTTTATTTATTCTTCCCCTCTGTGAAGCACCATGACATGTTCAGCTGGGTAAGTTCACTCTTTAGAAACATGTTGTTGTTCTTGTTGTAATTTCAGGCAACTCGTGGACTGGGGCGGGAGAAGTAAAATCTCGTCCGCCCTGAGAATTAAATTACTGAGCAGTGTAACCTAGTCAGTCCAGGGAATAATTTTTTTGTACTGAGGCAGCAGCAGTGAAATCTAGGCGTTCCTGGGAATGAAATACCTGGACTGAGGCTGGAGCAGTGTTACCTCTACGGCCGTGGGAATTAAATTCCTGGACTGTGGCAGGAGCAGTGTAATCTAGGCGGCCCTGGGAATGAAATCCCCGAATGAGGCGGGAGCATTGTAATCTAGATCAGACGTGTTTGAGACAGGGAGAGATAGACAGACAGGGTGAGACGGATGAGGGAGACCGATGTTGGAGTCAGTCGGGAGAGACAGTCAGGAAAGACAGATCAGCGGTGGAGGCAGAAGGGCTGAGACATAGGGAGAGTCAGACGGTTGGAGAACAGATGGGGAAGAAAGGCTTGGCCCCAGCACACTACCCGCCCCCAGCTAAGCCCCCGCCCCCAGATCACCGCCCGCCCCAAGGTCACCGAACGCCCCAAGATAAACACCCGCCACCAGCTGACCGCCCGCACCCAGCTCACCGCCCGCCCCAAGCTCACCGCCTGACCCAATTTCACCGAATGCCCTCAGATTAACGCCCGCCAGCAGCTCACAGTCCCACCCCCAGGCTCAGCGCCCGCCACCAGCTCACCGAACGCCCCCAGATAAACGCCCGCCACCAGCTCACCGCCCAGCCTCAGCTCAGCGCCCGCCACCAGCTCACCGAACACCCCCAGATAAACGCCCGCCAGCAGATCACCGTCCCACACCCAGCTCACCATCCCACCCCTAGCTCACCGCTCACCCCCAGCTCACGGCCCCAAGATCACCGCCCGCCCACAGCTCACCATCCCATCCCTGGCTCATCGCTCACCCCCAGCTCACTGCCCCCAGATCACCGCCCGACCACAGCTCGCCATCCCACACCCAGCTCACCGTCCATCCCAGCTCACCATCCCACCCCCAGCTAACTGCCACCAGATCACCGCACGCCCACAGCTCAGCGTGCAACCCTAGGCTCACCGCCCGCCCCAAGCTCACTGACACCCAGCTCACCGCCTGCCCCCAGCTCACCGCCCGCCCCCAGCTCACCGCCCTCCCCCAGATCACCGCCCGCAACAGCTCACCGCCCTCCCCCAGCTCACCGCGCGCCCCCAGCTCACTGACCCCCAGCTAACCATCCTCCCCCAGCTCCCCGCCCGCCCCCAGCTCACTGACCCCCAGCTCACCGCCCTCCCCCAGCTCAACGCCCGCCCCCAGCTCACTGACCCCCAGCTCACAGCCCGCCCCCAGCTCACAGCCCGCCCCCAGCTCACCGTCCCAACCACAACTCACCGCCCGCCCCCAGGTCACCGCCCTCCCCCAGCTCACCGCCCTCCTCCAGCTCACCGACTGCCCCCAGCTCACCGTCCCAAACCCGGATCACTTCCCCCTAGCTCACCACCTGCCCCAACCTCACCGCCTGCCCCCAGCTCACCGCCCGCCCACAGCTCACCGTCCCAGGCCCAGCTCACCGCCCGCCATCAGCTCAGCGCCTGCCCCCCGCTCGCCACACGCTCAACATCTACCACCAGCTCACCGCCCATCACCAGCTCACCGTCCCTCCCCCAGCTTGACATCCCACCCCCAACTCACTTCCCGCCCCCAGCTCAACACTCGATCCCAGCTCACTGCCCGCCCGCCCGCACTGTCCGATAAAATACTCTAGGGGCAGGTCGAGGGTGGTCCAGGTACAGAATAAATGTTCCTCTACACTGTCCCAGCAAACACTCCCAGAGCAGGTACAGCGCGGGTTATAGACAGAGTAAAGATCCCTCTACACTGACCCATCAAACACTCCCAGGGCAGGTACATCACGGGTTAGATATAGGGTAAAGCTCCCTCTACACTGTCCCATCAAACAATCCCAGGTTAGGTACGGCAGGGGTTAGATAAAGAGGAGAGCTCATTCAACACTGTCAAATCACAGACTTCCAGGGCAGGCACACCACGGTTAAGATACAGAGTAAAGCTCCCTCTACACTGTCGCATCAAACACTTCCAGGGCAGGTACAGCATGGGTTAGATACAGACTAAACCTCCCTCAACACTGTCCCATCAAACACTCACAGGGCAGGTACAGCTGCGGTAAGATAGAGAGAAGAGCTCCCTCAACACTTTTCAATATAAGACTCCCAGGGTAGGTACAGCGCGGGTTAGATACAGAGTAAAGCTCTCTTTACACTGTCCCATCAAACACTCCCAGGGTAGGTACAGCACAAGTTAGATACTTATTAACTCTCCCTCTGCACTGTCCCATCAAATACTCCCAGGGCAGGTACAGCTCGGGGTAGATACAGAGTAATGCTCCCTGTACACTGGCACATCAAACACTCCCAGACCAGGTCCAGCACGGTTTAGAAACCGAGTAAAGTTCACCCCACAATCTCCAAACAAACACTCACAGGGCAGGTGCAGCATGGGAGAGGAAGAGGGAGAGAGATGAATTTGGTGGAGACACAATGACCGTGCAGCACCAGATGGGACTGAAACATTCCCTTTTACCCGCTGGATGATTTACATTTACATGAGAACATTGGGCCTTGGATCCATCAGTTAGCGAAACGTTTGTCCCCGATGCCGGACCCCACACACAATACAGTGCGCTCCCGGACCGGTCCTCTGAGGCAGTCATCCCAGTCCTGATCCCAATCAAAGAATGCAGATTAACTGTTCCCATTGGCAGAAGTGTCAGTCACCAGAGGGCACGGATTTAAGGTGATTGGCAAAAGAGCTAGAAGCGACATGAGGAAAGATTTCTTTACACAGCGAGTTGTTGTGATCTGGGTAACATTGCCTGAAAGGGCAGTGGAAGAAGATTCAATTTTAACTTGCAAAAGGAAATTGGACAAATACTTGAAGGGAAAACAATTACAGGATATAGGGAAAGAGTGGGTGAATGGAATTAAATGGGTAGCTCTACCCAGAAGCCAGCACAGGCACAATGGGACGAATGTTTCCCTACTGTGTTATGATACTATTCTTTTCTACCTTCGCTATATATTTTCCCCCTTTGCCCATTTTTTCCCACTATCCCCTCCATCTTTCTCCCTTCCTCTGCCCCCGAATTCTTCCTCTCTCATTCACTGACATTCCGTTGTTTGGTTCCCGCTTTAATTGACAACAGTGAAATATAGTTGCACAACCAGAATTGAAAGGGGTCGTTTCCGCTTTAAGGAGCGCTGCTCCGCCCTCGGGTTTCTCATTGTTTCCAGCGCCCCGCACAAGCCCCACACGCCTGTCCATCAAAGCGCAATGATGCAACGACGCTGGGCGGGGACTGACGCAATTATAACTGCTCTCTTCGCGACACCCTGGTCCACTCCTCTACCAACACCAACATCTCTTCCCCTTCCCACGGCAGCTTCCCGTGCAAGCGCAGCAGATGCAGCACCTGCCCTTTTACCTCCTCCCTTCAAACTGTCCAAGGACCCAAATACTCCTTTCTGGTGAAACAGCGATTTACTTGTACTTCTTGCAATTTGGTATACTGTATTCGCTGCTCACGATGCGGTCTCCGCTACACTGGGGAGACCAAACGCAGATGGAGTGACCACTTTACGGAACACCTCCATTCAGTCCGTAAGGGTGACCCCAAGCTTCCGGTCGCCTGTCACTTTAATTCTCTGCTCCACTCCACTCTGACCTCTCCGTCCTTGGCCTCTTACACTGTTCCAACGAAGCTCAACGTAAGCTCGAGAAACAGCACCTCATCTTTCGATTAGGCCCTTTACAGCCTTCTGGACTCAACATCGAGTTCAACAAGTTCAGACTCTAACCTCGGCCCCTATGTTTTTTCTTTTTTCAGTCACATGACAGCTGTTGATGATTCTGCCATCGTCATTTACACCTCATCAAGAGTCGCCTTTTGTTTCTTACGTGTCCCATTACCATCTCCTTTTGCCTTGCACCCTCATCCCTTTTGTCTTTTAATCTCTCCTGCTCTCCATCCTATCACAGACCATTCCTTTGTTCTTTCCTCCCCTCCACCCTTTCCCTGCCCCACACTTGTTTAAAAATCTGTTACTTCTCCAAATCTTTCCAGTTCTGACGAGGGGTCACAGCCTGAAACGTTAACACTGTTTCTCTCTCCACGATGCTGCCTGACCAGCTAGTGTTTCCAGCACTTTCTGCTGTGGTTATAGTCTGAAATTGTTGAACTCGATGTTGAGTCCAGAAGGATGTAAGTGCCTCATCAAAAGCAGTGGCAGCGGCGAGAGGATAAAGACCGTCGCGAGAGCGGACCTGAATAAAAGCAGAAGCAGCTGCGAGCGGATAACGAGCAGCCCGAGAGCGGACCTGAATTAAAGCAGCGACAACGCGAGGCTCCGATTCAAAAACAACAAAAAACAGAGTGACATCACAGGAGAGCAGGTAGGTGATTTGTTGGTGAGTATTGCAGCTTTTTTTTGCTCTCTAAGTTAGGGAAGGGTTTTAAATTAAGAGCTGGGAAACTGTAACTTGCCAGTACTTATTAAATGAATAACCTAAACTAGATAAAATAATCAAACAATAAAACTAAAATATCGATTGAATAAAAGCTTTAACTTATTAATTAATAAATAAAACAAGGTTAGAGATGGCTGGGCAGGTGGTGTGTCGTAATTGCAGCATGTGGGAGTTTGTGGAGAGCATTGCGATCCTGAGCAACCACATCTGCAGTAACTGTCTGCAACTCGCAGAACTTCGGCTCAGAATTGTTGAGCTGGAGTACGATTTGCAGACATTGCGATGCATCAGGGAGGGGGAGAGTTACCTGGGCACTTTGTTCCAGGAGGCAGTCACACGCTTTAGGTTAAGTCGTACTTTAGAGTTCACCAGTTATCAGTGACAGGAGGGTGTGACTGTGTGTCAGGAAGGTATGGGACCCAGGATGTAGTGATGGCGGATCCTCAGCCCTGGACCTTGTCCAACGGGTACGAGGTACTTTTTACCTGTATGGATGAGGAAACGGACTGCAGGCAGGATGGATAAACTGACCCCGGCACCGTGGCACAAGTGGCCATCCCAATGGGGGTGAACGAAGCCATGTGGTAGTATTGGGGACAGTATAGTCAGGGGGATAGATTCTGTTCTCTGCAGCCCTGAAAGAGAATCCCGAAGGCTGTGTTGCCTCCCCGGTGCCAGGGTAAACGATATTTCCTCATGGCCGGAGAAGCACTTAGATTGGGAGGGGGAGGATCCAGTTGTCGTGGTCCACTTAGGAAACAACAACATAGTTAGAACTAAGAATGAGGTTCTCCTGAGGGTGTTTGAGGAGCTAGGTTCTAATTAATAAGCTGAACCTCAAGCTTAATAATCTCCACACGCAAATTGGCATAGGGTCAAACAGATCAGTTGGTTAAATGCATGGCTCAACGAATGGTGTGGGGAGAAGGGGTTGCAATTCATGGGGCACTGGCACCAGTACTGGGAAAAGAGGGAGATTTTCGGTCGGGACGGGCTCCACTTAAACCGGGCTGGGACCAGCGTCCTGGCGAATCCAATAACTAGGGCTGTAAATAGGGCTTTAAACTAAAAAAAGGGTGGAAGGGTCAGGTGAGGGAAATTTAGAAATCTAAAGAGAAAGGTCAAGGCAATAGAGCAGTGTAGCGATCTGGTAAGAATAAGCAGAGTGTGACAGGAAGGGACAGAGAGTTTAACGGTAGCAGTGCAGCAGAGAATAAGGTCAAAGCAGGGAATAATGGTAAAACAAATACATTAAAGGCTCTTTCTCTGAATGCACGAAACATTCATAACAAGAGAGATGAACTAGTGGCATAAATGAGATAAATGAGTTTGATCTAATAGCCATTACAGAGACGTGGTTGCTTATGTGACCAAGTTTGGGAACTAAATGTTCCAGGGTACTTGACGTTTCTAAAGACAGGCAGAATGGAAAAGGAGAGGGGGTAGCCCTGATAATAAAGGATGACATAAGTACAGTAGAGAGATAGGATCTCGGCTCGGAATATCAGGATGAAGGATCAGTATGGGTGGTGATAAGGAATAACAAGGGGTAGAAAACACAGTTGTAAGTAATATATAGGCCCCCTAACAGTAGCCATACCGTTGACAGAATAATAATCAAGAAACTGTAGGTGCTTGTACCACCAGTAATGCAATAATTGAGGGGATTTTTCATATCTTCATATAGACTGGACAAATCAAATTGGAAAAGGTAGTCTGGAGGACGAGTTCATGGAATGAATTTGGGACAGTTTCCTAGAACAATACGTCGTGGAACCAACCAGGGAACAGACTATTTTCGATCTTGTATTGTGTAATGAGACAGGGTTAAATAGTAATCTCACAGTAAAGAACCTCTGGGGCAGCCTGACATCAGCAGTAGGGAAATTGCTGGAATCGATTGATAAGGAAGTGGTATCAGGGCACTTTGAAAATCATAACATGGTTAGGCAGAGTCAACATGGTTTTATGAAAGTTAAATCGCGTTTGAGAAATTCATTAGAATTCTTTGAGGATGTAACTAGCAGGGTAGATAAAGGGGAACCAGTGGATGTAGTATATTTGGATTTCCAAAAGGCATTCGCTAAGGTGCCACATAAAAGGTTATTACACAAGATAAGGGGCGCGATTTTTATTCCCGAGGCGGGTTGGAGTCGGGTGGCGTGGTGGGCGCGGTCGGGAGTCTCTTCCGGCGGGTCAGCTCTTGATGTTCGATTTTAATTAAATCAGCTTGTTGAGTTCATTGGTCGCGCTGGCCTGTCCAATGAGTGCGATCGGGTCGGCTGGCCGCCTCTAACGACGTCATCATAGCAGCTGGTTTTAAAGCTCCCATTCAGCTGAAGCCTTTCTCTTCTGCATTCTGATCGTCATTGATATTGCTCCAACCACAATAACTTCTTCCAGAGGCAAGGCAGCTCCTCGATTTAATGAAGAGTCCCTTCATGCTCTTGTGGATGCTGTAAGAGGCCGCTTGGAGATTCTCTTCCCTCCGGATGGCCGGAGAAAGCCTCCTCAGCAGGACAAGGCAAACTGGCTGCGCATTGCTCAGGAGGTCAGCGCAAGGTCCATTTGTTCACGCTCATGGATCCAGTGCAGGAAACGGTTTAATGATCTTGTGCGAACATCAAAAGTGAGTATCCCATCACACTTACCTTCAATCTGCTTCCCTTCTCTTCTCATCACCAGCACTGTGCGTTGTAAGCCTGCTCCTCCACATACGACCTTACAATTACTTCCCTTGCACCCTTACCTATCCATCCTGACTCTGTACTGAATCACTTCAGCATCCTGCCTATGCACCCCTTAGACTCGCTCTCACTGTTATGCAGTGACAACAACTAACAACGCACAGGGAGCTGGCTTCCTCTTGGCACCTCACCCTATCTCGTATCCCTCAGCGCTTCTATGGTAGGGATTCTTCACACTCACTCCTTCACTGTGGTTGAAATTCCTCTTGTGTCCCTCCTTGCAGGAAAAGAGGGAGAGAGCACTGATTGGAGGAGGTACACTAACCCTAGCAACCTTGACAAGTGCTGAGGAGGCTGCACACGAAATTGTTGGAGGTTGCGAGGATCTGGAAGTGGGCGATGGAGAGAAGGGCACACTAGAGGAAGCTGGTGACATAAAATAGTTTCAACCCTCTCATTGAAATTTAGTAATTGACTGCAATGGTATAAGATGTTCATAGAGAATCGCGTTGTATCATCTGCACATCAGGATTTGTCTGCTACACCAATATCAGATGTCTAAATCATGCCTTTACTCTCCCACAGGACCATCGAGTGCCCCCTACCCACGATCCAGGGCGAAGAACCAGACGACTCCTCAGAGAAACCTGAAGCCTCTGAGGGAGCAGCGGCACCAGGACTCAGCGCACCCAGCACCAGCGCAGCAACGCTCACCTCGGTGGGGCCATTGTGAGTTAGAGTAGTGTTGCCAGCTGGTGTATCACAGCGCACAAGTGAGCATCAGCAAATGGTGGAGACAGCGATAGCAGTGGAGAGTCCTCGTCGAAGGTCGCAGCAATCTCCTAGCTCTGCTGAGCTGCATGCAGAAGCTGTGCCTCTGGGGCCAGCACAAAAAAGAGCGGTTCTGGAAATACAGGAACAAGTGCAAGAGTCTCTGGTAGGGTTTACCTCCAGGGTTAGTGCGAGTGTGGATAGAATGGAGGAATCCATCTGTAACATCAACACTGCCATGGTGGAGGCAATGGCGCAAGAACGCACCACCCTGGATAGAATGGCTACCACCGTGGATAGGATGCCATCCTCCGTGCAAAGGCTGGCTACCGCCATTGAGGAAATAAGTCGCCAGAGTCAAGAAAACATGGTGACTGTTAAAAATAGATTGTCATCTCTGGAGGAAAGATGGGCAGACATTGAACAGAGAGACTAGAGCTTCATGGATGTTCTTGTGATGAGGACTGCCAGTGCAGAATCGGGACCTCATGGCCCCCCTGATGTGCAGCAAGGTGCTCTCCAGCCACTTGCCAGCACTGAGGTGCGACTGACCCATGAGAGGGAAGTTGTTGGCAGGACACAAGGAAGTGTCGGCTCCTCTCCAAGCGCTCACACGGACACGGCACTGCGGAGCCCTCGCTCAGAGACCCACTGTGCAGAGCCAACTGAATTGGCGGTTTCAGCCCCTGAACAGCCGCAGGAAGAGCAGATTGTTGAAGAACTCTCCCAAGTTTCCAAACCCAGAGGACGCCAGCAAAGGCGTGTAAGCAGGCGCAGAATCCTAGTCAGCAAGGTGCCTCTACATCTGCTGCAGCCAGATGGGAAGCACCATGTAGAAGCATGCGTAAGAGAAAGATTAAGCACATATAGTCACAAGGGGACTCACGTGGGTGTTTTGTCATTTTTTTCTGACTGCTCTTGGTTTGTGATCCTTTTGTCATGTGGTAAAGCAAAATTATGGCAAACAGTTGATTGTGTAGCCTATGTGTTCTGGGAAATGGCAAAAGCGCATTGAGGGCTCAGGGCGATTGCTTTTGTAATGCTAATGGTGAAAGTGGTAGGAAATAACCGGGTATAGCAGAGATGATGTATGACATTGGACAAATGTCGCCTACAATTACAGTGCCTTATGGTAGCCAACTATGGTTGACGAGATTTTAGTTACAGACCCACCTCCAAACCCGCCTCCTTAAAGCTATTAAAATCGAGCCCAAGTGCTCATTGAGTTGGCGATAATATAGTAGCATGGATAGAGGATTGGTTAACGGAGAGAAAACAGAGAGTAGGATAAACGGGTCTCTTTCAGGCTCGGCAGGCTGTAACTAGTGGGGTGCCGCAAGGATCAGTGCTGGGCCCTCAGCTATTTACAATCTATATTAATGATCTCGATGAAGGGTAGTGTAATTTATCTAGTCTTGCTGGTGATACAAAGCTAGGTGGGACAGTAAGCTGTGTGGTGAACACTTGGGCTGGATTTTATGAATGGAGATGTGTTGGAGGCGGGACTGCTGCTTGCCGGGTCTCAGTCCCGCCTCCATCAGCTTCTGGCCAACCAGCGGATTTTCCGCTGATTGATCTTGTTAAGACCGCCTAGCGGGCTCACCAGGCCAATTAGGGGGAAGTCAGTGACAGAGCCCGTCAACGTATGACGTGTCATCTGTCAAAAACTGTTTGAAAGAAGAAATGATATCGCTCTGTGAAGCTCTCAAACATTGACATTCTGTATAGTTTGATGAGTACTTGTGTTCAGGACTCATCAAATGTTTCTAGTTTGCAGAAATCAGCTGGCTGTTGGATCGGGAGATTCAACAGCCAGTCTGTGATCTCTGCATTGGAGATGTCGGGGACTCCGGCTCCACAGCGGCTGAAGGCTGTAGGTAGAAACAAAGGTAAGTTAACATTTTCTAACACATTAGATTCACTTCACATATATACCTCTCCACACTTGCACCCATCACTCCCATCTACATCGAACTTTCAGACCCCGTCCGACCACCGTGGAACTCCTATTCGCCTCCTACACCCTGGCGGGGCTCCCCCAGGTCGGGAAGCCCGCACTTCAGGACGAAAAATGGGCATAATCCTAGTTTCTGACTGTTAACTACCTGTAAACAGGCAGTTAATAGGCTTTAATCCCTTACTCAACTCCAAGGAGACGGGACCCGGGGCAGAACGGCTTACCACCTCCTGGCAAGAGGGCACGGAGGCAGGTTGGGGTGGGGTTGCCACCCGCCCCCAAATTCTGCAATATTCCCGGCAGTGCCGCATCCATACCCGCCTCCACGGGGCTGGTAAAATGCAGCCCAAAGACTCTGCAAAGGGATATAGCTAGACTAAGTGAATGGACAGTAAGGTGGCAGATGGAGTATAATGTAGTGAAATGTGAGGTTATTCACTTTGGTAGGAGGAATAGAAAAACAGGATATTTTTTAAATGGCGAGAAACTTTTAAATGTTGGCGTTCAGAGAGATTTGGGTGTCCGCAAGAAACACAGAAAGCTAGCATGCAGGTACAGCAAGCAAGAAGTAAGGCAAATGGCATGTTAACCTTTATTGCAAGGGGGTTGGAGTATAAGAGTATGGAAGTCTTGCTACAATTGTACAGGGCCTTGTTGAGACCACACCTGGAGTACTGTGCACAGTTTTGGTCTCCTTATCTAAGCAAGGACATACTTGCCTTGGAGGCGTTGCAACGGTGGTTAACTAGATTGATTCCTGAATGAGAGAGCTGTCCTTTAATAAGAGAATGGACCCATAACCTCTGGAGTTTAGAAGAATGAGAGGTGATCTCATTGAAACATACAAGATTCTGAAGGCGATTGACAGGGTAGATGCTGAGAGGTTGTTTCCCCTGGATGAAGTGTTAGAACAAGGGGGCATAGTCTCAGGATAAGTGGAAGGCCAGTTAAGACTGAGGTGAGGAGGAATTTCTTAACTCAGAGGGTTGTGAATCTTTGGAATTCTGTGCCCAGAGGGCTGTGGATGCTGAGTCTTTGAGTATATTCAAGGCTGATGTAGATAGATTTTTGAACTCTAGCTGAATCATGGGATATGGAGATCAGGCGGGAAGGTGGAGTTGAGCTCGAAGATCAGACATGCCCTGTTCAAGGTGGCGGCGACAAGTCCCGCCGTCCTTTAGAAAGATGGCGGCCGGTTGCAGCGTTAACCCGGGCCTGTCGCCGGGGAGAAAGCCTGTAGCAAGATGACGGACAGGCACCCCGCTCACCCGGGCGGCCGGACCTGGAGCCGCGGCGCAAACACTGACCCTAAGACGCAGCTCCAGGTCGTCTCCGATTCCTACAATCATCCCCCGCCTCTGGAGCCTCTTGTTCGGTCTCAGACTGTCTCCAGTACTCGCAGAGCGCATGCTCGGAGCACTCTCCGGCACACGCCTGCGCACTGGGCTCCTATAGTCATTGTGTGGAGATGCCGATGTTGAACTGGGGTGGCCAAATGTGAGAAGTCGCACAGCACCAGGTTTTAGTCCAACAGCTTTATTTGAAATCACAAGCTTTTGGCGCGCTGTTCGTTCGTCAGGTGAAGTGAAGAGATGCCTATAGTCATTGATAGGGCACTTTCTGCCGCGCGGGGGATCGTGGGTAAAGACACCGCCATTGAAAGCCCCGATTGGTAAAGAGATCATTCACTTATTCAGATTAGGCCTTTGTTCCCAGTTGTAGGGTCTTACACTAAGTTGCGTCAGTGTCACCAGACGGGAATTCAAACCATTAAGGCAAGTGCCCCAGCGCACAACAAATGTTAAATAATAAGGGGGGAGAGATCTACAAGAAACGTAAGCAGCCTAAATATAAACAAAACAGAGAAAGTGAGCCTAGGAAAGAATAAAGCAAGGGAGGAAATTGACAGCAAGGGAGCAAATAGAGTTATAGAACTTGAGTGTAAAAAGATGGTTAAACATAAATTGACAGTAAATCCTATTAAAATGAATTAAACTCTCTGTACAGTAATGCATACAGTGTCCGAAATAAAACAGGGGGGCTGGAGGCAATCATGCGTTGGGAGGAACCAGACATAGTAGGGATTACTCTGACACGGCTACAGAAAAATCAGGACTGGGAATTATACATTAATATATTTAGTATAACATATTTAGAAAAGAGAAAGGGGGAAAAGGGGGAGGTGGAGTAGCTGTAGTTATTAGGGATAACATAATGGCAGTAGAAAAAAGTGACGTAGATATCAGCAAGACAAAAACAGAATCCATATAGATAGAGATAAAAGATAATAAAGGATCAACACACTAATAGGCGTAGTCTACAGACCTCCTAATAGTGGAAGGGAGGTGGAGGAAGAACTATAGAGACAAATTAGAGAAATGAGTAAAAAACACTGAATAAAAATCATGGGGGATTTCAACTACCCTGATATTAATTGGACAGAAGTGATAGGTAAAGGGGATGAGGAATGGAGTTCCTACAATGTCTACAGGACTCCTTTCTAACCCAGTATTTAAAAAGCCCAACAAGGGAGGATTCGCTATTGGATCTAGTTATGGGGAATGAGCCAGAGCAGATAAGAGAACTAAAATTAGGGGAACATATAGGCAACAGTGACCATAATAGAATACGCTTTAAGATGACAATAGAGAAGGACATAAGAATGACAAGAACCAAGTTCATAGATTGGAGAAAAGCTGATTTTGAGGGGCTGAGAATAGAACTTGGGAAGATAAAATGAGCAACGATATTGGCAAACAACGTTGTAGTATGACAATGGGAAACATTTAAAACGGTGTTCAACAGAGTGCAGGAAAAATATATTCCGCTAAAAGGAAAGAACAAACTAAACACTGATGCGACTCCATCGATGAATAAAGACATAAGGAAACAATTGAGGGTAAGGAAAGAGGCATACATTAAGTACATAAACAGCATGGGGTGCATGATAAGAGAGAATACGAAGTGATTAGGAGAGAAGTCAATGAAACAATTAGGAATCCAAAGAGGTACTTTGAAATTAAATTATCAAGGAACATAAAACAAAATAGTAAAATATTTTAAACGCACATCAATAAAAAAGGAAGGTTGGGATGAGAATAGGCCATTAAGGGATGGACAGGACAATACCACAGGTAACGATAGGGAGATGGCAGAAATATTAAATCATTATTTCGCTTCCGTATTTACCAGAGAGATAGAACAGCTGGACATGTGGAGATGATGAGGTTAGTAATGAGATAAGTGCATGTAAAATAAAAAAGGGGATATATTAAATACTTAATCAAACTCAAAGAGGATAAAACCCCTGGTCCATATGGATTGCATCCACGCATTTTCGAAGAATCTAGGGAAGAGATAGCAGAGACATAACTACGCATATTTAATAATTCATTAGAAAAAGGTGTAGTGCCAGAGGACTGGTGGATAGCTAACGTAATACTGATATTTAAGAAGGGGAGTAGGACATATCCAGGGAATTATTGGAGCAGTCAGCTTAACATCGGTGGTAGGAATAATAAAGGAATCCCTTCTAAAGGAGAAAGTAGAAGAACATATAGAATCCAAAAATATAATAATGAATAGTCAGCATGGATTTCAAAAGGGAAAGTCTTACTTGACCAAACTTATTGAATGTTTTGAAGAGGTAATAGAGAGAGTAGACAATGGTAATGCAGTAGATGTAATTTATCTGGATTTTCAAAAGGCCTTCGATTATTACCCAATAATAGACTGATGAATAAGGTAAGAGAATGGGGAGTCAGGGGACAGGTAGCAGAATGGATTACTGACTGGCTTCAGGACAGAAAGCAGAGTGTAGGAGTAAAGGTTAGCTATTCACAGTGGCAGAAGGTGGGTAGTGGTGTTCCACAAGGATCAGTGCTGGGACCACTGCTGTTCTCAATTTGCATTAACGATTTAGACTTTGGAATCAAAAACACAATTTCTAAATTTGTGGATGACACCAAATTGTGGGGGATGGTCAATACTGAGGAGGACTGCAACAAATTACAGGAGGTCATTAATAAACTTGCACAATTGGCATATAATTGGCAAATTAAGTTCAACACAGATAAATGTGAAGTATTACATTTTGGTAGGAAAAATAGGGAGGTCACTTATTACTTGGAGTGTGCGAGTCCAGGTGGGGTAGAGGAACAAAGGGATCTCGGAGTGCAAATACACAAATTACTAAAAGTTGCGACACAGGTTAGCAAAGCCATAAAAAAGCAAACCAAGCTCTAGGGTGTATTTCTAGAGGTATAGAATTGAAAAGTAGGGAAGTTAGGCTAAAACTGTATTGAACCTTAGTTAGACACACTTAGAGTACTGCGTACAGAGTTGGTCGCCATCTGATAAAAAGGATATAGAGGCACTGGAGAGGGTGCAGAGAAGATTTACAAGGATGATACCAGAAATGCGAGGGTATACATATCAGGAAAGGATGAACAGACTGGGTCTCTTTTCTCTTGAAAAAAGAAGGCTGAGGGCTGACCTAATAGAGGTCTTTAAAATTATGAAAGGTTAAGATAGAGTGGATACAGAGAGAATGTTTACACTTGTGGGGAAGAGCATAACTAGAGGCCATCAATATAAGATATTCACCAAGAAATCCAATAGGGAATTCAGAAGAAACTTCTTTACCCAAAGACTGGTGAAAATGTCGAACTCGCTGCCACAGGGAGTGGTTGAAGTGAATAGTATGGAAGCCTTTAAGGGGAGGCTAGACCAGCATGTGAGGGAAAACGGAATAGAGGGTTATGCTGACAGATTTAAATGAGGAGCGACGGGAGGAGGATCGAGTGGAGAATAAACGCCGGCAAGGACTCGTGAGGCCGAATGGCCTGTTTCTGTGTTGTATGTCCTATGTCAAGTAATCCTATGTATACGTAATTCCTTTCTGCTCACTGGACTCATTGAAGGCGGTTTCTGTTCCGCAGCAGGAGGTGAGCAAACCGGAGTCCAACAGACCTCCTCATTGTAACTGTGAACCCGATTTCATAAATACTGTGAGGGAAATTTAAACACAATTGGTGCTGTAACTGCGCTGGGAGTGTTTGATAGGACAGTCGTGAGGGAGCTTTCGCTCTCTATATAATCTGTACTTTACCTACCCTGGGAGTGTTTGATAGGACAGTGTGCAAATAGCTTTAGTCTGTATCCAAACGGTGCTGTACCAGTCCTGACAGGGTTGGCTGCAACAGTGCAAAGGGAACATTAATCTGTATCTAACCCGTGCTGTAGAGTGCCCTGGAGCGTTCGATGTTGCCCTTTAGAGAGGGACCTTTACTTTTTATCGAACTGGTGCTGCAGCTACCCTGGGAGTGTTTGATGGGACAGTGTAGAGGGAGCTTTAATCTGTATCTTACTCATGCTGTAGATACCCTGGGAGTGTTTAATGGGTAGCGTAGTGGGAGCTTAACTCTGTATCTAACCGATTGTAACTGGTTTGGGATTGATTGATGGGAATGTGTAGAGGGAGCTTCAATCTGTTTCTAACCCTTGTTTTGCCTGCGCTGGGAATGCTTGATGGGACCGTGCAGAGGAGCTTCATTCTTTATCTAACCCTTGGTGTACCGGCCTGATCACAGTTCATTGAAACCTGGTTTAGAGAGGGGAAATCATCCAGGGTTCCTGCTCTTGATCACTGGCGAGTGAACCTATAGGTGTGACAGAGTTGAAATAATCCTGGCTTCCTGTTTTTGATCACTGCCCAGTGAACCCTGAGATTGAGAGATAGGAAGGCAGCCACGGTTCATGCTCACGATCACTGTCCAGTGACACCTGGGTTACAGATAGGGGAAGTAAGCCAAGATTCTGGCTTCTGATCGCTGTCCAGTGACACTTAGATTAGAGAGATGGGAAATCAGGCAACGTCCCTGCTCCTGATCAGTGTCCAGTGACCCCTGGGATTGAGAATGTGGATCATGCAGTTGCCCTATTCCTGAATACTGTCCAGTTGCTCCTGGGTTAGAGAGAAGATAAATCAGTCAAGGTTCATGCTCCTGATAACTGTCCAGTGACACATAATTTTGAGAGGTGAGAGTGAGCCAGGGTTCCTGCTCCTGATCAATGTCCAGCGACCCTGAGTTTGAGAGAGTGCGATTGAGCCAGGGTTCCTGCTCCTGATCAGTGTCCAGTGACTCCTGGGATTCAGAGGGTGGGATTGTACCAGGATTCCTTCTCCTGATCACTGTCCAGTGACACCTAGTTTAGACAGAGGGGCAATCAGCCAAGGTTCCTGCTCCTGATCACTGTCCAATCAACCTCTGTGTTAGAGAATGGGAAATTATCCAGGGTAACGGCTCCTGATAAATATCCAGTGAACCCTGGGTTTAAGAGGGTGGGATTGAGACGTGATTCCTGCTCCTGATCACTGTCCAGTGACCCCCGCGTTAGAGAGTGGGGGCATCACCCACGTTTCCTTCTCATCTCTGTCCAGTGATCCCTTGATTAGGGTGATGGGAAATCAGCAACGGCACCTGCTCCTGATCACTGTCCAGTGACCCCTGGATTTGAGAGGGTGGGATTAAGCAAGGTTTCCTGCTTATGTTTGTTGTCCAGTGACACCTGGGTTTGAAAGGGTGGATATGAGCCAGGGTTCCTGCTTCCAATATAATTGTATATATAATACAATCAGAGATCGCATGATTCAGAATCTTTAGTGCACTGTTTCCATAGTAACTCGCCATGTTCAGGTGACTGGGCTGAGGTCTATGACAAACACCAATGATTATTCCTATTCATGTGACTGATCCACTTGAAACTGAAATCACTTTGGCAGTTCCTCATGTAACATGATTGGATTGTTGTTGAGCTTTTAGATAATCAGTGATAACTAGATTAAAACCTTTCACCCTTCCGACCTACTCCACCCTTCCTATACCCTTTTAGACTTGTAGACTGTTTGATGTGCCAGTGAAGAGAGAGTTATGAATCAGTATCTAACGCGTGCTGTACCTTTCAAGGAACTGTTTGATGGAACAGTGTAGTGGGAGTTTTACTCTGTATCTAGTCAGTTTTTTACCTGCCCTGGGAGCGTTTGATGGGACAGTTTGTCTGGCTGTAGCTACCCTGGGAGTATTTGATGGGGCAGTGTAGAGGGATCTTTACTTTTTATCTAATCTGTGCTGTAGCTACCCTGGATGGAACAGCGTATAGGCAGCTTTACTCTGTATCTAACCCAAGATTTTCCTGCCCTAGTAGTGTGTGGCGGGAGGTGGAAAAGGAGCTTAATTGAGTATCTAACATGTGCTGCATCTGACTTGGGAGTGTTTGAAGGTGTAGAGATTTGGCCAATTAGCAACTTATCTCTAGTCTTTCAAATAATCAGGATCGACTGCAAATCAATGTGGTGGGTATATTGTGTTTAATCAGAGTCTAAGACGGAAAATAACATGCTTGCTATACAACAAAACCATACGACCGTGACAAGCAGCTGGTACAGGTCCCGATCGGATAGACGGCTGGCGTGTGTCAACAATTCTCAGGCTTCCGGCCTCACTCTCTCTCTCCCTCTAGAGCATTCGATTTGGTGAGCATGGGATCACTCTTAAAAGAGCGTTGGACCAGCCCAACTTCTGCTCGGCTCTCCCCTCCACCGTCTGTGTGGGCAAGCACTCGGGTGTTACTTTCATTGTCTTTTTAGGGGTGGGCCTGAGGTCGTTATTGACAAGACCATTTAACCTATAGAGGTTCCTCCAAAACCTCATCACCCAATGACGCCTCAAGATCTTTGTCTTGGTAGTTGGATGAAAGCCATCCCCAAAAGGGCGGTCTCATTACTTCATCCAATTTCTCTTATTGTTTAATCTTTCTGAAGGTTCTTCCATTGGAATTTGTGTCTTATCTCTCTTGTCTCTATCCTCCGTGACCCAGCAAGTACAGGGTCCGACCCTGTCCCTCTTATTCATGGCCCCAGCCAGAGCTGTCGCACTTTAACCAGTCGGTATCTCACCTTCATCTTGCAAATGGCCCATTCTAAGATGGATACCTCAGCCTCCTCATGTTACTTTCATTCTATATCTTTTCCTAATTAACTTTTAATTATCTTCGCAAGCAGTTCTGTTAAACAAACTCCAAATTCTATCTGTCGAGATTATAATATGGTTATTAGTAATAATGGAAGAAGCATTGGTTGGGCCTTCACTGGCCAAATTTAAGATACATTAACAAAGTCAAAACACTAACTTACAAATAACAGCCAGCTAGCCTGGCAGGGCCATCCTATGAGCCCCTGTGTGGAATGTGTATGCCTCACCTAATCTAACAGATTAAAAAGACTGTCTCAAATTCTAATACAAGTTTTCCAGAAAAAACGAAACTTAATCAATCCACTTACTTGTCTCGAGCCGAATCATTCAATCATTTAAACACAGTATTATTCGTGTAGCCATATACATTTTAGGAGCCCCTAGTTTCTTACAGTTTCTGTATGTACAGTCAGTTTGAGGTCAATGGTCAGTTTCTGGATGTGCAGTCAAGTTGTGGGCAGATGGTCACTTTCTGGTTGTTCGAAAAGATTGTTGTCAGTTGCTCAGTTTATGTTTATTGTTCAGGTTGTGGTCAGTTGGTCAGTTTCTGAGTATCTGTTCAAATTGCAATAGGGTCAGTTTTTGGTTATTCGACCAGAATGTGGTCACTTTCTGTGTGTACGGTCAGGTTGTGGTCAGTTGGTCAGTTTCTCTGTGCTCGGTCAGGTTGTGGTCAGTTGGTCAGGTTCTGTGTGCTCGGTCAGGTTGTGGTCAGTTGGTCAGGTTCTGTGTGCTCGGTCAGGTTGTGGTCAGTTGGTCAGGTTCTGTGTGCTCGGTCAGTATAGAGACAGTTGGTCAGGTTCTGTGTACTCGGTCAGATTGTGTTCAGTTGGTCAGGTTCTGTGTGCTCGGTCAGTATGTAGTCAGTTGGTCAGGTCCTGTGTGCTCGGTCAGTATAGAGTCAGTTGGTCAGGTTCTCTGTGCTCGGTCAGGTTGTGTTCAGTTGGTCAGGTTCTGTGTGCTCGGTCAGTATAGAGTCAGTTGGTCAGGTTCTGTGTGCTCGGTCAGTATAGAGTCAGTTGGTCAGGTTCTGTGTGCTCGGTCATGTTGTGGTCAGTTGGTCAGTTTCTGTGTGCTCGGTCATGTTGTGGTCAGTTGGTCAGGTTCTGTGTGTTGTTCAGGTTGTGGTCAGTTGGTCAGTTTCGGAGTATCTGTTCAAATTGCCAGATGGTCAGTTTCTGTTTATTCGATCAGAATGTGCTCACTTTCTGTGTGTACGGTCAGGTTGTGGTCAGTTGGTCAGGTTCTGTGTGCTCGGTCAGGTTGTGGTCAGTTGATCAGGTTCTGTGTGCTCGGTCAGTATAGAATCAGTTGGTCAGATTCTGTCCGCTCGGTCAGTGTGTGGTCAGTTGGTCAGGTTCTGTGTGCTCGGTCAGGTTGTGATCAGTTGGTCACGTTCTGTGTGCTCGGTCAGGTTGTGGTCAGTTGGTCAGGTTCTGTGTGCTCGGTCAGTATAGAGTCAGTTGGTCAGGTTCTGTGTACTCGGTCAGATTGTGTTCAGTTGGTCAGGTTCTGTGTGCTCGGTCAGTATAGAGTCAGTTGGTCAGGTTCTGTGTGCTCGGTCAGTATAGAGTCAGTTGGTCAGGTTCTGTGTGCTCGGTCAGTATGTAGTCAGTTGGTCAGGTCCTGTGTGCTCGGTCAGTATAGAGTCAGTTGGTCAGGTTCTCTGTGCTCGGTCAGGTTGTGTTCAGTTGGTCAGGTTCTGAGTGCTCGGTCAGTATAGAGTCAGTTGGTCAGGTTCTGTGTGCTCGGTCAGTATAGAGTCAGTTGGTCAGGTTCTGTGTGCTCGGTCATGTTGTGGTCAGTTGGTCAGGTTCTGTGTGGTCGGTCAGGGCGTGATCAGTTGGTCGTATTCTGGGTGCTTGGTCAAATTGTGGTCAGTTTGTCGGTTTCTGGGTATTCTGTGAGATTCTGGTCGTTCAGTCAGTTGGTTAGCTCCTTGGTTTTCGTTAAGTTTGTGGTCAGTTGGTCAGTTTCTGAGTTTTCTGTCAGTTTCTGGCCAGTTGGACAGTTTCTGGGTACTTGATCAGGTTGTCATCATTTGGCTTGTTTCTTAGTGCTCTATCAGGTAGTGATCAGTTTGCCAGTTATTTGGTGCTGGGTTAGATTCTGGTCAGTCGGCCAGTTTATTGGTTAACGGACAGGTTGTGTTCAGTTGGTTAGTTTCATAGTGGTCAGCCTGCTCTTGTCGGTTGGCCACTTATTTAGTGCTTGGTTAGACTCTAGTCAGTTGTCCAGTTTCTGGGTTATCAATTTCGTTGATATGAACTGATCAGTTTTATTTAATTTATTCATTCACGGGATGAGGGGAACGCTGGCAAAACCAGCCTTTATTGCCCATCCCTTATTGCCCTTGAGAAGGTGGTGGTGATCCGCCTTATTGAACCGCTGCAGTCCTTGTAGTGAAGGAACTGGAAATGTGCTGTTAGTCAGGGAGTAGCAGGGCTTTGACCCAGCGACGATGAAACAAAGGTGATATATTTCCAAGTAAGAATGTTGTGTGACTTGGATGGGGATCTGGAGGTGGTGGTGTTCCAATGCACCTGCTGCCCTTGTCCATCAATGTGGTAGAGATCGCGGGCTTGGGAGGAGCTGTCGAAGAAGGCTTGGCGACTTGCTGCAGTGCATCTTGTAGCTGGTACACATTGTTTGAAAATTGATTCACGGGATGTGGGAGTCGCTGGCAAGGTCAGCCGTTATTGTCCATCCCTAATTTCCCGCACTTTCAGAGGACTGTTAAGAGCCAACCACATTGTTGTATGGGCTGGAGTCACATACAGTCCAGACTGATAAAAGGCAGTTCTCCTTCGCTAAAGGGCATTAGTGAAACAGATGGGTTTTTACGATAGTTTCCTGAAAAACTAGCTTTTCTTCAAATTCCTGATGAATTCAAATAACTGAATTTAAACACCCCAACAACCTTGGTGGGACCTGACTTCAGGTCCCTGGATCATTAATCCAATTTTCTGGATTATTAATCCAGTAATTTAACCACCATGCTACCGTAACCCGCAGTCACATTGCAGTCACCGTGCGCCAGTGGTGGAGGGACTGAATGTTTAAGATGTTGGATTTGGTGCCAATCAAGTGGGCTGCTATGAATTGGATGGTGTCCACCTGCATTAGTTTGATGGGCTGTATTGGTTTGATGGGCTGTATTAGTTTGATTGGCGGTATTAGTTTGAGGTTCTCTATTAGTTTGAGGTTCTCTGTCAGTTTGAGGTTTTCTATTAGTTTTAGGGGCTGTATTATATGAAGTGCTGTATTAGTTTGAATTGCTCTATGAATTTGTTGTGCTGCATTAGTTTTAGTTGCCGTATTTGAGGTGCTGCATGTGTTTGACGTGTTGTATGAGTTTGAAGGGCTGAATGAGTTTGAGTTGCAGCATTAGTTTGAGGTTGTATTAGTTTGCGAGACTCTATGAGTTAGAGAAGATGTATTAGTTTGAGTTGCTGTATCATTGTCAGGTAAAGTATCATTTTGAGGACCTTCATTATTCTTAGGGATTGTATTAGATTGGTTATTTTTATTCGATATAATAGTCTCATTATTTGAGGGCGCATATTAGTTTGAGGATCCATCGACACAAATTCCCCACGTTAATTCAATAGCTGAAGGGCTACAGTTAAAGAGGACAGCCCCATCCCAGAGTGCAGCAGAGGTGCCCTGAGAGGACACTCTAACATTCGGAATTTAATTACTGAATGGCCACAGTTAAAGAGGGTAGACCCATCCCAGAGTGCAGCAGAGCAGCCCTGAGAGATAAATCTAACATTCGGAATTTAATTACTGAATGTCCCCAGCAGAGTGAAGGACATCTCAGAAACAATATGAGATCTAGCGAAGGCCCTGACGGAGATTGAAGAAACAAGACCATTGCTAGGAAAATACAGCTGACAATTTTCATCGGTTCATTAATGGGATCAGAATTCTCCAGTCGTTGGGGGTTTCAATTTGAATCTCAGCACTAAATATATTCCATCACAACAGGGACTTAACTGGGCTGTGGTAATCTGTTTGTTCAACTTTTTAAAATACTATTTTGAGCGATGTTGCAACCTCAATGTCCCCGTGGAGATCCCGTAGTGTATAAATTAAAGGCTCTGGAAAAGTATCGCCTCAGTGTTTAATTCAGAGAGATTGGCTGCAGCACGAAGGGACACATCGCTTCACACAGAAAATGATGGAAATATATTTAAGAGTGGAGAAAATATACTACATGATCATTGCCGTCATTGGAGTTCCTGGTAAGTGACTCTAACCATTGAAGGTGTGTAAATCTGAGTGTTAGCTGGTCTCTGGTTTTGCTCTGTGACTGATCATGTTACATCCTCGTCTAGTGGTCACCGTTATACAGACCCCCAATCAGTGATATCATTTCGTTTAGTCAAATGTCCTGAATTACCTCTGCGGTTTTACTGAAAGTAAACCTCTGTTTGTAACTCACGGGCTAGCAGAACAATCAAGTTATTGCCTTTAGTGGAATATCGTGTACTGTTGAATGAGACCTCAGTGTGAGCAACTCTCTCAGAGAATGTATTAGTGGAAGGGACTGTCACTGAAGAACTAGATTCAGTGTGGGTCACTAACCGGAGTGGAAGGCCTGACAACAATGGCCATGAATTACTGGGAGTATCTGTCACTGTAGAATTGTACTTAGTGTGGGTCACTAACCAGAGTGGAACAGCTGACCCCAGTGGCCATGTATTATTAGGAGTAGCTTTAAATGTAGAATTGTACTCAGTGTGGTTCACTAACTGGACTGGAACGAATGACCCCAATGGTCATGTATTACTGGGAGTATCTGTCACTGTAGAATTGTGCTGTGTGTGGGTCACTAACCGGAGTGGAATACCTGACCCCAGTGGCCATGCATTACAGGATATATCTGTCACGGTAGAACTGTACGGAGTGTGGGTCACTAACCAGAGCGGACCACCTGACCCCAGTGTCCATGTATTACTGGGTATATCTGTCACGGTAGAACTGTCCTGAGTGTGGGTCACTAACCAGAGTGTAACGCCTGACTCCATTGTCCATCTATTACTGGGAGTATCTTTCAATGTAGAATATTACTGAGTGTGGCTCACTAACCGGAGTGGACCATCTGACACCAGTGTCCATGTATTACTGGGACTATCTGTCACTGTAGAATTGTACAGAGTGTGGCTCACTAACCGGAGTGGACCATCTGATCCCAATGTCCATGTATTACTGGGACTATCTGTCACTGTAGAATTGTACTGAGTGTGAGTCACGAACCGCTGTGGAACAAGTCGGTTCTACGTTGAATTCAGTGTTTTCGGTGACTGATCTCTACCCTCCATGGAGCGGCATTCGTGTTTTACGAATGTAATCGATGGCGAACGGATATATTTCTGCTGTTGTTTGAACATGTTTGGGAATACATGTATAAATTGAAATGCATGGACACTGCTCTGTTTCCTACTGAACTGCAACAACTGAAACAGATGTTAATGATTTAGTGACATGCAAACAGCAGGACAGCATTGTTCCATTATTCAAATCCTCTGTATAATGACTTATTCTTATTCTATGTATAGGTACCGTAAACACTTTAGCTGTTTTGATGTCGATTAATCCACTTCCCCTAACACGGGCATGGGAATCTGTGGGTCATGAATGTTGAATTTTATTATCTTGCTATTAGACACGATGAATATTGGGCTGTGGTTAATGATTATTCCACTTCTGTTACTGATTATGGTTTGATGAACTATTTCTTAACTATGATTCAGGTTCTCTACACAGGTAACCTGCACCGATCTCTGTCCTTAGCTCAGTGAGTTGTGTCCCTGCGAGGAGAGACACGTATAACTGAAGAACATGCATATCTGGTTTTCATAATACGGTGATCAGTCCGGGGGCAGAAAATAATAACATTATTAATCTCTGATTAATGAATTAATGCTGCAATGCTTCAATAAATAAGACAATTCAATATCCGCAATGTTGTGAAAAAACTGATGACTGTGATTAATTTGTACTCAAGTTACGGAGAACTCCATAGAATCTACATCACAAAACAGGCCATTCGGCCCTACTAGTTTAAGCCAGTGTTTATGCTCCACAGAAGCCTCCTCCCACCCCTCTTCATCTAAACCAATCAGCATAAACTTCTGCTGCTTTCTACCTCATGTACTTATCTGGCTTCCCCTTAAATGCATCTCTGCTATTCGCCTCAAGTACTCCAAGTTGTAGCGAGTTCCACATTCTAACCATTCTCTGAGGAAGTAAGTTCTCCTGAATTCCTTAATGGATTCATTAGTGACTATCTTATATCGATAATCTCCAGTTTTTGACTCACCTCACAAGTGCAAACATCTACTCTATGTTACTCCTTCATAATTTAAAGGCCTCCTCTATTAGGCCGCCACTCAAACTTCTCTTTTGTAAAGAAAAGAGCCCCAGCCTGTATAATCTTTCCTCAATGGTTATAATCTCTCAGTTCTGGTATCAGCCTTGTAAAAAAATTGTACCTTCTCCTCTGCCTTGATATCCTTTGTGTAATATGGAGACCAGACCTGTGCACAGTATACTAACTGTGGTATAACCAAGGTTCTATATAATCTTATGATAACCCCTTTAATTTTCGATTCTATTCATCTTGAAATGAACCACAGTGCTTTGTTTCCATTTTATGGCCTTGTTAACCTGCGTTGGTACTTTAAATGATTTGTGAATCTGTACAACTGAAACCCGATGACACTCCACCCCATTCAGACTCTTATTTTACAAGGAGTATTTGGGAACCTTATTCTTCCTACCAAAATGCAACACCTCAAATTCAGCTATATTTAAATTAATTTATACACCCATTTTGCAAGTTTATTAATGTCTTCATGTATTGTGTTGCATTCTTCCTCTGTATTAACTCTATTCCCAATTTGGATCTGTCTGAAAATTTGGAATTTGTGCTTCTTCTTCCGAGTCAATATCGTTTATGTAAATGTTGAACAACAGTGGTCCCAGCGCCGATCCTTGTGGAACACCACTTCTCACCTTCCACCAATCTGAGTAAATACCTTTATCCCTTGCTCCCTGTTTTCTGTTTTTGTAGCCAGCTCGCTATCCATTCCGCTGCTTGTCCATTAACTCAACTTGCTCTGTGATTCAGTCTTCTTTGCGGTAACTTATCGAAGGGCTTCAGAAAAATAAATTATATTACATCTACTGCATAACCCTTATCTGCTCTTTCTGATATTATTAAAAGATTTCAATAAGGTTGGTCAAGCATGACCATTCCTTTTGGAATACGATCTGACTACTCTTTATTATATTTTGTGTTGCTAGATGTTTTTCTATTACGTCTTTGAGTAAGGATTCCATTATCTTTCCTGCCACCAACATTATGCGAACTGGTTAGTAGTTCCTTGGACTTGTTCTACCTACCATTTAATATGCAGGAATAACATGTAAATGGTGAACCACAGCGGTCTTCCCTTCCCTTCCTCGACTTCTCTATCTCCATTCCAGGGGTTAGGCCGTCCACCAATGTCTACTATAAGCCCACCAACTCCCGCAGGAAACTTGAGTATATTTCCTCCCACCCGACTTCCTGGAAGGGATCTATTCTATTCTCAAAGTTTCTCAGCCTACGTTGCAAATGTTCTGACGATGCCTCCTTCTACACCAGAGCTGCAGAAATATCTTCATATTTCCTCACCGAGCATTCACCTCTATTATGATTGACAGGTCCCTCGACCGTGTCAATCCGTCGTTGATGCCATCACCACTTGCCCTCCGTGCCAGAACCCAGACAGGTTTCCCCTTGTCCTCAGCTTCCACTGCACCATCCTTCACATTCAACGGATCATCCACTGCCATTTCCGCCACGTCCAGCTAAGGCCACCAACAAACATATCTTCCCCTGCCTTCCCGTCCCACGTGCACTCGCAACACCCTGGTCCACGCTTCCGTCACCCCTAACATCTGCTCCCCTTCCCCGACACCTTCCTATGCAAGCTCAGGAGATGCAACAGCTGCCCTTTCCCCTCTTTCCATCCCACCAGTCGGTGCCCCAAACATTGCATCCACCTGAAACAATAATTTACTTGTACTTCTGCCCATGTATTATATTGTATTCGCTGCCCACGATCCAGTGTTCTGTTCATAGGGTAGACCAAACGCAGAGCTGAACGCCTCCATTCAGTCCGCAAGCATGACCCTGAGCTTCAGCTCACTCGCCACTTTAATTCTATCACCCACTCCCACTCTGGCCTCTCTGTCCTCGGCCTCCTACACTGTTCCCCTTTCAAACTCAATGAGGGACTGCAACGTATTTTTCAAACAGGCTTTTTTATTGCCTGCCGGACTCAAAACTGAGTTTAAAAGCTTCAGCTCATATAAGCCGCTCCCGTTTACTCGGATGACTTATGCTGGTAACGGAGGATGCATCCACCAGAGTCACTGAGAGTGGAGGTGGTGTCCGCTGGGGCTTGGCGTGGAGATCCCGGTACACGGCCGGCGGGCTGGTCCAAGCACTTGGGGTCTACATAACTTTCTCTGCCTAATTTGCCATGCTTCCCCTCCCCCTCTGTTATTCTGCTGTAACCAGTTACACCGCCTCTGGACACATCTTCTGTTGCTTTAATTGTCCCATTCGCCTTGCGCCATCATCACTTTAGTCATTGAATCACTCCTGCCCTCCAGCCGATCACAGACATTCCTCTTTGTTCCTTCCTTATGCTACCGCACTTTTCTCTGACTCTATCATTGTTTTAATACCGTTAATAGCTGATATCTACCAGTTCTGATGAAATGTCATCGACATGAAACGTTAACTCTGTTTGCCTCTCCACAGATGCTGCCTGACCTGTTGAGTGTTTTCAGCAATGTCTTTTTTTCATTTAGACTTACAGCAGTCTCAGTATTTTGCTTTTCCTCAAATACTTAGGCCTGGATATTAAGAGTGGTGGGTTACGTAGGCGATGGCACGGGGTGTGGGGGCTGGATGCAGACTATCAGACAGGATGCCCGGAAGTCCGCGTATTCCCGGATTTTGGGGTGCCTCAACTCCACAGCACCCGTCCTGTGTCCTTGACTGGTTCCCCACCCCGGGAAGTCAGCCTGATTAATTGTCGGGCTTCCATTCGGACGGGGGATGGGGGACTCTGGAACAGCATCAGGTCGGTCACGTGCACAACAATGTCGGGGGGTGGATGGGACGTCCGATCCCGGCTGTATCCCATCATGGACCCGGGCGTTTGACCGGTCCTGGTAGGATGTCCAATCCCCAGTGTTGGGGATTTTCGACCGCGGGATTCTATCCATGGGGGTGTCGTGCGATGGGTAGAGCTTGCGGGGCCGGGTTAAAGCATTTCCGCTGCTCTGGAAACACGGCCAGCCAGAGTAAAACCTGTAAAAGAGGTTAAATCAGAGGCTGCCTGCTGCATTAAAATATTTAAATTGCCAATCCGCCTCCTGGGAGCGGTTCGCTGCCCGCCCCTGTCCCGTTTCAGTTAAACTCGGCAGCGGGCGGATTAGAAGCGGGTTGGGGTCGGGGCGAAATTTTAAATTTGAAACCCTTACCCGACCCCAATGTTTTTGAGGTGTTGAAATCCAGCCCTTACTGTCTGGGCTCAGACACGGAGAATGTTTCTACATTGTTTTTCCCAGTCTCTTTTCCCTTCTCTTTTTACAGTGAATTTTGTGGCGATTGTGATCCTATCCCGGGGAAAGTGTGGGCTCTCCACCTGCACCTCTCGCTACCTGGTGGCCATGGCAGCGGCCGATCTACTGGTCATTGTCACTGAGGTCATACTGAACCGGATCAATCTGCATTACTTCCCTTTGTCTTTCCTGGACATCACCCCAGTGTGTAGTGTTCTCACTGTCCTTATCCTTGCAGCCACAGACTGTTCTGTCTGGTTCACCGTCACTTTCACCTTTGATCGATTAGTAGCCATTTGTTGCCAAAACCTGAAAACTAAATATTGCACCGAGAAAACAGCGGCTGTGGTTCTGGGAACAACCTGCATTCTGCTCTGTTTAAAAAACGTTCCCTTCTACTTTACATTTCAACCCTGGGTGATAATCAGCAATGTACCGTGGTTCTGTGACGAAATCCCAAGCTATTTCACTGAGCCCGGCTGGGTGGGATTTGAGAGGTTTACTACGGTTTTAACCCCATTGCTCCCTTTCGCTTTAATTCTGTTGCTCAACGCTCTGACAATCAGACACATTATAGTGGCCAGTCGTGTCCGTAAGGGACTGAGGGGTGAGAGCAAGGGAGAGAATGGCAGAGACCCAGAGATGGAGAGCAGAAGGAAGGCTGTGATTTTACTCTTCACCATATCCGGCAGCTTCATACTGCTATGGTTGGTATATGTTATAGATTTCTTATATTATACCATTACAGGAACAAATCCCAATGATTACAAAGTTTCTTTATTTATCTTTGATAAAGTCGGATTCATGCTGCGTAATTTAAGTTGCTGCACAAACACATTTATTTATGGGGTGACCCAGTCCAAGTTCAGAGATCAGGTGAAGAACGCGGTGAAATATCCGCTCAGCTCAATTATTCAATTCATTAATAATCAGAACAACTGAGCGCAGCCCAGAGGCGGGTCCCAGTGTTTCCAGTCCAGGAATGTAATATTCAGCCTCAGACTGCCATCCACCGAATTAAACCAGTAATCGCTGGTGATCTGAAAATACACCCAGCGGCGGGGCGAGTACAGTGCTTGGGACTCGGCACTGTTTCTGATTGACAGCTCCCACATTGTCTTTCGAGACATGACCACTGGTTTGCTGCTTTCTATCTGAGCTCTTCTGTAAAGAGTCTCTTCAGCTCTTTAGTGCAGCAATTCATTCGCAGCTTCCACAGTAAGAGCCTCGTCAACAGGTAGGCAGACAGAACAGAGCTGCAGTTCAGGGGATTATATTATAGGGAATATACAGCACACAAACAAGCCATTCGGCCCAACTAGGCCGTGTTGATGTTTATGCGCCACATGAGTCTTCTCCCATTGCATCTACCTCATCTCAGCCTCTCAGCATTTCTTTCTGTTCCCCTTTCTCTCATTTACTCGTCTATTTTCCTTTTGAAAGAATATAAGATATTTCCTTCAACCACTTCCTGTGGTAATGAGTTCCACATCCTAAACACTCCCTGAGGAAAGAAATTGCTACGTATTTCCCTAATGGATTTATTATTAACTATTTGGTATTTATCGCCCCAAGTGTTGTATTCACCAACAAGTGTAAACATTCTCTCCACTTCTACCCTGTTCAGTCTTTCCCGATAGCTGTAATCTTTCAGTCCTGGTGCCATCCATATAAATATTTGTAAGACCGAAGCTATTGGACCACTGCCACAAAAACCGTTACCGACTCCACCCATCTGCTTAGCACCTGTCGAAGGCAGAATCAGACTATTTGCATCCTTGCTCTCGTATCTGACCACAGGATGATCTTCCGACCACATATCCACTCCATCATCAGGACGGATTACTTCCACCTCCGTAACATCGCCGAATTTCGCACCTGCCTCAGCTCATCTGCTGTTCAAACCAACATCCATGCCTTTGGAGCTCTAAACTTGATAACACCAAATCCCTCCTGACCGGCTTCCCATCTCCCACCCTCCATAACTAGAGCTCATCCAAAATTCTGCTGCCCATAACCTAAAGCACACCAAATCCCGGTAAACCACCACCCCTGTGGTCGTTGATCTACGTTGACTCCCATTCCAGCAATACCTTAATATTAAAATTATCATCCTTGCTTTAAAATCCTTACATGGCCTCGCCCTCCCTATCTCTGCAAACACCACCAGCCCCACAACACTTCGAGATCTCTGTGCTCCTCTAATTCTGGCCTCTTGCACATCCCCGATTTTAACCACGCCACCATTGGCAGCTGTGCTTTCCGCTTCATGGATCCTAAGCTCAGGAGTCCCCTCCATAAACCTCACTGTTTCTTTAAATCTCCCTCCTCCTTTAAGATGCTGCTGAAAACTTACCTCTGTGCAAAGCTTTTGTTCATCTTTCCTAATATCTTTTATGTGGCTCGGTGTCAAATATTGTTCAATGCCGCTCCTGTGAAGCGCGTTGGTTCATTTTACTATGTTAAAGGCGCTATATAAATGCAAGTTGTTGTTGTGACTATTTTTGCGCTTTCTCCAGTGCTTCTATGCGCTTTATATAGTATGGAGACCATAAAATGCATAGTTCTCTAGGTGTGACCTGACCTGCGTCCTGTACAAATTTAATACAATATACAAAGTATTTACAGCACAGAGACAGGCCATTAGACCCAAAATGTCCATGTTGTTGTCCATGCTCCACACGAGCCCCCACCCACCCTCCTTCATCTAACCCAGTCCAATTACCTCTCTATTCCATTACCCTCATGTGCTTATCTCGCTCCCCCTAAAATGTGTCTCTGCTATTCGCATCAACTATTCCTTGTGGTAGCGCGTTCCACATTCTGGCCACTCATTTTGTAAAAAGATTTATCCTGAATTCCCAATGGGATTATATAATGAACTTCTTAAATCTATGGCCCCGAGATCTGGTCTCTCCTGCAAGTGAAAACAACTTCTCTAAAAACCCTATCAAATTCTTTCAAAATATTAAAGAACTCTCTCTGATCATCCGTCAGCCTTTTACCTAAAGAAAAATGCCCCAGCCTGTTCAATCTTTCCTGACAGGTGTAACATTTCATGCCTGGTATCATTCTAGTAAATACTTTTTGTACATTCGTCAGTCCGTCTATGCCTTTTTATAAGATGGAGACCAGAATTGTTCGTAGTACTCCAATTGTGATCTAGCCAAGGTTCCATACAAGTTTAACATAACGTCTGTGCTTTACAATTCTATCCCGCTAGAAATGAACCCAAGTGCTTTGTTTGTTTGTTACGGCATATTCAATCTCCATTGCAACTTCTCGTGATTTATGTAACTGTATTATCACATCCCTCTGTTCCTCTACCCCGTTTGGAACTTATTTTCCAAGGAGTATGTGACCTCCCTATTCTTCCTATTAAAATGCCCAACCTCATCTTCTCCATATTGAGTTTCAGTTGCCAATTACACGCCCATTCTCCCAGTTTATTAACGTCTTCCTGTACTTTGTTGCAGTCATTCTCTGTATTTACTATAATCCCACATTTATGTGGCATCCATAAAGATGGAAATTGCACTTCAGATTCCTGATCCCAAATTGTTTAAGTAAATGGTGAACAATAGTGGTCCCAGCATCGATCCTTGGGGAACACCACTTCCCACCATTTGCCAACTTCACAACTTTTGAATTATATTGCCTTAGAAATAAACCCCAGTTCATTGTTAGCATTACAATTGCTTTGCTGACCTGTGATACTGCTTTTAATTATTTGTATCCTTGTATCCCTAGAGTCCTTTGCTTGTCTGCCACGTTCAGTTTTGCCAAATTTGCTGACGTTAGAAAGACAGGTGGGAAAGCAAGTTGTGAGGAGGACAGAAAGAGTCTGCAAAGGATCATAGATAGGTTAAGTGAGTGGGCAAAAAATTAAGGTTATCCACGTTGGTAGGAAGAAAGCACAAGCAAACTATTGTTTAACTGGAGAGAGACTAAAAAAATCTGCTGTACAGAGGGATCTAGGGGTCCTCGTACATGAAACACAAAATGTTAGCATGCAGGTACAGCAAATAATTAGGAAGACAAATGGAATGTTGGCCCTTATTGAAAGGGGAATGGTGTGTAAATGCAGGGAGGTCTTGCTACAGCTGCACATTGCGCTGGTGAGACCACATCTTGAGCACTGCGTGCAGTTTTGGTCTCCTTATTTAAGGAAGGATATACTTGCATTGGAGCCAGTTCAGAGAAGGTTCACTAGGTTGATTCCTGAGAGGAAGGGTTTTCTTATGAAGAATGCTTGAGCAGGTTTCGCCTATACACATTGGAGTTTAGAAGAATGAGAGGTGATCTTATTGAAACATATAAGATTCTGAGGGAGCTTGACAGGGTAGATGCAGGGAGGATGTTTTCCTCGTGGGGGAATCTAGAACTAGGGGGCATAGTATCAGAATAAGGTGTCGTCCATTTAAAACGGAGATGAGGAATAATTTCTTCTCTCAGAGGATCGTGAATCTTTGCAATTCTCTAACCCAGAGAGCTATGGAGGCGGAGTCCTTGAATATATTCAAGGCAGAGATAGACAGCTATTTGAGCTACAGGGGCGTCAAGGTGAGCGGGCGGGAAAGTACAGTTGAGGCCAAGATCAGATCAGACATGATCTTATTGAATGGCGGAGCAGGCTCGAGGGGCCAAATGGCCTACACCTGCTCCTATTTCTTATGTTCTTATGTTCTTATGTTAAGCTCTCAGACCCTCCAGCCTGAGTAGCTATGTAAAAGGGTCAAGGACGACCCCAATTTGCTTGGTATTTAGGGACTTACTTTCATAAGTACATAAGATATAGGAGCTGGAGTAGGCCATTTGGCCCTTCGAGCCTGCTCCACCATTCAATAAAATCATGGCTGATCTTCTAGCCTCATCTCCACTTTCCTGCAATATCCCTATATCCTTTGATGACCTTAATATTCAAAAATCTATCGATCTCTGTCTGGAATATTATCAACGACTGAGCCTCCCGCCCTCTGGGGAGGAGAATTTCAAAGATTCATCACCCTCTGAGTGAATACATTTCTCCTCATCTTTCGGCACCATTGATATTTTATTCTTTTAAAGCAAAATATGCCAGTAAAATGAGTAAGGAGCTAAATGTAATGCAGGAATGAGGGTCAGTTAGAAGGTGTTACATGAATGTCCTTTTAACCGAAGGTCAGCTATGATGATATTGAATGATGGAATAGGATGGAAGGGCCGAATGGACTAATCCTGCTCACATTTCTTATGCTCTCATGTTTACCAGTCAGTATATGTACTCTTCAAATCTCTTACTATTCTCCTCTTCGTGTAATACTTTTCCGAGCTTCGATGCCGTGTATACCCAACATTAGTTCATTGATATATGTCAAAAAAGAGCACTTCTACTACTTGCGACCATGGGGAACATCACTGTATTCTTTTATCCAATCTGACAGCCAGCCAGTCACCACTACTCTCTGCTTTCTGACCCTCAGACAATTTTGATTCCATGCTGCCCTGTCGCATTCATCCCATGGGCTACAATTTTACGAGCAGGTCTGTAACGTGGTACTTTTTCAAACGCCTTTTGAAAGTCCATATATACGACATCAAACACACAACCCTCGTGATGTTTCAATTTCCGATAGAAGTGCAACACCTCGCATTCATCTGTGTTAAAGTTCACTTGCCAATTAACTGCGCAGTCTGCATGTTTTCTAATGTCTATTGTGAGATGTCATGTAGAGGAATGTCTCTTCATTATTTGAAGCAAAGCATCGGTTTATTGAATAAAAAATAATATTAATTAATAAAGGCAGACATCTACAACTGTGTCAGGTTTTTGAAGTTTATCAGAAAATCTGAGGATATAGTGAGAGTAAACTCTTGGCTTGTCACTGGACAAACAGGGGGCTATAGGGGGAGAGGAGCTAAACACGATCAAAATCACTAAGGAAGTGGTACTCGGTAAAATAATGGGACTCAAGGCGGATAAATCACCTGGACCTGATGGCTTACATCCTAGATTCTTGAAGGAAGTGGCGGTAGGGATTGTAGATGCATTGGTAATAATTTTTCAAAACTCCCTGGATTCCGCTAAGGTCCCGGCAGACCGGAAAACTGCTAATGTAACACACTTATTTTAAAAGGGCAGTAGACAGAAGGCTGGTAACTATAGACCGGTTAGCCTAACATCTGTGGTAGGTAAAATTTTGGAGTCCATTATTAAGGAAACAGTAACAGGACATTTGGATAATCATAATTTAATAGGACAAAGTCAGCATGGTTTTACGAAGGGGAAGTCATGTTTGACAAATTTGCTGGAGTTCTTTGAGGAAGTAACATATAGAGTGGATAAAGGGGAACCAGTAGACGTAGTGTATTTAGACTTCCAAAAGGCATTTGACAAGGTGCCACACAAAAGATTATTGCTTAAGGTAAAAAATCACGGGATTGGGGGTAATATTCTGGCATGGATAGAGGATTGGCTATCTAACAGAAAGCAAAGAGTTGGGATAAATGGTTCATTCTCAGACTGGCAATCAGTAACTAGTGGTGTTCCACAGGGGTCAGTGCTGGGTCCCCAACTCTTTACAATCTATATTAACGATTTGGAGGAAGGGACCAAGTGTAACATATCAAAATTTGCAGATGATACTAAGATGGGAGGGAAAGTAGTGAGTGAGGAGGACATAAAAAACCTGCAAGGGGACATAGACAGGCTAAGTAAGTGGGCAGAGATTTGGCAGATGGAATACAACACTGGAAAGTGTGAGGTGATGCACTTTGGCAGGAAAAATCCTAGAGCAATTTATTATCTTAATGGCAAGAAACTGGAGAGTACTGAAGTGCAAAGGGATCTGGGGGTCCTGGTGCTCGAAACTCAAAAGGTTAGTATGCAGGTGCAGCAAGTGATTAAGAAGGCAAATGGAATGTTGGCTTTCATTGCTAGGGGGATAGAATATAAAAATAGGGAGGTATTGCTTCAGTTGTACAAGGTATTGGTGAGACCGCACCTGGAATACTGCATACAGTTTTGGTGTCCTTACTTAAGGAAAGACATCCTTGCTCTCGAGGCAGTGCAAAAAAGGTTCACTCGGTTAATCCCGGGGATGAGGGGGTGGTCATATGAGGAGAGGTTGTGTAGATTGGGACTCTACTCATTGGAGTTCAGAAGAATGAGAGGCGATCTTATTGAAACATATAAGATTGTGAAGGGGTTGGATCGGGTGGATGCGGGGAGGATGTTCCCGATGACGGGTGAGACTAGAACTAGGGGACATAGTCTTAGAATAAGGGGCTGCTCTTTCAAAACTGAGATGAGGAGGAACTACTTCACTCAGAGGGTGGTAGGTCCATGGAATATGCTGCCACAAAAAGCTGTAGAAGCTACATCATTAAATAAATTTAAAACAGAAATAGACAGTTTCCTAGAAGTAAAGGGCATTAAGGGTTACGGGGAGCGGGCAGGAATTTGGACATGAGTCTAGGTTCGGATCGGTCATGGCCCTGTGGGTAGTGGAGCGGGCCCAGGGACCGTGTAGCCTGATTCTGCTCCTATTTCGTGTGTGCAATTCTGTTAGATGCAGGAGATGGTTCTGTGATAGTAGATAGTAGATTGGCGGTTAGGATCAGATCAGCCATGATCTTATTGAATGGCGGAGCAGGCTCGAGGGGCCGATTGGCCTACTCCTGCTCCTATTTCTTATGTTCTTATGTTCTTTTCGTATAAGTTTGTGAATATATTATTTATTTCAAATAACAGAACTACTCTCCTGTTTGCTTCAGAATTACTTCATGACTTTCAATATCTATGTATGCACCTAATATCCTTAGCTCCTCCCCCCACCTAATATCTTCAGCTACTCCACACCCCAACTAATAACCTCAGCTCCTCACCACCCCATCTGATATCCTCAGCTCCTCCCCCCCAACATAATATCTTCAGCTACTCCACCTAGATCATCAGTTCCTTCTCAGCCCACATAATATCATCGGTATCCCTTGGGTATATCATTTAATTGTATTGTAATAAGTGGTATTGATTTGATTTAATTTAATTTAAATTAATTATAGGGTAAGGCATGGCAGCACAGCTTAGCCCCGTGGCATGCTCCTTCTGCACTATGTGGGAAACCAGGGGCACTTCCTGTGTCCCTGATGACCATATGTACGGGAAGTGTATCGAGCTGCAGCTACTGGCAGACAGCATTGCGGCGCTGCTGCTGCGAATGGATACATATTGGAGCATCGCGATGCTAAGGAAGTCGTGGATATCCTGTTGAATGAGTTGGTCACACCGCAGGTAAAGGCTGCACAGGTAGGAAGGGAATGGGTAACCGCCAGGCAGCGTAGTAGGCGCAGGCAGGTAGTGCAGGGGTCCCCTGTGGCCATCGCCCTCTCAAACAGGTTTGGATATTGTTCAGGGAGATGGCTTATCGGGGAAGCCAGCAGTGTCCAAATTCCTGGCACCATGGGTGGTTCTGCTGCACAGGACGGGAGGAAAAAGAGGGGTATAGCTATAGTGATACGGGATTATATTGTAAGGGGAATAGATAGGCGTTTCTGCGGCCGCAAACGAGACTCCAGGATGGTATGTTGCCTCCCTGGTGCAAGCGTCAAGGATGTCTCTGAGCGGTTGCAGGGCATTCTGGAGGGGGAGAGTGAAGAGCCAGTTGTCGTGGTGCATATAGGTACCAACGATACAGGGGAAAAACGGGATGAGATCCCTAAAGCTGAATATAGGGAGTTAGCAGGTAAATTAAAAAAATAACACCTCAAAGGTAGTAATCTCAGGATTGCGACCAGTGCCACGTGCTAGTCAGAGTAGAAACAGAAGGATATTTCAGATGAATACGTGGCTAGAGGAATGGTGCAAGGGGGAGGGATTCAAAATCCTGGGTTATATGAACCGGTTCTGTGGGAGTTGGGACCAGTACAAAGTGGAGGGTATGCACCTGGGCAGGACCGGGGCCGATGTCCTAGGGGGAGTGTTTGCTACTGCAAGAGAGTGTTTAAACTAAAATGGCAGTGGGTTGGGATCCTATGCAGGGAGACAGAGGAAAGGGAAGCAAGGATAGAAGCAAAAGGCAGGAAGGAGAAAAGCAAAAGTGGAAGACAGAGAAATCAAGGGTGTAAATCAAATATGGCCAAAGTAAACAATAATTCTAAAAGGTCTGAGTGTGTTAAAAAAACAAGCCTGAAGACCTGTGTCATAATGCGAAGAGCATTCGTCATAAGGTGAATGAATTAACTGCGCAAATAGATGTATACGGATATGATATAATTGGGATTACGGAGACATGGCTCCAGGGTGACCAAGGCATGGGAATTCAACATCCAGTGATATTCAATATTCAGGAAGGACAGACAAAAAGGAAAAGGAGGTGGGGTAGCATTGCTGGTTAAAGAGGAGATTAACTCAATAGTAAGGAAGGATATTAGCTCTGGTGATGTGGAATCTGTATGGGTAGAGCTGAGAAATACCAAGGGGCAGAAAACGTTATTTGGAGTTGTATACAGACCCCCAAACAGTAATGTTGGGTATGGCATTAAACGGGAAATTAGAGACGCGTGCAATAAGGGCACAGCAGTTGTCATAGGTGACTTTAATCTACATATAGATTGTGCTAACCAAATTACTAACAATACTGTGGAGGAGGAATTCCAAGAGTGTATAGGTGATGGTTTCCTGGACCAATATGTCGAGGAACCAAATAGAGATCAGGTCATCTTAGACTGGGTATTATGTAATGAGAAAGGATTAATTTGCAATCTTTTTGTGTGAGGCCTCTTGGGAAGGAGCGATCATAATATGATATAATTCTTCATTAAGATGGAGAGTGAAGTAGTTGACTCAGAGACTAGGGTCATGAATTTAAATAAAGGAAACTACGATGGTATGAGGCGCGAGTTGGCTAGGATGGATTGGGGAGCGTTACTTAAAGTGTTGACGGTAGATAGGCAATGGCAAACATTTAATGATCGCATGGATGAACTACAGAATTTGTTCATCCCTGTTTGGCATAAAAATAAAACAAAAAAGGTGACTCAACCGTGGCTAACAAGGGAAATTATGGATAGCATAAAATTCAAGTAGAGGACATATAAATTGGCCAGATAAAGCAGCAAACCTGAGGATTGGGAGCAGTTTAGAATTGAGCAAAGGAGAACAAAATGATTAATTAAGAGGGGGAATATAGATTATGAGAGTAAGCTTGAGGGGAACATAAAAACTGCCTGTAAAAGCTCCTATAGATAAGTGAAGAGAAAAAGATTTTTGAAGTCAAGCGTAGGTCTCTTGCAGTCAAAATCAGGGGAATTTCTAATGGGGAACAAAGAAATGGCAGACCAATTAAATACATACTTTGTTTCTGTCTTCACAAAGGAGGAGACAAATAACCTCCCAGAGATGTCAAGGAACATAGGGTCTAATGAGAGGGAGGAATTGAATTAAATCAGTATTTGTAGGGAAATGGTGTTCGGGAAATTGACGGCATTGAAGGTCGATAAATCCCCAGGGCCTGATAATATACACCCTCGGGTACTTAAGGAACTGGCCCTTGAAATAGTAGATGCATTGCTGGTCATCTTTCAAAATTCTATGAACTCTGGAACAGTTCCCATGGATTGGAGGGTAGCTAATGTAACCCCACTATTTAACAAAGGTGGTAGAGAAAAAACGTGGAATTATTGATTGGTAAGCCTGACATCGGTAGTGGGCAAAATGCTAGAGTCCATTATAAAAGATGTAATAGCAGAGCACTTGGAAAACAGTGACAGGATCGGACAAAGTCAACATGGATTTACAAAAGGGAAATCATGCCTGACTAATCTACTGGATTTTTTTTAGGATGTAACTGGTAGAATAGATAAGGGTTAAACAGTGGATGTGGTGTATTTGGACTTTCAGAAGGCTTTCGATAAGGTCCCGCATAAGAGATTAGCGTGCAAAGTTAAAGCACATGAGATTGGGGGTGAGGTACTGATTTGGATAGAGAACTGGTTGGCAGACAGGAATCAAAGAGTTGGAATAAACGGGTCTTGTTCCGAGTTGCAGGGGTACCACAGGGATCGGTGCTAGTACCCCAGCTATTCACCATATATATTAATGATCTAGACGAGGGAACTAGATGTAATATCTCTAAGTTTGCAGACGACACAAAGCTGGGTAGGCGTGTGTGCTGTGAGGATGATGCAGAGAAACTCCAGTATGATGTGGACAGGTTGGGTGATTGGGCAGATGCATGGCAGATGCAGTATAACGTAGATAAATGCGAGGTTATCCACTTTGGTGGCAAAAACAGGAAGACAGATTATTATCTGGACTGCAATAGATTGGGAAAAGGGGAAATGCAACGAGATCTGGGAGTCCTTTTGCACCAGTCGCTGAATGTAAGCATGCAGGTGCAGCTGGCGGTTAAGAAGGCAAAGGGTAGGCTGGCCTTATTAGCGAGAGGATTCGAGTACAGGAGCAAGAATGTCTTGCTGCACTTTTAAAAGGCCTTGGTGAGACCACACCTTGAGTATTGAGTGCAGTTTTGGTCACCTTATCTGAGGAAGGATGTTCTTGCCATGGAGGGAGTGCAGCGAAGAATCACCAGACTGATACCTGGGATGGCAGGAATGACGTATGAAGACAGATTGGGTGGATTAGGCTTATATTCGCTAGAGTTTAGAAGAATGAGAAGGGATCTAATTGAAACTTATTAAATTCTATCAGGACTAGACAGACTAGATGCAGGAAGGATGTTCCCGAATGCGGGGGAGTCCAGAACCAGAGGTTACAGTCTAAGGCTAAGGGGTAAGACATTTAGGACTGAGATGAGGAGGAATTTCTTCAACCAGAGAGTGGTGCACCTATGGAAGCTCTCTACCACAGAAGGCAGTTGAGGGCAATTCATTAATTATATTCAAGAAGGAGATAGATATATTTCTTAAGGCTAAAGGGATCAAGGGATATGGTGAGAAAGCAGGGACAGGGTACTGAATTTGGATGATCAGCCATGATCTCATTAAATGTCGGAGCTAGCTGAAGGGTTCGAATGGCCTACTCCTGCTCCTATCTTCTATGCTTCTATACAACGTGGACCACTTTCCATACCTCGGGAGCCTACTGTCAACAAGGGCAGACGTCGATAACGAATTCGAACATCGCCTTCAGTGTGCCAGTGGAGCCTTCGGTCGCCTGAGGAAGAGAGTGTTTGAAGACCAGGGTCTCAAACCCGGCACTAAGCTCATGGTCTACAGAGCAGCAGTGATACCCGCCCTGCTGTATGCCTCAGAGACATGGACCATGTATAGCACGCACCTCAAAGCACTGGAGAGGTACCACCAACGCTGCCTCCGCAAGATCCTGCAAATCCATTGGCAGGATAGGCGCACCAACAACAGTGTTCTCGCTCAGGCCAACATCCCCAGAATCGAAGCTTTGACAATGCTCGATCAGCTCCGATGGATGTGTCACATTGTCCGCATGCCCGATACGAGTCCTCCAAAACAATCGCTCTACTCGGAGCTCGGACACGGCAAGAGATCCAAAGGTAGGCAGTGGAAACGCTACCAGGACGCCCTCAAAGCCTCCTTGAAAAAGTGCAACATCCCCACTGACACCTGGGAATCCCTGGCCGAAGACCACAGAAAGTTTAGGAGAAGCATCTGCGAAGGCGCCGAACACCACGAGTCTCTTCGCCAGGAGCAAGCAGAAGCCAAGCGCAAGGAGCACACGTCAACCCAAGCACCCCACCAACCCGACCCTTCAACCACCGTCCGCCCCACATCTGACAGAGACTGTAGGTCCCGCATTTGACTCATCAGTCATCTGAGAACTCATTTTTAAAGTGGAAGCAAGTCATTCTCGGTTCCGAGGGATTGCCTAAGAAGATGAAGAGACCCAGCCAGAGTAGTGAGGGACTGGAGTCGGGTATAGGCACACTGGGTAGTGAGGGACTGGAGTCAGCTGTGCGTCCAGATCAGGAAATGAGGGATTGAAGTCAGGTGTAGGCCCAGACAGAGTAGTGAGGGACTATAGTCTGCTGTCGGCCCAGACCGGGTAATGAGGGACTGGAGTCCGGTGTAAGCACAGAACTGGTTGTGAGAGACTGCAGTCAGGTGTAGGCCTACTGGGTAGTGAGGGACTGAAGTCAGGGGTAGAACCGAACCTGGTAGAAAGGGCCTGGAGTCAGGTGTGGGTCCAGACCATGTAGAAATGGGACTGGAGTCGGGTGTAGAACCAGACCGGGTAGTGAGGATCTGGTGTCAGGTGCAGGCCCAGACCTGGTAGATTGAGGCTGGAGTCAGGTGTGTGCCCAGACCAGGTAGTGAGATACTCTTGTCAGGTGTAGGCCCAGAACGGACAGTGAGGGACAGGAGTCAGCTGTAGGCTCGCTCAGACCGGTAGTGAGGATCTGGAGTCATGTGCAGGCCCAGACCTGGTAGAGAAGTATTGGAGTCAGTTTTGGGGACAGACCAGGTAGTGAGAGGCTGGAATCATATGTAGGCCCAGATCGGATAGTGAGGGACAGTAGACAGCTGTAGGCTCAGACCGGGTAGTGAAGATCTGGAGTCAGGTGCAGGTCCAGACCTGGTAGAGAGGGACTGGAGTCTGGTGTAGGCCCAGACCGAGTAGTGAGGGTCTGGAGTCACGTGTAGGTATAGACCGGGTAGTGAGTGACCTGTGTCGGGTGTAGGCCCAGACCTGGTAGTGAGGGACTGGAATGAGGTGTGGACTCAGACCGGGTAGTGAGGGACTTGACTCAGTTGTAGGCCCAGTCCGGGTAGTGAGGGACTGGAGTGAGGTGTAGACCCATGTTAGAGGAGGAATAAATGCGTGCGTGCTTACTTATAATTCACTCCTTTAATCAGTAGAATTCGAAACACTGAATACCAGATGTCACAGGTTTATTAAGCATACAATAATTATTCACATTTCAGACAATGCTTCCGACAAAACCTTGTGTGTGTAAGCCTGAGAATTCAAACGTGTTACAATCCCGAGCTCGCTATGCAGATTGATCAAATCTTAACTGAATCCAATGTATTAGTTCCAGCACCCACTTTTATACCTCCTTCTTACTCCTTCTACATGACAATTGGCCTGATTCCAAGGCACATCAAGAGGTCTCCTGGATAATGTTTCAGGGAACGCTGATTTAAATGCTGTCCTTGTACCTACAGATCCCTCACTCCCCTCACTTGACTCACCCTCCCTCCCTGTGCTGAACCGTTCCTTACTCATGTCTCCAATTAACTTCACTCATCAAACAGCTGTTTACAACCTTCGAATTGCCGTCTGTTTCTCACTGTGTGAAGATATTCCCACTGAAGAATCTTACTTCCCTACTCAACAAACAATGGCTCAAAGCTGACATTACTACAATACAAAGAAACCCCATCACCAGTAATAAATTAACACACTGCAGGGCAATCTGATCAACCCTTTCCTTACAAAATCCTAATAAAACCCATTCAGAACACCGTTAAAACACATTTAAATCCCCTCTTAAACAACATTAAACAACTTTAAAACACCTTTAAATCCCATATTAAACCTCTTTAAAATGCCTTTAATCCTAATTTAAACCCCTCTTTAAACCCCTTTTAAAGACATATTAAATACGTTTAAACACCTTTAAAAACCCGTTATCTCGTTTTAAACACATCTATAAACCTTTAAAATCACTTTATATTCACCTTTATAACTCCCTTTTTATACATCTCTTAAAACCATTTTAAACACCTCTTTCAAAAAATATTTTAAATCCCCTTTAACCCGCCAGCCTCCACCAACCCCTCCTCACCCACCCTGCTCCTGGACCCTATCCAGAGGCACAGAGTGAGGTTGAAATCCACCCGCTGACAGTCCCTCATCTTCCTGTTCTGCTCCATTAATTATTTCCATCTTCCGATTTCAGCACGAATCTCTTGCACGGGAGGTGGTCTTTCAGCATGTCTCGTACCTGGAAACAGACGAGAATCATCAGGTGAAGAGACAGGTACGTTAGAGAGGGATCGCAGTTACACCGCACCTTACCAGATGCTCTAATGAAACATCACCGAACCCCTAACACTAGCGGAATCCCCTTCCCCTTAACACCAGGAGAATCCCATCCCACTAAACACCAGGGGAATCCCCTCCCACTTAACACCAGGAAGCCTCAACGACTTAACACCAGGAAGCCTCATCCACTTAACAACAGGAGAATTCCCTCCCACTTAACACCAGGAGAATCCCCTCCCACTTAACACCAGGGGAATCCCCTCCCACTTAACATCAGGGGAATCCCCTCCCACTTAACACCAGCAGATTCCCCTCCCACTTAACACCAGGAGAATCCCCTCCCACTTTACACCAGGAAGCCTCAACGACTTAACACCAGGAGAATCCCCTCCCACTTTACACCAGGAAGCCTCAACGACTTAACACCAGGAGAATCCCCTCCCACTTAACACCAGGGGAATCCCCTCCCACTTAACATCAGTGGAATCCCCTCCCACTTAACACCAGGAGAATCCCCTCCCACTTTACACCAGGAAGCCTCAACGACTTAACACCAGGAGAATCCCCTCCCACTTAACACCAGGGGAATCCCCTCCCACTTAACATCAGGGGAATCCCCTCCCACTTAACACCAGGGGAATCCCCTCCCACTTAACACCAGTGGAATCCACTCCCTCTTAACATCAGGGGAATCCCCTCCACTTAACACCAGGAAGCCTCATCGACTTAACACGAGGAGAATCCCCTCCCACTTAACACCACGGGAATCCCCTCCCACTTAACACCAGGGGAATTCCCTCCCACTTAACACCAGGAGAATCCCCTCCCACTTAACACCAGGGGCAATCCCTCCCACTTAACACCAGTGGAATCCTCTCCCACTTAAATCCAGGGGAATCCCCACCCACTTAACATCAGGAGAATCCCCTTTCACTTAAAACCAGGAGAATACCTTCCCACTTAACACCAGGAGAATCCCCTCCCACTTAACACCAGGGGAATTCCCTCCCACTTAACACCAGGAGAATCCCCTCCCACTTAACACCAGGAGAATTCCCTCCCACTTAACACCAGGGGAATCCCCTCCCACTTAACAACAGGAGAATTCCCTCCCACTTAACACCCTGGGAATCCTCTCCCACTTAACACCAGGAGAAACCCCACCCACTTAACACCAGGGGAATTCCCTCCCACTTAACACCAGGAGAATCCCCTCCCACTTAACACCAGGAGAATTCCCTCCCACTTAACACCAGGGGAATCCCCTCCCACTTAACAACAGGAGAATTCCCTCCCACTTAACATCAGGGGAATCCTCTCCCACTTAACACCAGGAGAATCCCCACCCACTTAACACCAGGGGAATCCCCTCCTTCTTAACACCAGGAGAATCCCCACCCACTTAACACCCTGGGAATCCTCTCCCACTTAACACCAGGATAAACCCCACCCACTTAACACCAGGAGAATTCCCTCCCACTTAAAACCAGGGGAATCCCCTCCAACTTAACACCATGGCAGTTCCCTCCCACTTAACACCTGGGGAATCCCCTCCCACTTAACATCAAGGGAATCCCGTCCCCTTAGCCCCAGAGAAATCCCCTCCCACCTAACAACAGGAAGCATAATCCACTTAAAACCAGGGCTCCCCTTTCATTAAAACCAAGGGAATCCCCTACCTCTTAATACCAGGGCAATCCTCTCCCCTTAGCATCAGTGGAATCCCCTCACCCTTAAGACCAGTTGAATAATACCACAACCAGCGGTTCAGGAAGAAGACCCATCACCACCTTTTTCTCAATGCCAAACACGGATTGTTAATCAGTGTCAACTGGTGATGGTCAATCAATACAACTGGTGATGGTTAATCAATACAACTGGTGATGGTTAATCAATGCCATCTGTTGTTGGTCAATCAATGCCAACTGGTGATGGTCAATCAATGCCAACTGGTGATGGTCAATCAATGCCAACTGGTGTTGGTCAATCAATGCCAACTGGGGATGGTCAATCAATGCCATCTCGTGTTGGTCAATCAATGCCATCTGTTGTTGGTCAATCAATGCCATCTGGTGTTGGTCAATCAATGCCAACTGGTGTTGGTTAATCAATGCCAACTGGTGTTGGTCAATCAATGCCATCTGCTGTTGGTCAATCAATGCAAACTGGTGTTGGTTAATCAGTGCCTGCATACCCCGAGGATGAATGAAGAATAAATCCCTCACCTGCCGGAGAAAGGCTTCCTTTTTCGCGGGTGTGTCCAGTTTGGTTTGTCCGACGTTAATCACTTGGACCTCGTCGCGGCCCTTCTCACACTCCTCATCCGACAAGCTCGGTACCCCTGGAACATTGAGAGGACCAGTCTTAAGTTGCAACGCCCAACGCCCCCCACACCCCCACCAAGCAGAGTTAGAGGCAGAAATACCAACCGGGAACAGGGAGGTGGCATAGAGGGGGGCAAACCCGGAGTGCCAGTCCAAACGAGGACCTTCTGTTCTGGGAGCTGAGCCAGGGAACGTGGGTCTGTGCGAACAATTCCAGGCCCAGTCGCTGCTTTCACAACACCCCCCTGACCCGACCACCACAATTCCCCACAACAGCTCGAGAAGGCAGCCCCATAGCTCCACATTCACAGGGCACTGGGGAGGGGCAATAAATGAGGCCCCCACCCCGATCCCTGACCCCTGAGAGCCAAAAGAAAGACAGTAAATGGGAGGGGGAGGGGTTTCAAAAGAAGACTGAGCAGGCTGGGGCTCTTTTCTCTAGAAAAGAGAAGGATTAGGAGTTACCTGATAGAGGGATTTAAAATTCTGAAGGGGGTTCGATACGGTAGATGTAGGGAAGATGTTTCCATTTGTTGGAGCGTTCAAAACAAGGGGCCATAACTATAAGATAGTCACTAATAAAACTAATAGGGATTTCAGGAGAAACTTCTTAACCGAAAGAGTGGTGAAAATGTGGAACTTGCTCCGAAAGGGAGTGGTTGAGGTGAATAGCATAGATGCATTTACGGGGTAGCCAGATAAATACATGAGGGAGGGAGGAATAGAAGGATATGTTGATGTGGTGAGATGAAGAGAGGTGGGAGGAGCCTTGTGTGGAGTATAAACACTGGCATGGACCATTTGGGACGAATGGCCTGTTCTATTCTATGTAGTTAATATTGGGAGAGACTTGCTCTGATAACTGGGACTGAGCAGTCAGATTATAAAGCAGGATATTTGGGAGGTTCAATAACTGAATGTCCGAGGATGGAGTCAGGGACTGAATGTTCCCGGGCTTGGATCCTGCAAGAGTCTGATTGGATGGTTCCTACCAGAAGCCGACTGATACCTGGCCTTGAATTTCCCTCCTCTGCCGGTTTGCACTCAGCTTCTGATTTCGACTCTCCCTTGGCTCTAGAACTGTTCTTCTTCCCCGAATCTGTAATGCAACATTAGTAACATGGTAACTGGAGGATGGAGATGAGCCCTGCGTCAAGAGAGGGACTTCTTGCTCGGTCCGGGCCTCTCACAGCACCGGGCAGGGCATTGAACTGATGGACACAGAGACAAGAGACAATTCAGGACTGACGGATCAATAGACAGAGAGAGAAACATAAATATATGGAGAGAGACAGACAGAGTGAGAATGAGAGATACAGACAGAAAGAGATAAGGCAAAGACAGACAAAGAAAGTCAGCGGGAGACAGTAAGAGAGAGAGTGTTGGATACAGTGAGCGAAAGAGGGAAAGATAGTGACAGAGACCCAGAGAGATGAGAGGAAAAGAGAGAGAGAGAGAGAGAGAGAGAGAATGAGAGAGTGAGAGACACACAGAGAGAAAGAGAAATATTTGGAGAGAGAGAGAGATAGAAAGAGAGAGAGAGAAAGAGGGAGAAAGATATCGACTGACAGACAAAGTGAGAGAGGCAGAGAGTGACACAGAGAAAGAAAGACTGATAACGTAAGAGAAAGACGGGGAAAAAGGGAGACAGATTCAGAGAAAAACGGAAAAAGAGAGATAGGTAGAGAAAGAGAAGACGACAGAGAAAGACAGAAAAAGAGAAAGAGAGAGGGACGAAGGGAGAGAGACAAATAAATGGACAGAAAGAGAGAGAGAGAGAATGAGCTAGAGAGACAGAGACAAAGAAACAGAGACAGAGAGAGAGACAGGGAGTGAGAGAGACACAGAGTGTGAGAAAGATAGACAGAGGGTGGCAGACAGAAAAGGAGCAAGAGAGACAGAGAGAGAAAAAGAGGGAGTGAGAAAGAGACAGACATAGAGCTAGGATGTGAGAGACAGTGAGAGAGAGTGTTAGGAAAAAGCTGACAACCTATTACCCATTCCTGCCATGTGGCACACATAGTGACAAGCACTCAATCATTGGGATCCTTCCATTCTCCAATCTGTTTCCTGTTAAAATAACATGACTTAAATATCACAACAATGCTCTCGTGTGGCACTTTATCAAATGTCTTGTGAAAATCCATATGCACAAGATATAACATCTCAGTTCGTGAACCGCCATATCAAGAAAGTTTCCGGTAGAATTATTCCCTCAGATTCTGTCTGGTAACATTCATTTTGAAACTGTCCCTTCATAAAGTGCCGCTATCCCAGATTTTTTTGACGTGGGAATAATGGAGCTTAGTTCAAGGTTTAGTCTAATGCAAATATGTCTGCTCTGATTCCACGTGTTGTAAATCGCATTTCAAACAAAGCACTAGGGTTCATTTCTAGAGTAATTGCATTTGGAAAGCAGGGAAGTCATGTTAAATTTATATAGAATCTTGGTTAAGCCCCACTTGGAGTACTCTGCACAACTCTGGTCTCCATATACCTTGGTTAGACCACACCTGGAGAATTATGCACTGTTCTGGTCTCCATATACTTTGGTTATACCATATTTGGAGTGCGATGCACAGTTCTACTCTCCTTATAGCTTGGTTAGACCTAACTTGGAGAAGTGTGCACTGTTCTGGTCTCCATATACTTTGCTTAGATCACACTTGGAGTATGAGGCACAGTTCTACACTCCATATCCCTTTATTCGATTATATTTGGAGAACTGCGCACTGTTAAGGTCTCCATAATATGAAAAGGATATCGAGGAACTGGAGAAGGTGCAAAAACAAGGTTTAGAAGGATGATCCCAGAACTGGGAGGGTACAACTATCAGGAAGATTGAAAAGACTGGGGCTTACTTTCTCTAGACAAGAGAAGACTGAGGGGTGACATGATAGAGGTCTTTAAAATTATGAAGGGTTTGAGAGGTTAGACCGAGTGAGGATGTTACCACTTGTGGAGGTATCCAAAGTTAGGGGCCATAGTTATAAGATAGTCACTGATATATCTTATAAGGAATTCAGGAGAAACTCCTTTATCCGAAGAGTGTTGAGCATGTGGAACTCACTACAAGGAGTAGTTGAGGCGAATATCATGGATGCATTTAAGGGGAAGCTAGATAAACTCGTGAGGGAGAAAGGTCTAAGAGGTTGTGCTGATAGGGTGAGATGAAGTAGGCTGGGAGGAGGCTTGTATGGACCATAAACACTAGCATGAATCAGTCACTCAACCCAATTCCCTTCAGTCACTACATTTAACTCGGCTCGGTCTCCTCATCCCACTTCCCACAGTCCGCTCATCCCACACCCCTCCGTCATTACATCCCTTGCCCCTCAATATGATATGGGATGAATCTGAGTGACTGAGGATTTCAGCAGTTACGTTGAGTGAACAGTCTGTGTAGAATGGAAGCCACAAGGCAGATACCTGAGGTTTCAGACCCTGCTGGGAGAGAAGATGAATATGTAGCGGATTCTTGAGTGGATTGTTCCTCGGGTTCCTGAATTGGAGATGTCTCTGGATCTGTAATAAAGAAAGAGAGACATGGGAGGGTGCAGATTAGACAACACTCGAAAAGGTCATCAGTCTGGTACTCGGAGAATGTCTGACACCAGTCTTTATATAAGAATCATCCTATCCCATTCCCCTGAGTCACTACATCACACTCCCCTCATTTATTACATACCACTCCACTCATTCACTATATCACACTCCCCTCATTCGCTTCCTCCCACTTCCCTTATTCATTCAACCACACTCTCCTCATACACTGCATCCCACTCCCTCAGTCAGTGCATTCCACTTCCCTCAGCCGCTACATCCACATCCCCTCAATCGCATCATCCCACACACATCAGACAATAAATCACACTTCCTACAGCAAGAGACTGGATCAATCTGAGGGACTGAGGATTGCTGCAGTTACATTGGATGAGCAGTTTGTAGAATGGATCCCACAAGGTAGATACCTGAGGCTGTAGACACCAGTGGAATAGAGGATGTACTGTCATCGGATTGGTGAGACGATTGTTCCTCGAGTTCCTGAGTTGGTGATGTCTCTGCATCTGTAATAAAGGAAGAGAGACATGGGAGAGTGCAGAGTGGAGAAAATGTGAACAGGTCATCAGGCTGGTACTAGAGCCTAGAAAATGTCAGACACCAGTTTTTATAAAACGCATAAACATCCCATCCTATTCTCCTCAGTCGCTGCCTTCCACTCCCCTCAGTCACTGCAAACCACTCCCCTCAGTATTTGCCTACCTCTCACCTCATTCAATGCATCCCAATCCTCCCAGAGACTTCATCCCACTCCCCTCAATCCCCTCAGCACCCTTCACTCAGTCACGCAATAACGCAACCTTCATTCTCTTCTTCCCACTCCACTCAGTCACCTCGGTCCACTCCATTCAGTCCACTCAATCCACTCCCCTGTGTGTCCCCTTTCCACTCCCTTCATTGTTCTCATCCCACTCGCCTCAGAATCCTCCTCTCACTCCCCTATCATTCCTCATCCCACTCGCTTCAGACTCCTCATCTCACTCCCCTCACATTCCTCATCCCAATCGCCTCAGACTCCTCATCCCACTACTCCCAGTCGCCTCATTCCATTCCCCTCAGACTACTCATTCCAACCTCCCCCAACTCAGTCTGTTCATCTCATTCTCCTCATCCCACTTCCCTTAGACACCTCATCACATTACACTCAGAATCCTCATCACATTCCGCTCAGTCTCCTGGTCCCGCACACTTCAAAAACTGCACCCCATTTCCCTCAGTCACTACATCTAACTCGGTTCGGTCTCCTCATCCCACTTCCCACAGTCAGCTCATCCCACACCACTCCTTCATTACATCCCTTGCCACTCAATAAGATACTCGAAGAATCTAAGGGACTGAGGATTTCAGCAGTTACGTTGAGTGAACATTCTGTGTAGAATGGACGCCACAAGGCAGATACCTGATTGCAGACACTGCTGGGAGAAAAGATGAATGTTCAGCGGATTCTCGAGTGGATTGTTCCTCGGGTTCCTGAATTGGAGATGTCTCTGGATCTGTAATAAAGAAAGAGAGACATGGGTGGGTGCAGATTAGACAACACTCGTAAAGGTCATCAGTCCGGTACTCGGAGAATGTCTGACACCAGTCTTTATATAAGAATCATCCAATCCCATTCCCCTAAGTCACTACATCACACTCCCCTCATTCACTACATACCACTCCACTCATTCACTATATCACTCTCCCCTCATTCGCTTCCTTCCACTCCCCTTATTCATTACACCAAATTCTCCTCATTCACTGCATCCCACTCCCTCAGTCAGTGCATTCCACTTCCCTCAGCCGTTACATCCGCATCCCCTCAATCGCCTCATCCCACAAACACCAGACAGTAAATCCCACTTACTACAGTAAGAGATTGGATCAATCTGAGGGACTGAGAATTGCTGCAGTTACATTGGATGAGCAATTTGTAGAATGGATCCCACTAGGTAGATACCTGAGGCTGTAGACACCCGTGGAATAGAGGATGTACTGCCATCGGATTGGTGAGTCGATTGTTCCTCGGGTTCCTGAGTTGGGGATGTCTCTGGAAATGTAATAAAGGAAGAGAGACATGGGAGAGTGCAGAGTGGAGAAAATGTGAACAGGTCATCAGGCTGGTACTAGAGACCAGAAAATGTCAGACACCAGTTTTTATAAAATGCATAAACATCCCATCCTATTCTCCTCAGTCGCTGCCGCCCACTCCCCTCAGTCACTGCAAACCACTCCACTCAGTATTTGCCTACCTCTCACCTCATTCAATGCATCCAATCATCCCAGTGACTTCATCCCACTCCCCTCAGCCCCCTCCACTTAGTCACTAAATAGCACAACCTTCATTCACTTCTTCCCCTCCACTCAGTCACCTCGTTCCACTCCATTCAGTCCACTCATCCCACTCCACTGTGTGTCCCCATTCCACACCCTTCATTGTTCTCATCCCACTCGGCTCAGAATCCTCATCTCACTCCCCTCACATTCCTCATCCCACTCGCCTCCGACTCCTCATCTCACTCACCTAACATTCCTCATCCCCCTTGCCTCAGACTCCTCATCCAACGACTCTCAGTCGCCTCATCCCACTCCCCTCAGGCTACTCATCCCAACCTCCCCCCCAGCTCAGTCTGTTCATCTCATTCTCCTCATCCCACTTCCCTTAGACACCTCATCACATTACACTCAGAATCCGCATCCCACTCCCCTCAGTCTCCTGGTCCCGCACACCTCAGTCACTGCATCCCACACCCTTCAGTCACTACATCTAACTCGGCTCGGACGCCTCATCCCACTACTCCCTGTCAGCTCATCTCACACCCCTCCTTCATTACATCCCATGCCCCTCAATATGATTATGGATTAATCTGATGGACTGAGGATTTCAGCAGTTACATTGAATGAACAGTCTGTGTAGAATTGACGCCACAAGGCAGATACCTGAGGTTGCAGACCCTACTGGGAGAGAAGATGAATGTTCAGCGGATTCTCGATTAGATTGTTCCTCGAGTTCCTGAGTTGGGGATGTCTCTGGATCTGTAATAAAGAAAGAGACACATTGAAGGGTGCAGTTCGGACAACACCCGAATAGGTCATCAGTCTGGTACTCGGAGAATTTCGGACACCAGTCTTTTTATATAAGAATCATCCAATCCCATTCCCCTTATCACTACCTCACACTCCCCTCATTCATTACATACCACCCACTCATTCACTATATCACTCTCCCCATATTCACTTCCTACCACTCCACCACACTCTCCTCATTCAGTGCATTCCACTTCCCTCAGTCACTGCATCCGAATCCCCTAATTATCCTCATCATACACACGTCAGACAGTAAATTCCACTTCCCACAGTTAGAGTTTGGATCATTCTGAGGAACGCTGCACTTTCATTGGGTGAGCAGTCTGTAGAATGGACCCCACAAGCTAGATACCTGAGGCTGTAGACACCACTAGAATAGTGGATGTACGCTCATCGGATTGGTGAGTCGATTGTTCCTCGGGTTCCTGAGTTGGGGATGTCTCTGGATCTGTAAGAAAGGAAGAGAGACATAGGAGGGTGCAGAGTGGCGAACAGGCCATCAGGCTGGCACTAGAGTCCTGAGAATGCCCGACATCAGTCTTTATATAGCCCAGAATTATCTAATCCCACTCCCCTCAGTCACTAAATTCCATGTCCCTCAGGCACTGCATGTTTTTACTCGTTCCTGCTATGTGGGCGTCGATGGCAAAGCCAGCCTTTATTGTTCATCCTTAACTGTCCTTGAGAAGGTGGTGGTGAGCCCCCTACTTCAATAAAACTGACTGGCTTGCTAGGCCATTTCAGAGGGCAGTTAACAGTCAAACACATTGCTGTGGGTCTGGAGCCACATATAGGACAGACCGGGTAAGGACGGCAGATTTCTTTTCCTGAAGGACATTAATGAACCGGATGCTTTTTTATGACAATCTGGTAGGTTGATGGTCTACCTTTTAATTCCAGATGTTTATTAAATTCCCCAGCTGTTACGGTGGGATTTGAACTCATATTCTCCAGATCATTAGTTCAGGACCTTGAATTACTAGTGCAGTGAACATAACCACTGTGCTACCGTACCCGCATCCAAATCTCCTCAATTTCCTCATCCAATACACGTCAGTCAGTGCATCCCGCTACCCACATTAAGAGAGTGGACGAATCTCTGCGAATGCGGATTTCAGCACTTAGATTGGGACGTGTTACTACATTAAAGGCGCTATATAAATACACGTTGTTGCTGTTGTTGTTGTTGAGCAATCTATGCAGAATAGACCCAACAAGGAAGTTACCTGAGCTTGCAGACCTTGCTGGGCTAGAGAAGGAACGGTCAGCTGATTCCCGAGTCGATTGTACCTCGGGTTCTTGATTTGGAACTGTCCTGGGATCTGTAATAAATGAAGAGAGACATGGGAGAGTGCAGAGTGGAGAACACCAGAACAGATCATCAGGCTGGTATTGAGTCCGGAGAATGTCAGACACCAGTCTTTATTAAACGCATAATCATCCAATCCCAATCCCCGTTACACAGAAGCCTGGACAGGGAGCGTGCGGTGCCCAGCGCTACATAGTCATAGAGTCATAGAGTTATAAAGCACAGAAAGAGGCCCTTCGGCACATTGTGTCCCGTCGGCCATCAAGCCCTGTCTATTCTAATCCCATTTCACAGCACTTGGTCCGTAGCCTTGTATGCTATGGCGTTTCAAATGTTCATCTAAAGGCTTCTGGAATGATGTTAGGGTTCATGCTTCTACCACCCTTTCAGGAAGTGAATTCCAGATTCCAACCAACCTCTGGGTGCAATAGGTTTTCCTCAAATCCCCTCTAAACCACCTGCCCCTTACCTTGAAACTATGCCCCCTGGTTATTGACCTCTCTACTAAGGGGAAAAGTTCCTTTCTATCTACCCTATCCATGCCCCGCAACATTTTTAACACGTCAGTCAGGTCCCCCCTCAGCCTTCTCTGCTCAAAGGAAAACAACCCCAGCCTGTCCAGTCTCTCTTCATAGCTGAAGCGCTCCAGCACAGGTAACATCCTGGTGAATCTCCTCTGCACCCTCTCCAATGCAATCACATCCCTCATATAGTGTGGCGACCAGAAATGCACACAGTGTTCCAGCTGTGGCCTAACTAGCGTTTTGTACAGCTCCATCATAACCTCCCTGCTCTTATATTATAAGCCTCGGCTAATGAAGGCAAGTATCCCATATGCCTTTTTAATCACCTTATCTACCTGTCCTGTTGCCTTCAGGGATCTATTTACATGCACACCAAGGTCCCTCTGATCCTCTGTCCTTCCTCGGGTCCTAAAATTCACTGTGTATTCCCTTGCCTTGTTATTTCTGCCAAAATATATCACCTCACACTTTTCAGGGTTAAATTCAATTTGCCACTGTTCTGCCCATCTGACCAACCCGCCTATATCGTCCTGCAGCCTGAGGCTTCCCTCCCCGCTATTTACCAGTCCACCAATTTTCGTGTCATCTGCGAAGTTACTGATCATGCCTCCAACATTCATATCTAAATCCTTAATGTACACTACAAACAGCAAATTACCCAGCACCGATCCCTGCGGTACACCACTGGACACAGGCTTCCAGTCACAAAAACAATCTTCGACCATCACCCTCTGCCTCCTGCCACTAAGCCAATTTTGGAGCCAACGTGCCAAATTGCCCTGGATCCCTGGTGGTCAATCGCGATCAGTGGGCACGGCAGGGAACAGAGTGTCCGATAGACATGGAGAACAGCGTCTGATTCAGCTCCCTATAGCTTTGGTGAAAAGGAATTGTGTTTCAATTCCTTTATTTGTTGTGCCCCTTACAATAAGGCGGGGCACGTGTAATTTTGTTTTATTTCCGTTGATGACACGTGACATCGCAGAGTCACCCTTCTGGATCAGGATGTTTAGTCGCAACACGAAAAGCTCTGATTGGTCCCCTTGGAGGTCAACACTGCCTACTCCAGACAGAACAGAGCGCACTTGCAACAGACAAGGCTCACCCTCGTGGATGAAGACCTTCAACACCCGCAAACATGTTACTGGTCTCACCGCTCAAGTTACGGACCTACTAACGCAACCCAAGTTCCTGACCTGACTCCAGCCAAGTTATTGAAATTCTCCCCCGGTGCAATGTTTTGACCTCCGTCCGTCAAAGTTTCTGACCTCCGCCCCACGCCCGAGTTCTTGACCTCCTCCCCCGGTACGAGTTCCAGACTTTCTCTCCCCATCCCTAGTTCCTCAGCTTCTCTTCCCTCTACACCGATTTCCTCTACTTCTCTAACCACCCACAGTTCTTGACCATCTCTAGACACTCCCACAAATTCATGACCTTCTCTCCGCCCACCCCACGGTGTTCCTGAACTTCTCACGCCGACCGAGTTCTTGACCATCTCATCTCATCACCCGAGTTCCTGACCTTCTCTTCCCCATCTAGATTTCCTGACCTTTGCCCCTCGAGTTCCTGACATTTGCCCAACAGTTTCTGATCTTCTCTCCCCACCCCCCGATTTCCTGACCTTTGCACCCACCGAGTTCCTGACCTTTGCCTCCCTCCGACTTCCTGACCTTTGTCACCCCGCCATGTACCTGTGCAATAAGCAGATTTACTCCCTGTTGTCGGCTTCAACTCATAAACGAAGTAACTTGTGCAGTTTTTTATCTTTATCTCCAGGATCCAGCGACAGGGATTTTCACCATTGTTAAAACAAACTGTCCTCTTCAACTCTCCCTGTCCCACGGTGGGATGAGAACCTGAAACGAGGTTTGTAAATATTGAAGAATGTAACCGAGGTGAACAGTGCTGGACAGTGAATGTAAATCTGAGATTATAAAGTCTGAAGTTACCATTTAACCAGCCTGGGTCGTGTGTGGAGCAGTGATGCTTTGGGACCTCAGTCTCGGGAATCTCCCATCCACCAGAACTGAAACAACAATCACAGAGTCAGCCCCTGAACTGATGGCTTTAATTTACTGACAGTAAGACTGGGAACTGATTGGTTGGTAAAGATTAAATCGTGTTTCTGCTTTTCAAGTTAGGGGCCAGGGTGAAATAGTTGGTTAGGGTTAAAGCAGGAGCTTGGACATTAGTAACTGTTAATACTACATTAAATTAGAAACTATTAATACTTCTTTAAATTAGTAATTGTTAATACTACATTAATATATTAACTGTTATTACTATGTTAAATTAGTAACTGCTAATACTACATTAAATTAGTAACTGTAAATATTACATTAAATTAGTAACTGTTAATACTATTTTAAATTAGTAACTGTTCATAACAAATTATATCAAGAATTGCATTAGGTACTCCTTAGTCTTAAGTTTCTTTAAAGTTAGTTATTAGTCGAATAAACAGAGGCATGGAAGGGCAGCTCAGTCCCATGGAATGCGCATCCTGTGCCATGTGGGAAATCCAGGACGTTTCCCGTGTTCTGGACAACCACGTGTGCAGGATGTGTCGTCAGCTGGAGGAGCTCGCGCTCCGGGTTTTGGAGATGGAGCAGCCGCTGGCATCACTGCGGTGCAACCGTGAGGCTGAGAGCTACGTGGATAGCACGTTTCAGGAGGTGGTCACCCCGCAGCTAAGGAGTGCACAGGCAGAGTGGGAATGGGTGACCGCCAGACAGAAGAGGAGGACCAGGCAGGTAGTGTAGATGTCCCCTGCATGCATCTCGCTCTCCAACCAATATTCTGCTCTGAGTACTGGTGAGGGCAACGGTGACTCTGGGGAGTACAGCCAGAGCCAAGTCCATGTCACCACGGGTGTCTCATCTCAGGGGGGTGCAGGAAGATAGGTAAAGCAATACTGGTATAAGATTCGAGTTAGGGGAGCAGCCAGGTGTTTCTGCGGAAGCATATGTGACTCCTGGATTGTATGTTGTCTCTCTGGTGCCAGGGTTAAGGATGTAACCGAGCGGCTGCAAAACATTCGGATGGGATGGGTGAACAGCCAGAGTTCATGCTCCATATAGTTACCAACGGATTAGGGAGAAAGAGGGATGAGGTCCTGCAAGCGGATTTTAGGGATCTAGGAAAGAGATTAAATAGCAGGATCTCAAAAGTAGTAATCACTGGATTTCTCCCGGTTCCATGCGCGAGTGAGTATAGAAATAGGAGGATAGAGCAGATGAATGTGTGACTGGAGAGATGGTGCACTAGTTAGGGCTTCAGACTCCTGGGACATTGGGGCCTGTTCTGGGGCAGGTGGGACCTGCACAGGCCAGACGGGTTGCTGCTCAATAGAGCCATTACCAATATCCTCGCGGGGAGGTTTTCGAGTGCTATTGGGGAGGGTTGAACCTAAGTTGACAGGGTGATGTTCACCAGGATGTTGTATTAGAAAGGAGGAATAACGGCCACAAAGAATTGTGAGAGACGGATAGCAATAAGTAAGACAAAGTAAGGTATTAGGTGGCATCAGACTAAGAGAGAACACAGGTAGGTCTAAGACAGGTTTACACTGTATGTATGTGAACGCACGAAGCATAGTAAACGAGGTTGCTGAGCTGCAGGCGCCAATAGCCACAAGGGAATATGATGACATGGCAATCACGGAAACCTGGCTGAAAAAAGATGAGGATTGGGTGTTACATATTCCTTGATATAAGGTGTTCAGGAAAGATAGGGAAGGAAAGATAGAATGTGGTATGGCAGTGTTGGTTAAGGAGAATGTTACAGTGCTGAAGAGAGAGGATGTCCTGGAGGGGTCAAGGACAGAATCAAATGTCTCGAGTTAAGATAAAATAGAGGTGCCATTACACTACTAGGGTATTTCATAGGCATACAAAAAGTGGGAAAAATATGGAGAAGCAAACTTGCAGAGAAATTACAGAGCGATGCAAGAACTATAAAGTAGTGATAATGGTGTACCTCAACTATCCTAATATAGACTGGATAGTAATAGTGTAAAGAGCAGAGAGGGGAACGAATTTCTGGGTGTGTTCAGGAAATCTTTCTTGATCAGTATGCTTCCAGCCCAACGAGGAAGCAGGCATTTCTGGATCTGGTTCTGGGGAATGAGGTAGGTCAAGTGGAGCAAGTGCGAGAATGTGAATATTTAGGGACCAGTGACGTAGTATCATAAGGGTTAGATTAGCTATGAAAAAGGACAAGGTTCAATCTAGAGTAAAAATACTTAAGTGGAGGAAGGCCAATTTCAGTGGCATGAGAATGAATTTGGCCTGGATAAATTGGAATCAAAGATTGGCAGGCAATGGAACAATGGGCTACATTTAATGAGGAAAGATTTCAGGTACAGTCGAGGTACATTCACACTAGGGGGAAAAGTAGGGTAACTAAAGCCAGACCTCCCTAGATGACGAACGAGATAGAGAGTAAGATGAAGCAGTAGAAGAGCATGTATGACAGATGTCAGGTCGAGAATACATCTGAGAATTAGCCTAAATATAGAAAGATCAGAAGAGAAGTGAAGAAGAAATAGTAGGGGCAAAGAGCGGGTATGAGAATAGATGGCAGCTAACATAAAAGCTAATCCAAAAATATTCTACACGAATATAAATTTTTCGAACTGAGGATCCCGCTCTCTCTGCAGTTCCCATTCCAACACTCACACTTTCCTCGGTTTTGGACTTTTGCTTCTCGCTTATCGACTAGTTTATCTGTAATTTCCCCCTCACGTTACCTTTTAAATCTGTACCACCCATGAACAAGTTCCTCATCACATTTCCACTTCTCATGACCGACGCTATGAGTCTCAATGCAATCCGTGCTCCTCCAAGGCTGGTCCAGGACTGTGTGATTTACACACGGGTCAGTGAGTGCGGAGTCTGCGACTGAGTGACAAAATGATGTTTCATGTTATTATAAAGTGCAGTTAATATTACTCAGCGACTTGTACACCCTGAAGCACGAATAACCTTAGTCTCACTCTCCGCCCTGGTAGCTAATCCTCAAATGAAAACTGGAAACATTCCTCCTTCTCTGAACCAGGTTTCCATCTGTCTCCCAGCCCAGCCTCAACTCTAACTCACTGCTCACAGACAGTCCTCCCTATTCTAGATCAACTCTTATCTCTCAGGTAACAGAAAGCAACAAAATCCTCAGCTTCACTTCGTAAAATAGAAAAGCTGCAAATGTAAAGCTGGAATTTAGCTATTGTGTATACCAGGCTTTGTTCTGTGTCTCTAAAATTTGTGCACCGTTTTACTTCTATTAACACAGAGACGCAGGATGTCCAGCTGACTCTCACCCTCTCCTTCCCCCCTCACAAACTGATCTCTCTTTTCTACGTTAAATGATAACTCCCAGCTACAGAACGCCGTGTGTCCGGGTAAGTTTCAGGCTGAAGCTCCCGTGGGCAACTCCAACATTTGGGAGCCTCCTCCTGCACCTTCAGACTGAGCTGCTGAACAGAGTGCAGTTGGTGAGGGAAACTCGATGGTCAGTGAGAGATATCATGGTGTATCTCAATCCCCAGGTGAACACTGAGTGCAGATGGTGAGGGACACACGATGTTCAGTGAGAGATATCATGGGGTATCTCAATCCCCAGGTGAACACTGAGTGCAGAAGGTGAGGGACACTCGATGGTCATTGAGTGATATCACAGGTTATCTCATTCCCCAGGTGAACACTGAGTGCAGATGGTGAGTGTCACTCCATGGTCAGTGAGAGATATCATGGGCTATGTCAGTCCCCGGGTGAACACTGAATGCAGATGGCGAGGGTCACTCGATGGTCAGTGAGAGATATCATGGGATATCTCAGCCCCCAGGTGAACACTGAGTGCAGATGGTGATGGTCACTCGATGGTCAGTGAGAGATATCATGGGATATCTCAGTCCCCAGGTGAACACTGAGTGCAGATAGTGAGGGACACTCGATGGTCATTGAGAGATATCATGGGGTATCTCAGTCCCCAGGTGAACACTGAGTGCAGATGGTGAAGAACACTCGATGGTCAGCGAGAGATATCATGGCTTATCTCAGGCCTGGGATGACATTAGATTATGAGTTACTTTCTATTGTAGATTCTTCTTTGAAAAACTATATATATACATATATATAATGTATGAGTATTGGATATAGTGATACTGAATATATAATAAATTGGAGGCTGAATATCAAAGATATTTGAACAGTATATTATACAAATTGTATGATCAATATTCTGATAGAATTATTGAGTTTATGAATATCATAGAATCATGGAATAGGACAGCACTGGAGGAGGCCATTCGGCCCATGGAGTCTGCGCCGGTTCTTTCGAAGATCAATCCAGTTAGTCACACTCCCCGCTCTTTCCTCATATCCCAGCAATTTTTCTCCGTCAATTATTTATCCAATTCCCTTGTGAAGGCTGCTACTGAATCTGCTTCCACCACCCTATCAGGCAGTGCTTTCCAAATCCTAACCACTCGTTGCGTAAACATGCTTTATATCGTGTCGCCTTTTGTTATTTTCCCAATCACGTTAAATATTTGCCCTCTTTTTATCGACATTTGAGCCAGTGGAAACAGTTTCTCTTTATTTTCTCTATCGAAAACATTCATGGTGTTGAACACCTCTAGCAAATCTCGTCTTAGCCTTCTCTGCTCTCAGGAGAATAACCCCAGCTTTTCCAATCTATTTAAAATCAGTAAAAATTACAGACTTTTAGTGAAATGATCTGAGATAAACAAATAAGTAAACATCTCTCCTGGGCTCATGGTAACCAGCTGGGCTTTGCTGCTGTAACATAACTTGTCTGCAGCTGCCAGCATGAAGAGTGTAGGGAGACTGGAACTGGGGAGGGTCTGAGCATGTTATGGACAGTATTGGGAATTGGTCTGGATTTATTGGAACGTTAATGGGCATACGAACATAAGAAATAGGTGCAGGTTTAGGCCATTCGGCCCCTCCAGCCTGATCCGCAATAAGATCATGGATGATCTTCTACCTCAACTCCACCTTCCCGCCAGAACCCATATAACTTGGTTTTTTGAGTTACAAAATATCTATCAATCACAGTATTGAATATATTCATCGGCTGAGGATGCACAATCCTCTGGTGTGGAGAATTTCAAAGATTCACAAGCATCTGAGTTAGATATTTTTCCTCATCACAGTCCTAAGTGGCTGACGCTTTATCCTGAGACTATGACCCCAATTTAAGACTCTCAGCTATGGTAAAACATCCTCTCAGCATCTACCCTGTCAGGCCCTTTAAGAATTTTACATGTTTCAATGAGATCACCTCTCATTCTTCTAAACATTAGCGAATATGGGCCCATTCGACGTAATTTCTCCTCATAGGACAAAACGTTCTTCACCGGAATCAATCTAGTGAACATTCGTTGCACCCCCTCTAAGGCACTTATATCCATCCTTAGATAAGGACACCAAAACTGTGTACAGTAGGGTGTGGTCTCCCCAGAGTCCTATATAATTGCTGCAAGAATTGCTCAGTCTTATACTGCATCCCCCTTGCAATAAAGGGTGCCAACTATTTCCCCGTCTAATTGCTTGCTGTAACTGCAAGTTAAGTTTCAGTGGTTCGTGTACAAGTGCCACCTAAATCCCTCTGAATACGAACATTCATTAATTTCTCATCTTTAAAAAATGTGCTATTTTTCCATTCTTCCTATCAAAGTGGATAATTTCACATTTCCGCACATTATGCTCCATCTGCCACCTACTTGTTCAATCACTTAACGGTCTATATCACTTTGCAGCCTCCTGCGTCCTCCTCACAGCTTTGATTAAGTTGAGAGGGGATGTGAAGATGAAAATAAGATTGGCAAAGAGTGAATATGAGAGTAGAATGGCGATGAACATAAAAGGGAACCCAAAAATATTCTACCAGCATGTAAACAGAAAGCGGGTAGTAAGAGGCGGGGTGGGGCCTATTCGAGATAAAGAGGGTGATATATGCTTAGAGGCGCAGGGCAAGCCGAGAATACTCAATGAGTTCTTAGTATCGGTGTTTACTAAGGAGGTTGGTGCTGACAAAATATCGGTAGAAGTGGAAACGCTAGAAGCAATGGAAAGGGTGAAAATTGATAGACAGGAGGTACTGAGAGGCTGGGTATGCTTAGAGTGGACAAGTCGCCTGTCCCGACGGCTTGCATACGAGGTTGCTAAGGGAATTGGGGGAAGAGTTAGCGGAAGGAAATGTTTCCTCATGTTCTTATTCCAATCACATTACATCTGAGTCCTCTGGTTACCGACCCTTCAGCCACTGGAAACAGATTCTCCTTATTCTCTCTATTAAAACCAGTCACGATTTTGAACACATCAACCAAATCTCCCATGATCCACTCTGATTTATGTAGACAAATCCCAGCTTCTCCAGTCTCTCCACATAACTGAACTCCCTCATCCATGGCACCATTCTGCTTCTGCCCAATTCCAGTGCATAAAATGAACTTTCAGCATCAGTTCAATACTAACACATTACTGACAACTGAAGGGTTTCAACCTGTAAATATTCTCTCACTAACACTCAGTCTCCATTAAAGTTCCAGCTTTGGTGATGCTTGACTTTCAGTTTAAATACAGAGACCATCGCAGTCACTTTACTTTTCCAGTGTTAGCTGGTGAGCAGCAGTCAGGTTGTGGGACATTGACATCCCATCAGGGCACTCGAAGTGTCCCTCGTCCTGGTTACAGAAACACTCTCCCAGTAAGACCCCATCTGGAGTTATGAGTTCAATTCTGAGCAGAACATCTCAAGAAGGATATATAGGCCATCACTCCACTCCCACCACCCCAGAATTCCTGACCTTCTCTCATCCGCCCCGAGTTCTTGACATTTGTCCCACAGAGTTCCTGACCTATGTCCCCGAGTTCCGGACATTTGCACTCCCCAGTCCCTGACCATTACTCCCTCGAGTTCCTGATATTTGCCCCCGCCGAGATCCTGACTTTTGTACCCTCAGAGTTCTTGGCATTTGCCCCCCAATTTCCTGACATTTGCCCTCCCCCGAGGTCTTGACCTTTGCCCCCCAATTCCTGACATTTGCCCACCTCCTAGTTCCTGACCGTTGTCCCGCGAGTTCCTGAAATTTGCCCTCCCCCGAGTTCCTGTACTTAACCCCAGTTCCTGACCTTTGTCCCGCCGAGTTCCTGACCTTTGCCCCAACCCCGTATTCCTGAACTTTGACACGCCGAGTTCCTGACTTTTGCCACCCACCGAGTTCATGACAATTGTCCCACCGAGTTCCTGACGTTTTTGCCGAACCCCCTACTGTGTTCCTGACCTCTGCCCACTCCCCGATTTCCTGACCATTGCCCCCCCGGAGTTCCTGACCTTTGCCCCACCCGGGTTCCTGATATTTGCCCCCACCCCCACCCCTGTACCTGTGCAATAAGCCATGTCACTCTCGGGTGTCGGCTTCAACTCATAAACGAAGTAACTGGTGCAATTTTTGATCTTTATCTCCAGGGTCTCATCGTCGGTATTTCGTTTCTCGGTAAAACGAACTGTCCTCTCCACTTCTCCCTGTCCCACGGTGGGATGAGAACCTGAAACGAGGTTTGTAAATATTGAAGAATGTAACCGAGACGAACAATGCTGGACCGTGAATGTAAATCTGAGATTATAATGTCTGAAATTACCCTTTAACCAGCCTGGGTGCTTTGTGGAGCAGCAATCCTTTGGGACCTCAGTCTCGGGAATCTCCCATCCACCAGAACTGGAACAACAATCACAGAGTCAGCCCCTGAACTGACGGCTCTTATTAACTGACAGCGAGACTGGGAACTGACTGGTTGGTAAAAGTCACACCGTGTTTCTGCTCTTCAAGTTAGGGACCGGGGTTAAATAGCTGGTTTGGGTTAAAGCAGCAGCTGAGAGATTAGTAACTATTAATACTACATTGAATTAGCAACTGTTAATATTATATTAAATTAGTGACAGTTAATACTGCATTAAATTAGTAACTGTTAATACTATACTTAATTAGTGACAGTTAATACTACATTAAATTAGTAACTGTTAATACTATATTTAATTAGTGACTGTCAATACTACGTTAAATTAGTAACTGTTAATACTATATTTAATTAGTGACTGTTAATACTACATTAAATTAGTAACTGTTAATACTGCATTAAATTAGTAACTGTTAATACTATATTAAATTATTGACAGTTAATATTACATTAAATTAGTTTCTGCTAATTTTGTATTAAATTAGTAACTGTTAATATTATATTAAATTAGTAACTATTAATACTGCATTAAATTTGTAACTGTTAATACTAAATTAAATTAGTGACAGTTAATACTACATTAAATTAGTAACTGTTAAAACTACGATATATTAGTAACTGTTAATAATCTATTAAATTAGTAAGTGTTAATAGCATATATTAATAACTTCAATTCGGTACCCCTCTAGAGTTAGTAAAGTTGGGTAATAGTCAAATAAATAGAGGCATGGCAGCTCAGTCCCAAGGATTCCGAATCTTGTGCCATGTTGGAAACCCAAGACGTTTCCCGTCTGCTGCACAACCACGTGTGCAGCATGTGTCGTCAGCTGGAGGGGCTCGCATCCGGTTTTTGGAGCTTGAGCAACCGCTGGCGTCACTGCGCTGCATCCGCGAGGCTGAGAGCTACGAGCATAGCATGTTTCAGGAGGTGGTTTCCCCACAGCTAAGGAGTGCACCGGCAGAGAGGGCATGCGTGACCGCCAGACATGAGAGGGGGACCAGGCAGGTAGTGCAGGAGTCCGCTGAGAGCATTTCGCTCACCAACCAGTATTCTGTTCTGAGTAGTGGTGAGGGCGATGGTTCCACTGTGGATTACAAACGGAGCCAAGTCCACGGCATCAAGGTTGTCTCATTACAGCGGGGTGGAGGGTCATAGGGAAAGCAATAGTGGTAGGGGTTTCGATTTAGTGGAGCAGACAATTGTTTCTGATGCCGCAAATGTGACTCCAGGATGATATGTTATCTCCCTGGTGCCAGGGTTAAGCATGTTACAGAGCGGCTGCAGAAGATTCTGATGGTGGAGGGTGAACAGCCAGAGGTCATGGTCCATATTATTACCAACGGAATAGGTTGAAACACGGATGAGGTCCAGCAGGCAGATTTTAGGGAGCTGGGACAGAGATTTAAAACAGGACCTCAAAGGTAGTAATCTCTGGATTACTCCAGGTTCCATGCGCGAATGAGTATAGAAATAGGAGGATAGAGCAGATGAATGCGTGGCTGGAGAGATGATGCAGGAGGGGAGGCTTCAGACTCTTGGGGCATGGGAGACTCTTCTGGGGCTGGTGGGACCTGTACAGGCCATACGGGTTGCACCTCAACAGAGCCAGTACCCATATCCTCGCGGGGAGATTTGCTAGTGCTGTTGAAGAGGGTTTAAACTAAGTTGACATGGGGACAGGAAGCAGGATGTAGCATTAGGAAGGAGAAGGAACGGGCACAAAGGATTGTGAGAGACGGATAGCAATAAATAAGAAAGAGTAAGATATAAGGTGGCGTCAGACTAAGAGAGAACACAGGATGGTCGAAGACAGGTTTGCATTGTATGTATGTGAACGCACGAAGCATAGTAAACAAGGTGCAGGCGCAAATAGCCACATGGGTGTATGTGTCCATAAGAGAGACCGTGCTCAAAAAAGAGCAGGATTGGTTATTAAATATTCCTGAATCTAAGTTGTTAAGGAAAGATAGGGAAGAAAAATAGGAGGTGGTGTGGCAGTATTGGTTAAGGAGAATGTTACAGTTCTGGAGAGCAAGGATGTCCTGTAGGGGTCAAGGACAGAATCAAATGTCTGGAGTAAAGATAAAATAGAGGTGCCATTACACTACTTGGGTACTTTATAGACCACCAAATAGTGGGAAGAAAATGGAGGAGCGAACTTGCAGAGAAATTATAGAGAGATGCAAGGACTATAGAGTAGTGATAATGGGGGACTTCAACTCTCCAAATATAGACTAGTATAGCAATAGTGTAAAGGGCAGAGAGGGGGAAGATTTTCTGGAGTGTGTAAAGGAAATCCTTCTTGATCTGTATGCTTCCAGCCCAACGAGGATGGAGGCATTGCTGGATCTGATCCTGGGGAATGAGGACGGTCAAGTGGAGCAAGTGTCAGTCCGTGAATAGTTAGGGAACATTGATTATATTATCATAAGGATCAGATTAGCTATCGAAAAGGAGAACGATCAATCGAGAGTAAAAATAATTAAGGGAGGAAGGCCAATTTCAGTGGGATGAGAATGGATTTGTCCCGGGTAAATTGAAATGAAAGATTGGCAGTCAAAACGGTAATGTAAGAATGGCCTGTCTTTAATTAGGAAGTATTTCAGGTACAGTCGAGTTACATTCACACTAGGGGGAAGGTAAGGGTAACCAAAGCCAGAACTCCCTGGATGACAAAAGAGATAGAGAGTAAGATGAAGCAGTAGAAGAGCGCGTATGACAGATGTCAGGTCGAGAATACATCTGAGAATCAGGCTAAATATAGAAAGTTCAGAAGAGAAGTGAAGAAGAAAATAGGAAGGGCAAAGCACGGTATGAGAATAGAATGGCAGCTAATATAAAGGTAATCCAAATGTATTATATATGCATATAAATAGTAAACAGGTATTAAGAGGATGGGTGGTGCCGATTAGGGACCAAAAATGAGCCCTACTCTTGGAGGCATAGGATATGGCTGAGGTGCTAAATGAGTTTTTGCATCTGTCTTCACCAAGGAAGAGGATGCTGCCATAGACATAGTGAAGGAGGAGGTAGAGGAGGTACTAGAGGGGATAAAAACTGATAAAGAGGAGCTACTAGAAAGGCTGGCTGCACTTAAGGTAGATAAGTGACCAGGACCAGATGGGATGCATCCTAGGATGCTGCGGGAAGTGAAGTAAGAAATCGCAGAGGTACTGGCCATAATCTTCCAACCCTCCTTAGAAATCGTGGTGTTGCCAGAGGACTGGAAAATTTCAAATGTTACAGCCTTGTTCAAAAAACGGTGTTAAGATAATCCCAGCAACTACAGGCCAGTCAGTTTAACCTCGGTAGTGGGGAAGCTTTTAGAAACAATAATTAGGGACAACATTAACAGCCACTTGGACAAGTGTGGATTAATTAAGGAAAGCTAACACGCATTTGTTAAAGGCAAATCGTGCTGAACCAACTTGATCCAGTTTTCTGATGAGGTAACAGAGAGGGTTGATGAGGGCAATGCGTTAGACGTGGTGTACATGGATTTACATAAGACGTGCGACAAAGAGCCATATAACAGGCTTGCCAGCAAAGTTGAAGCCCATGGAATAAAACGGACAGTGGCAGCATGGATACGAAATTGGCTAGTGACAGGAAACAGAGTGTAGTGGTGAACAGTTGTTTGTCGGACTGGAGGAAGGCATACAGTTGTTCTCCCCTGGGGTCAGTTCTAGAGCCACTGCTTTTCTTGATATATATAAATGACTTGGATGTGGGTGTACAGGGCACAATTTCAAAATGTGCACATGCCACAAACTTCGAAGTATAGTAAACAGTGAGGCGGATAGTGATATAATTCAAGAGGACATAGACTGGCTGGTGGAATGGGCGGCCACGTGGAAGATGAAATTTAATGCTGAAAAGTGCGAAGTAATACATTCTTGTAGAAATAATGGGGAGATGAAATATAAACTAAGGGATAAAAAATCCTAAAGTGGGTGCATGAACATAGAGACCACGGGGTATATGTGCACAAGTCGTTGAAGGTGGCAGGACAGATTGAAAAAGCTTCATGAATAGATGTATAGAGTAAAAAGCGTTAATGTTAAAATGAACCCATCTAAAACACTGGTTCGGTCTCAACTGGAGTATTGTGTCCAATTCTGGACAGCGCACTTTAGGAAGAAAATGAACGCCTTAGAGAGGGTGCAGAAAAGATTTATAAGAATGAATCCGCGGATAAGGGACTTCAGTTATGATGATAGACTGGAGAAGCTGGGGTTGTTCTCCGTAGAGCAGAGAAGAGATTTGATAGAGGTGTTCAAAATCATGAGGGGTCTGGACTGAGTAAAAAGAGAGTAACGGTTCCCATTGACAGAAGGGTCGAGAACCAGAGGACACAGATTTAAGGTGATTGACAGAAGAACCAAAGGCAACATAGGAAAAACTTTTTTGTTCAGCGAGTGGTTAAGATCTGGAATGCAACGCCCGAAGTTGTGGTGGTGGCAGACTCAATCAGAGCTTTCAGAAGAGCGTTGGATAAGTAACCAGCGGAAAAGTAATTGCAGGTCTACGGCGAAAGGGCGGGGAGTGGAACTGGTTGATGTAATCTTGCAGAGAGCTAGCACGGGCTAGATGGGCCTAATATCCCTCTTCCATGATGTTACCATTCTATGAAAGACTGGGACCCGCAGAGAGAACCGGAAAATGAGGCCCATCCATTACTCTCTGTCCCCGTTCTATATTCCCCTCTATCCCGGGTATCTCCTTTTACTCTCTGTCCCCGTTCCATATACCCCTCTATCCCGGGTATCTCCCTTTACTCTCTGTCCCCGTTCTATTTTCCTCTCTATCCCGGGTATCTCATTTTACTCTCTTTCCCCGTTCTATATTCCCCTCTATCCCGGGTATCTCCCTTTATTATCTGTCCCCGTTCTATATTCCTCTCTATCCCGGGTATCTCCCTTTACTCTCTCTCCCCTTTCTATATACCCCTCTATCCGAGTATCTCCCTTTACTCTTATTCCCCGTTCTATATTCCCCTCTATCCCGGGTATCTCTCTTTATTCTCTGTCCCCGTTCTATATTCCTCTCTATCCCGGGTATCTCCCTTTACACTCTGTCCACGTTCTGTATTCCTCTCTATCCCGGGTATTCCCCTTTACTCTCTGTTCCCATTCTATATTTCTCTCTATCTCGGTATCCACCTTTACACTCTGCCCTTTTCTATAATTCCCTCTATCTTAAAGAAGGAGATAGATAGATTTCGAGACACAAAAGGAATCAAGGGGTATGGGGAGAGAGCGGGACTATGGTATTGAGATAGAGGATCAGCCATGATCATATTGAATGGCGGAGCGGGCTCGAAAGGCCGAATGGCCTGCTCCTGCACCTAGGTTTCTATGTTTCTATATTTTGGGTATCTCTCCTAACACTCTGTCCCTGTTCTATATTCCCCTCTATCCGGGGTATCTCCCTTTAATCTCCCTGTTTCTCTCTGCAGAGTCCGGTTGTAACCCTTAGCCTATTTGAACTACTTGCCCTATATTTCTGACTGATGATCCCGGTCTCTCTGCAGTTCCCATTCCAACACTCACACATCCATCTGTTTTGGACATTTACTCCTCGCTTATCGACTAGTTTATCTGTAATTTCCCCCTCACGTTACCTTTTAAATCTGTACCATCCTTGAACAAGATCTTTATCACTCTTCCTCTTCTCATGAACGACGCACTTATTCTTAATACAGTCCGTGCTCCTCCAGGTGTCCTCTAGGACTGTGTGATCTTCACACGGGTCAGAGAGTGCGCAGTCTGTGACTAAGGGACAGAATGATGATTCATGTTAATATAAAGTGCAGTTAATGTTACAATTTGGCTTCTACCCCCCGAAGCACCAAAAACCTCAGCCTCACTTTCCGCCCTGTTAGAAATTCCCCCAAATGAAAGCTGGAAACATTCCTACTTCTCTAAACCAGAAATCCTCTGTCTCGCAGCCCAGCCTCCCCTCTAACTCTCTGCTCACAGTCAGTCCTCTCTATTCTAGATTCACCCTTAGCTCTCAGCTAACAGAAAGCTACAGAAACCTCAGCTTCACTTCGTCCAATCGAAAAGCTGCAAATGTAAAGCTGGAAGTTCACGATTGTGTAAACCAGGCTTCGTTCTGTGTCCATAAAAGTTGGTTTCCATTTTACTTCTATTAACACAGAGACTCGGGATGACCTGCTCCCTCTCACCCTCTCCCTCCCTCCTCACAGACAGTTCTCTCTGTTCTACATTAACTGTTATGTCCCAGCTACAGAACGCCGTGTGCCCGGGTAAGTTTCAGGCTGCAGTTTCCGCGGGAACCTCCAACGTTTGGGACCCTCCTCCTGCACCTGCAGTCTGAGCTGGTGAACACTGAGTACAGATGGTGAAGGACACTCCATGTTCAGGGAGATATATCATCGGGTATCTCAATCCCCAGGTGAACACTGAGTGCAAATGTTGTTTGACTCTCCATGGTCAGTGAGAGATATCCTGGGGTATCTCAGTCCCCAGGTGAACACTGAGTGCAGATGGTGAGGTACACTCGATGGTCAGTGAGAGATATCATGGGGTATCTCAGTCCCCAGGTGTACACTGAGTGCAGATGGTGAGGTACACTCGATGGTCAGTGAGAGATATCATGGGGTATCTCAGTCCCCAGGTGAACACTGAGTGCAGATGTTGAGGGGCACTCGATGGTCAGTGAGAGATATCATGGGGTATCTCAGTCCCCAGGTGAACACTGAGTGCAGATGGTGAGTGACATTCGATGGTCAGTGAGAGATATCATGGGGTATCTCAGTCCGATAGCGAAATTAGATTAAAAATAACTTTATGTTATTGTTTATTCATTGATAAACTATAAAATTGTATATGTATATAATTAATATATTAATACCGAATACATAAATACATTGAAAGCAGAATATCAAAGGTATTTTAATAACTTTATATAAATTGTATGATAAATATTCTGATAGAATTACTGAGTGTATGAATATCACAGAATCATGGTATAGTCCAGCACTGGAGGAGGCCATTCGGCCCATCGAGACTGCGCCGGCTTTTTCGAAGATCAATCCAGTTCGTCCCACTCGCCCACTCTTTCCCCATATCCCAGCAATATTTATCCTGCAATTGTTTACCCAATTCCCTTTTGAAGGCTGCTACTGAATCTGTTTCCACCACCCTATCAGGCAGCGCTTTCCAAATCCTAAACACTCGTTGTGTAAAAATCCTTTATCTCGTGTCGCCTCTGGTTATTTTCCCAATCACCTTAAATCTGTGCCCTCTTGTTATCGACCCTTCAGCCAGTGGAAACAGTTTCTCTTTATTTTCTTTATCTAAATCCTTCATGATTTTGAACACCTCCGTAAAATCTCCTCTTAGACTTCTCTGCTCTAAGGATAACAACCCCAGTTTCTCCAGTCTATCCATATAACTGTAATCCCTCATCCCAGGAACCATTCTAGTAAATCTCTTCTGTGCCCTCTCCAAAGCCATCACATTCTTCCTAAAATGCGGTCCCCAGAATTGGACACAATTCTCCAACTGTGAACGAACTCGTGAATATGAAAAATAAATTTCAAGATAAATATAAGAATAGAATATAAAGATTACAAATAAATGACAATGGGAAATATAAACAAAAATACAAATGTAAATGTTAATTTAAATGCACAAATACATAAATAGAAGTATTAAATTAAAAAAAAAACAAATACAGCTCGCCAAATATTAGAAACAAAATTGTAAATATACCTATAATATTTACAGTAAATATAAGTTTGTGTGCAAATAAAGAGCAATGATTTCAGGGCATCTAAAAGGTAGTAACATTTTTCAATTCAATTGCGGTGAAAACAGAGTCAAGGATCGCTGAAAATAGATAATATTAATCAACAATGCAAATAATAAAGATCTATTACAAATCTGTAATAAATAATATCAATCAATAATGCAAGTTTTAAAGATCTATTACATATCCGTAATAAATAATATCAGTCAACAAAGCAAATATGAATGATCTATTAAAAATCCTTAATAACAACAACAATTTGTACTTATATAGCGCCTTTAACATAGTAAAACGTCCCAAGGCGCTGCACAGGAGTATTTTAAGAAACAAATTCGACACCGAGATTCATAATAATAAATTAGGGCAGGTGACCAAAAGCTTGGTCAAAGAGCTATGTGTTAAGTAGCGTCTTAAAGGAGGAAAGAGAGGTAGCAAGGCGGCGAGGTTTACGCCAGGAATATCATAACTTGGGGCCTAGGCAACAGAAGGCACAGCCAACAAAGGTTGAGCGATTAAATTAGGGATGCTCAAGAGACCAGAATTAGATGAGCGCAGATCTCTCGGGAGTTTGTGGGGCTGAAGGAGATTATAGAGATAGGAATTGGCGAGGCCGTGGAGGGATTTGAAAACAAGGATGATCATTTTGAAATTCGGACGCTGCTTAACCGGGAGCTAATGTAGGTCAGCGAGCACAGGGGAGATGGGCGAACGGGACTTGGTGCGAGTCAGGACACTGGAAGCCGAGTATTGGATGACCTCAATTTTACACAGGGTGGATTGTGGGAGGCCAGCCAGGAGTGCGTTGGAATAGGCAAGTATAGAGGTAACAAAGGCATGGATGAGGGTTTCAGCAGCGGATGAGCTGAGGCAAAGGCAGAGATGGGCAATGTTACGGAGGTGGAATTAGGCGGTCTTTTTTATGCTGCGGATATGTGGTCGGAATTTCATTTCATGGTCAAATATGACACCAAGGTTGCGAACAGTGTGGTTCAGCCTCAGACAGATGTAGGGGAGAGGGATGGAGTCAGTGGGTGGGAACGGAATTTCTGGCGGTGACCGAAAATAATATCTTCGGTCATCCCAATATTTAATTGGAGAACATTTTTGCGCATCCAGAACTGTATGTTGGACAAACAGTCTGACAATTTAGACACCGTGGAGGGGTCGAGAGAAGAGGTGCTGATGTACAGCTGGGTGTCGTCAGTGTACATCTGGAAACTGATGCTGTGTTTTCAGATGATGTCGCCAAGGTGCAACATGTAGCTGAGAAATAGGAGGAGGCCAAGGATTGATCCTTGGGGGCCACCAGAGGTAACGATGCGAGAGCGGGAAGAGAAACCGTTGCAGGTGATTTTCTTGCTAATGTTACATAGATAAGAATGGAACCAGGTGACAGCAGTTCCACACAGCTGGAAAACGGAGGAGAGGCGTTGGAGAAGGATGGAGTGGTCAACCGTGTCAAAGGCTGCAGACAAGCCAAGAAGGACGAGGAGGGATAGTTTACTTTTGTCACAGTCACAAAGGATGTCATTTGTGACTTTGATGAGAGCCGTTTCGGCACTGTGGCAGGGGCGGAAACCTGATTGGAGGGATTCAAACATGGAATTGCGGGGAAGATGGGCACGGATTTGGGAGGCGACAACACGGTCAAGGACTTTGGAGAGGAAAGGGAGGTTGGAGATGGAATGGTAGTTTGCAAGGACCGTGGGATGAAGGTTTGTTTTTTTGAGGAGAGGGGTGAAGACGGCACATTTGATGGCGAGTGGGACAGTACCTGTGGAGAGAGAACCGTTAACAATATTACCTAACATGGGAGACGGAAAAGGAAGTTGGGTGGACAGCAGTTTGATGGGAATAGGGTCGAAGGTGCAGGAGTTGGGTCTCATGGACAAGATGAGTGCAGAGAGGTCATGAGGGAAGATTGGAGAGAAACTGGAGAAAGATGTGAGTTCAGTGCTAGGGCAGGGGGGAAATTACAGTAAGTTCGACCTGGTGGGGTACGGGAAGGAAGGGAAGTGGCAGAAACAGCTGAACGGATAGACTCAATATTAAAGACAAAGAAGTCAATGAGATCCTTACACTTGTTATCGGAGGTGAGGGTGGAGGAGACAGTGTAGAGCGTTTTAAGAAGACGGTTAGCAGTAGAATATAAGACTTGGGATTTATCATGCATTCAAGAACGATTCTGAAATAATGAGCAATTTCGACAGACGACAGCAGGACTCAATAATGCTTTCCGTGGTCCAGCCAAATCAGGCGCTGAATGGCTGAACCAGATGTTCGCCATATCCGTCCAAGTCTGGACCCTTGTACTTAAGGAAGCAAAGATGAGAGCCGTACCATGGTGAACGGCCAGAGTGACAATAAATTTTTCTAGTAGGACATAGGGCATCAAAGGTAATGTTGAGGGTGTGGTTGTGCAGATCGGTAGCTGTAGAAATGTCATGGTAAATGGAGGGTCAGAGGCTGGACAGTTGGGATTTCAGAAGTGCAGTTGTAAGAGAGTTGGTAGTGGGGAAATCCTGAATAAGTAATATCAATCAATAATAAAAATATTAAAAGGTCCATTACAAACCCTTAATTAATAATAATCAATAATGCAAATATTAAAAATCTATTGCAAATCCATGATAATGCCAATATTAAAGATCTATTACAAATCAATTTTAAATAATATCAATCAATAATGGCAATATTAAAAAAATATTACAAATGCATAATGAATAATATCAATAAATAACGCAAATAATAAAGATCTATTACAAATCCTTAATAAATAAATGGATCATTAATGCAAATATTAAAGACCTATTACAAATCCGTAAAAAAGAACATCAATCATTAAAGTAAAAATTAAAGATCTTTTGCAAATCCATAATAAATAATTTCGATCAATAATTCAAATATTACAGATCTATTGCAAATCTGTAATAAATCAAATCAATCAAAAATGCAAATATTAAAGATCTATGGCACATTAATAATAAATAACATGGATCAATAATGCAAATATTAAATATCTATAACAAATCCTTAATAAATAACATCGATCAATAATGCAAATATTAAAAATCGATTGCAAATCCATAATAAATAACTTCGATCAATCATTCAAATATTAAAGATCTATGGCAAATCCAGAATAAATTATATGGATCAATAATGCATATATTAAAGATCTGTTAAAAATCTTTAATAAATAACATCGATCAGCAATGGAACTATTAAAAATCTATTACAAATCCGTAATAAATGACATCAATAATGTTATATTAAAGAACTATTAAAAACCTTCAAAAATTACATCAATAATGCATATATTAAAGATCTAATACAAATCCTAAATACATGACATCAATCAATAATGTAAATATTAGAGATCTATTACAAATCCTTAATAAATAATATCAATAATGAAAATATTAAAGATCTATTGGAAATCCATAGTAAATAACATCGATCAATAATGCAAATATTAATGATCTATTGCAAATCTTCCTAAATAAAATCAGTCAATAATGCAAATATTAAAGATCTATTACAAATCCTTAATAAATAACATGGATCATTGATGCAAATATTAAAGATCCATTACAAATCCTTAATAAATAAACTCAATTAATAATTCAAATATTAAAGATATATTGCAATTCCACAATTAATAATATCAATAAATTATGCAAATATTAACGATCTATTACAAATCCTTAATAAATAACATGGATCATTGATGCAAATATTAAAGATCCATTACAAATCCTTAATAAATAAACTCAATTAATAATTCAAATATTAAAGATATATTGCAATTCCACAATTAATAATATCAATAAATTATGCAAATATTAAAGATCTATTACAGATCCTTAATAAATAACATCAATCAATATAGCAAATATTAAAGATCTATTGCAGATCCTTAATAAACAACAAGGATCATTAAAGAAAATATTACAGATCTATTAGAAATCCTTAATAAATAACATCAATCAATAATTCAAATATTAAGGATCTATTGCAAATCCATAATAAATAACTTTGATGAATCATTCAAATATTGAAGATCTGTGTCAAATCCAGAATAAATAATACGGATCAAAAATGCAAATATTAAAGCTCTGTTACAAACCCTGAATAAATAACATCAATCAATAATACAAATATTAAAGATCTATTACAAATCTTAAAAAATAACATCAATAATTGAAATATTAAAGGTTTGTTACAAATCCTTAATACATAACATCAATAAATAATGCTAATATTAAAGATCTATAACAAATCCTTCTTAAATATATTGGATCATTAATGCAAATATTAAAGATCTATTACAAATCCTTAATAAATGATATCAAACAGTAAAGCAAATATTAAAGATCTCTTACAAAACCCGAATAAATAACAGCGATCAATAATGCAAATATTAAGATCTATATAGAAATCCTTAATAAATTATATCAATCAATAATGGAACTATTAAAAATCTATTACAAATCCTTAATAAATTACGTCAATAATGGAAATATTAAAGATCTATTACAAATCCATAATAAATAACATCAATCAATAATATAAATAATATAGATCTATTACAAAGCCTCAATAAATAACATCAATCCATAATGCAAATATTAAATAATTTTTACAAATCTTTAATAAATAATATCAATAAGGTAAATATTAAAGATCTATTGCAAATACATTATATTGCAAAACCATTATAATGGAAATATTAAAGATCTGTTACAAATCCATAATATATATCAATCAATAATTGAAATATTAAAGACATATTACAAATCCATACTGAATAATATTATTAGTGGATGTGGTGTATTTGGACTTTCGGAAGGCTTTCGATAAGGTCCCGTATAAGAGATTAGCATGCAAAGTTAAAGCACATGGGATTGGGGATAAGGTACTGAGTTGGAAAGAGAACTGGTTGGCAGACAGGAAGCAAAGAGTTGGAATAAATGGGTCTTTTTCCGAGTGGCAGGCAGTGACTAGTGGGGTACCGCAGGGATCGGTCCTAGGACTCCAGTTATTCACAATATATATTAATGATCTAGACGAGGGAACTAGATGTAATATCCCCAAGTTTGCAGACGACACAAAGCTGGGTGGGCGAGTGAGTTGTGAGGAGGATGCAGAGAAACTCCAGTATGATTTGGAAAAGTTGGGTGATTGGGAAGATGCATGGCAGATGCAGTATAATGTGGATAAATGCGAGGTTATCCAGTTTGGTGGCAAAAACTGGAGGCAGATTATTATCTGAACGGCAATAGATTGGGAAAAGGGGAAGTGCACCGAGACCTGGGAGTCCTTGTCACCAGTCGTTGAAGGTAAGCATGCAGGTGCAGCAGGCGGTTAAGAAGGCAAATGGTATGTTGGCCTTCATAGCGAGAGGATTCGAGTACAGGAGCAAGGATGACTTGCTGCAGTTGTACAGGGCCTTGGTGAGACAACACCTTGAGTATTGTGTGCAGTTTTGGACGCCTTATCTGAGGAAGGATGTTCTTGCCATGGAGGGAGTGCAGCGAAGATTCACCAGACTGATACCTGGGATGGCAGGAATGACGTATGAAGAGAGATTGGGACGATTGGGCTTGTATTCGCAAGAGTTTAGAAGAATGAGAGGGGATCTAATTGAAACTTATACAATTCTAACAGGACTAGAGAGACTAGATGCAGGAAGGATGTTCCCGATGGCGGTGGAGTCCAGAACCAGTGGTCCCAGTCTAAGGATAAGGGGCAAGCCATTTCGGACTGAGGTGAGGAGGAATTTCTTCACCCAGAGAGTGGTGAACCTGTGGAATTCTCTACCACAGAAGGCAGTTTATCAAATTCATTAAATATATTCAAGAAGGAGTTAGATATGTTTCTTAAGGCTAAGGGGATCAGGGGATATGTGGAGAAAGCAGGGACAGGATACTGAATTTGGATGATCAGACATGATATCATTAAATGGTGTTGCAGGCTCGAGGTGCCGAATGCCCTACTCCTGCTCCTATCTTCTGTTTCTATAATATCAATCAATAATGCAAATATTAAAGATCTAATACAAATCCTTAATAATAAACATGAATCATTAATGATAATATTAAAGATCTATTGCAAATCCTTAATAAATAATATCAATCAATAATTCAAATATTAAAGATATATTGCAACACCATAATTAATAATCTGAATCAATTATGAAATATTAAAGATATTTTACAATCCTTAATAAATAACATGAATCAATAATGCAAATATTAAAGATCAATTGCAAATCCATAATAAATAACTTTCATCAATCATTCAAATATTTACAATCTATGGCAAATCCAGAATAAATAATATGGCTGAATAATGCAAATGTTAAATATCTGATAAAAACCCTGAATAAATAACATCGATCAAAAATGCAAATATTAAAGATCTATTGCAAATCCATGATAATGCAAATATTAATGATCTATTACCAATCCATAATAAATAATATCAATCAATAATGGAAATATTAAAGATTTATTACAAATCCTTAATAAATAACATGGATCATTCATGCAAATATTAAAGGTCCATTACACATCCTTAATAAATACCATCAATCAATAATTCAAATTTTAAAGAGATATTGCAAATCAATAATTAATAATATAAATAAATTATGCAAATATTAAGGAGCTATTACAAATCTGTAAAAAACATCAATCAAACATGCAAATATTAAAGTTCTATGGCAAATCCATAATACATAATATGGATTAATAATGCAAATATTAAAGATCTATTACAAATCCTTAATAAATAACATCGATCAATAATGCAAATATTAGTGATCTATTACAAAGCCTCAATAAATAACATAGATCATTAATGGAAATGTTAAAGATCTATTACAAATCCTTAATACATATCATCAATCAAGAATTAAAATAATAAAGATCAATTGCAAATCCATAATAAATAACTTCGATCAATCATTCAAATATTAAAGATCTATGGCAAATCCAGAATAAATAATATGGATCAATAATGCATATATTAAAGATCTGTTAAAAATCTTTAATAAATAACTTCGAACAACAATGGAACTATTAAAAATCAATAAAAATCCATAATAAATGCCATCAAGAATGGAAATATTAAAGAACTATTACTAAACCTTCAAAAATAACATCAATAATGAAAATATTAAAGATCTAATACAAATCCTTAATAAATAACATCAATCAATAATGCAAATATTAAAGATCTATTACAAATCCTTAATAAATAATATCAATAATGCAAATATTAAAGATCTATTGCAAATCCATAGTAAATAACATCGATCAATAATTCAAATAGTAATGATCTATTGCAAATCTTACTAAATAAAATCAGTCAATAACGCAAATATTAAAGATCTATTACAAATCCTTAATAAATAACATCAATCAATAATTCAAATATTATTTATCTGTTACAAATCCGTAATAAATAACATCGATCAATAAAGCAAATATTAATTATCTGTTACAACCCCTAAATATATAACATCAATTAATATTACAAATATTGAAGATGTATTACAAATTTTAATAAATGACATCAATAATGGAAATATTAAAGGACTATTACAAATCCTTAATAAATAACATGGATCATTAATGCAAATATTAAAGATCTCTTGCAAACCCTGAATAAATAACATCAATCAACAATGCAAATATTAAAGATCTATTACAAATCCTTCAAAAATAACATCAATAATGCAAATATTAAGGATCTATTACAAATCCTTAATAAATAAAATCAATCGATAATGCAAATATTAAAGCTCTATTACAAATCCTTAATAAATAACATGGATCATTGATGCAAATATTAAAGGTCCATTACACATCCTTAATAAATACCATCAATCAATAATTCAAATTTAAAAGAGATATTGCAAATCAATAATATCAATAAATGATGCAAATATTAAATAGTTATTACAAATCCGTAAATAATAACATCAATCAATAATGCAAAAATTAAAAATATTTTGCAAGTCCATAAAAATAATTTCGATCAATAATACAAATATTATAGGTCTATTACAAATCTTAATAAATAAAATCTATAATGGAAATATTAAAGGTCTATGACAAATCCTGAATAAATAACATCAATAATGCAAATATTAAAAATCTACTGGAAATCCATAATCAATATCTTCGATCAATAATAAAAATATTAATGATCTATTGCAAACATTTAATAAATAAAATCAATTAATAATGCAAATATAAAAGATCTGTGGCAAATCCATAATAAATAACAATAATCAATAATGTAAATATGAAAGATCTGTTAAAAATCCTTCATAAATAATATCGAACAATAATGCAAATATTACATAGCTGTTACAATCCCTTAATAACTATCATCAATCAATAATGCAGATATTAAATAACTATTACAAATCCCAAATAAATAACATAAATAATGGAAATATTAAAGAACTATTACAAATCTTTCAAAAATAACATCAATAATGCAAATATTAAAGATCTATTGCAAATCCTTAATAAATAACATCAATCAATAATGCTAATATTATATATCTGTTACAAACCCTTAATAAATAACATCAATAATGGAAATATTAAAGAACTATTACAAATCCTTCATAAATAACATCAATCAATAATGCTAATATTAAAGATCTATTACAAATCCTTAATAAATGACATTATTCAATAAAGCAAATATTAAAGATCTATTGCAAATGAATAATAAAGAATTTCAATCAATAATGCAAATATTAAGGATCTATTACAAATCCTTAATAAATAACATTAATCAATAATGCAATTATGAAAGATCTATTGCAAATGCTTAATAAATAATTTCAATCAATAATGCAAATATTAAAGATCTATTACAAATCCTTAATAAATAACATCAAAGCATAATTCAAATATTAAACATCTATTACTATTCTAGAATAAATAATATCAATTAATAATTCAAATATGATATATCTTTTACAAAACCATATAGATAATATCGATCAATAATGCAAATATTAAATATATATTGCAAATGTATAATATAATCAACATTGCCATATTAAAGATCTAATACTATAACATAATAAATCATATAATTAATCATTATCAATAATGAAATTATTAAATATCTTTTATAAATGCATTATAAATAGTATTGATCAATAATGCAGATATTAAAGATCTATTGCAAATGCATAGTTTTACATGTGATCAGTAAGTAAATGTATACTATGTATAATATTATGTAAATATGTACAGCATAAATTACAAAGAATTTACAGCACAGAAACAGGCCATTCAGCTCAATTGGTCCTAACGGCATTTATTCTCCACAACGAGACTCCTCCCACCATTCGTCATCTAACCCTATCAACATATCGTTCCCTTCCTTTCTCCCTCATGTGCTTATCTATAATCTATTCACCGAAACTTGTTCATGTGTTAGCGAGTTCTGCATTCTCAGCACGCTCTGGGTAAAGAAGTTGCTGCTGAATTCCCTATTGGATTGTTAGTGATTATCTTATATTGATTGCCCCCTAGATCTCGCCTCACCTATAAGTGGAAACATATTTAATACGTTTACATTCATAATTTAAAGACCTCTATCAGCCCCCCCACTCAGCCATCTCTTTTCGAGAAAAAGAGCTCCAACCAGTTTAGTCTTTCCTGAAAGTGAGAACATCTCAGTTCTGGTATCATCTTGGAAATCCTTTTTCGCACCCTCTGCAGTACCTCTACATCCTTTTTTGTAATATGGAGAACTAAACTTCGCACAGTAATGATCGAATACCTATCACAATTGCATAAGTTTTAAATCTGATCGGCCGTTCCTTCATCGTCGCTGGGTCAAAATCCTGGTGCTCCCTCCCTAACAACACTGTGGGAGTACCTTTCCCACACGGACTGCAGCGGTTCAAGAAGGAGGCTCACCACCACCTTCTCAAGGGAATTAGGGATGGGCAATAAATGCTGGCCTTGCCAGCGACGCCCACATTCCATGAACGAATAAAAAAATTAAAAGTATAAATAATAGGAATGTAAGAATTTCAATTTAAACTCCATGTTTGAACCTCTCCAATTAGGTTTCCGCCCCTGCCACAGCCCTGAAACTGTCCTAATCAAAATCACAAACGAGAAGTGCCTTGGGAGATTTTGCTACTTAAAGACATTAAATAAACACGGTGCAATTTGTTTATAATGAAAATTACTTACTCAGGTAACCGAGAATCAGCAGCAGAGTCCTCATCTCACCGGGTGATATTCTGGAAGTAAAGACATGGAATTTGTATTAGAGTGAGTTGAGTGAATGGGGGATCAGAGGGAACTTTAAATAGGGATCTGGACAAGGTATCAGTGGGTATATCTATTTATAATGGGTGAGCCCTACTTCTCTCCCTCACTGGGACCCCTACAGACAGAGGTTGTCTCCACCTCCTTACATGTCCTTGATAAACACCAATTCCTGAGTCTCTTTCCAGCCTCCCGTTACAGAACCCTTTCTAATATTCTAACACAATTCTTTACTGAGCACAGTATTGGGTTAGGACAAGCGCTAAACACACCCTGAGTCCCTACTCAGCAAGTGACAAACTTCTGAGATTGTTCTAAATGTCCATTCATACAAGTCTGCTTACCAGAGTCTACAAATGATGCTTCGCTGTGTGAGATGCAGTGGGTTCAGATCACCTGCACCCTCCCAGTCTCAGCTACAATCTGCTGTGAGCGGTGCCGGACTCAGTGACAGCTTATCCACCAACTCCGCCCACATCAGAAACACGTGTGACTGAGGGCAGTGCTGGTTGGCTGACTGAATCTGGTTTAGTAATGTTCTTTCATATAGCAGAATTCATGCAAATTAAAGACTTTTACTGAAATGATCTGAGCTAAACAGTAAGTAAACATCTGTTCTGCGCCCATGGTAACCAGCTGGGCTTTGCTGCTGTAACATAACTTGTCTTCAGCTACCCAGCATGAAGGGTGTAGGGAGATTGGAACTGGGGAGGGTCTGAGCATGTTATGGTCAGTATTGGGTAATGGTCTATGTTTATTGGAACTTTAATTGGCATAAGAACATAATAAATAGGAGCAGGAGTAGGCTATTCGGCCCTTCGAGCCTGCTCCACCTTTCAAGAAGAGCATGACTGATCTTCTATCACAACTCCAACTTCCCGCCGTATCCCCATATACCTTGGTTCCCTTAGTGCCAAAATACCTATCGATCTAAGCCTTGAAAATACTCCTCGACTGAGCACCACAGCCCTCTGTGTAGAGAATTCCAAAGATTCACAACCCTCTGAGTGAAGACAATTCTCCTCATCACAGTCCTGGACGGCCGACCTCTTATCCTGACCCTATAACCCCCTAGTTCTAGACAGGGCAGCCAGTGAAAAACAGCCTCTCAGCATTTACCCTTTCAAGCCCTTTAAGAATTTTACACGTTTCAATGACATCACCTCTCATTCTTCCAAACTCCAGAGAATATAAGCCCATTCGTCTTAAATTCTGCTCATAGAGCAGTCCTCTCTTCCCAGGAATCAATCTAGAGAACATTCGCTGTACCCCCTCTTGCAAGTATATCCTTCCTTAGATAAGGAGACCAAAACTGCACACCGTACTTCACCTGTGGTCTTACCATTGCCCTCTGTAATTGCAGCAAAGCTTCCTTACTCGTATACTCCAACCCTCTTGTAATAAAGGCGAACATACCATTTGCCTTCCTAAGTGCTTGCTGTACCTGCATGCTAACTTTCTGTGACTCGTGTACAAGAACCCCTAAATCCCTCTGAATACCAGCATTTACTAGTCTCTCACCTTTGAAAAAATATTCTGTTTTCCCATTCTTCAAATCAAACTGGATAATTTCACACTTCCCCACATTATGCTCCATCTGCCACCTTCTTTCTCAATCACTTAACTGTCTATATCCCTTTGCAGCCTCCTGGTGTCCTCCTCACAGCATACTTTCCCACCTTTGTATCGTCAGCAAACTTGGAAACATTACACAATGCCCCCTCATCTATGTCATTGATACAGATTGTAAATAGCTGAGGCCAAAGCACTGATCCTTGCAGCACTCCACTAGTTACACCCAGTCATCCCGAAATTGTCCTGTTTATCCCTACTTCAACAAATAGATTCCTGGGATGAGAGGTTTGTCCTAAGATGAGAGTGTAAGTCGAATGGGCCTATAATCTCTGGAGTTGAGAAGAATGAGAGGTGATCTCATTCAAGCTTATAAAATTATAAAATCCAAATACACTACAGCCACTGGTTTGCCCCTTATCTACCCTGCTACTTACACCCTGAAAAAAAAACTTTAATATATTTGTTAAACATAATTTCCCTTTCATGAAACTGTGTTGACTCTGCCTAATCTTATTGCGAGTTTCCAAGTGTCCTGTTAGCACGTTCTTAATAAAAGATTCTACCAATTCCCCTCCTACTGATATAAGGCTAACTGGGCACTGAGTGTTAAAGAGAGAATATCACAGAGTAAATCCCTCCCATATCAGTAATGTGTCAGTAATGGGCAATGGTCTATCAGTAACACACTCCAGTGTAGTGATTTCACTAATCCTTCGAGATGCGCACTCTTGGTGATTCTTGACATTCAAATTAAATACAGAGACCATCGCAGTCCCTTTATTGTCCCAGTGTTCGGGGGTGAGCAGCAGTCAAGTTCTGGGATATTGATATCTGATAAGGGGCCTCACAGTGCCGCGTGTCCTGTTTACACAAACACTCTCCCAGCTCGCTCGCTCTCCTCACGCTAGTTTGCATATGTTGCTAAATGTACTCCTGTGCCCTTTAAAGTATCTTTTCCGTGTTCCTGATATGAACAATGTATTGTTCTCAGTCTGTCAGCATCATGTGACAAACATTACATCATAGAATCATAGAATGGTACAGCAGAGAATGAGGCCATTCGACCCATCGTATCTGTGTCGACAGTTTGAAAGAGCTGTCCAATTAATCCCACTCCCCTGCTCTTTCCCCATAGACTTGTAAACCATGTCCCTTCAAAAATTCCCTTTTGAAAGTTATTATTGAATCTGCTTCCACCGCCCTTTCAGGCAGCACATTGCAGATCACAACAGCTCGCTGTGCAAGAAAATGTTTGCTCATGTCGCCTCTGCTTCTTTTCCCAATCACATTAAATCTGTGTCCTCTGGTTACAGACCCTTCAGCCATTGGAAACAGTTTCTCCTTATTCACTCTATTAAAACCAGTCATGATTTTGAACACCTCTCTCAAATCTCTCTGCTCTAATTAGACAAATTCCAGCTGCTCCAGTCTCTCCAAATAACTGAAGTCCCTTACCCATGGCAGCATTCTGCTTCTGCCCGAATCCATTACCCAAAAATGAACCCTCAGCAATACCTCGGGATAGGCAATAAATGTTGGCTTGCCAGCGAAGCCCACATCCCATAAACGAATAATGAACAACATTGGGATGTATAGAGAAAACAAAGATGGTGATATCAGGAAGCACTTCATCACACGAAGTGTCTTGGGATCTGGAATTCTCTCAACCTAAAAGCTGTTGAGGCTGGGGGTCAATTAAAAGTTTGAAAATTAAGATTGATAGATATTTGTTGGGTAAGGGTATTAAAGTTACCTAACCAAGGCGGGCAGATGGAGTTAAGGTACAGATCAGCCATGCTCTGATTGATTGCTGGATCAGACTCGAGGGGCTGAATTGCCTCTTCCTGTTCCTATATTTCCATGTTTCTATGACCCTAAAAATTATCTCTCTGTCTCTCTTCCCCTTAGTTTACATTTGTTTTGAAATGAGCAGCCATGAGCTTCAGCCGATCTTATCCATGCTTTTGATTTGGATATTTCATCATTCTCCCTCTGTGCAGCCTCTGACAAACAACACGCTCCATCACCCACCCACCCCCCCCCACCCCGCCCTTTTGATGGCTGACATTGTCTTGCCTCTCACATACAGCGTATACAATTCAAATCAGTTAGCCACATTGGGAGCAAAGATCAGGCAGATTCAGAAGTGACGATGGGTCCAGTGTGGCATCGAGTTACTTCCTTGTATGCTGGAATTAACCCATGGGGATTCACAGATTCGGCAATATGGGGAGAATGGAGATTGATAAAACTGTCGAGGACCAGGCCTTGAACATGAGCTGGTTGGGAGTGCCCTTTTCACACAGTAACTCTGAGCAATCAGGTGCTACAAAAAGATTGAAATCACTGAGAGTACGGTAGCATCGTGATTATGTCACTGGACTATTGATCCAGAGAACGATAGTTCAAATCCCACCCCCGGAAGTTTGAGAATTTGAATTCAAGTTTAAAAATCTGGGTTTGAAAAGCCTGGTATCAGGGAAAGTGGATGACACATGGAGTCGATTTATCCTGTGAATTTTATCTCGCTAACCCTCAGTGTCCATTCATGTTCACATATACATGGGAGGGATGTGACTCTGATATAGGTGGGATGTGTGTCTGATATGGGTGGGATTTGTCTCTGATATGGGAGGGGTTTCTGTACATTGATCCCTGAATCTCTTGGCTACTCCACAGTTCCTAGATACTCACCATTTAGAAAATACTCTGCTCTGTCTTTCTCAGGTCTGAAGTGGATGAACTCACACGTTCATGGGGACTCCGTGTGAGAAAGAGAATATTCACAGGGAAAATCCCTCACATGTCAGTAATGGACAATGGTCTATCAGTAACACGCTCCATGTAGATATTACAGTAAATATCGACATACACAGTCTTCGTGATTCTCGACATTTAATTTAAATACAGACACCATCGCATCCCTTTACTGTCCCAGTGTTAGTGGGTGAGCAGCAGTCAGGGTCTGAGTCATTGATATCTCGTCAGGGGCCTCACAGTGTCGTATGTCCTGGTTACACAATCGCTCTCTCTCCTCACTCTAGTTTGCATATGTTGCTAAATGTATTCCTGTGCTCTTTAAAATATATTTCCCCTGCTTCTGATGTGAAAATTCGATAGTCACAGAGAATAGAAAGATCAGGCGGACTCAGAAGTGACAATGGGTGCCGATTGGCAGCGAGTAACTTCCTTGTATGCTGGAATTAACTCATGGGGATTCACAGATTCGGCAATATGGGGAGAATAGAGATTGCTGAAACTCTCGGGGACCAGGCCTTAACATGAGCTGATTGGGAATGAGATGGAAAGTCAGCCAGCCCTTTTAACGCACACTGTGACACTGAGCAATCAGGTGCTACCAAAAGATTGAGATCCCTGAGGGTACGATAGCATAGTGGTTATGTCATTGGAGAATTGATCCAGAGAACGAGAGTTCAAATCCCACCCCAGAAGTTTGGGAATTTGTATTCAAGTTTAAAAGTCTGTGTATGAAAAGCATGGTATCAGTGAATGTGGCTGACACATGGAGTGGGTTTATCCTGTGAATATTCTCTCGCTAACATTCATTGTCCATAAATGTTCAAAAGTACATGGGTGGGATGTGACTCTGATGTAGGTGAGATTTGACTCTGATATGGGAGGGAGTTGTTTCGGCTATGGGAAGGATTTGTATACATGGATCCCTGAATCACTTGGCTCCTCCAATGTTCCTAGATTCTCACCATTTAGAAAATACTCGGAACTATCTTTCTCAGGTCTGAAGTGGATCAACTCACACGTTCATGGGCACTGAGTGTTAGAAAGGTAATATTCACAGGGTAAATCCCTCTCATGTCAGTAATGTATCATTAATGGGCAATGGTATATCAATATTTCTGTCTAATGTAGAGCTTACCTTAATACTTCGACATACACACTCTTGGTGATTCTTGATATTTAATTTAAATACAGAGACCATCGCAGTCCCTTTACTGTCCCATTGTTAGTGGGTGAGCAGCAGTCAGGGTCTGGAACATTGATATCTGGTCAGAGGCCTCACAGTGTCGCGTTTCCTGGTTACACAAACAAACTCCCAGCTCGCTCTCTCTCCTCACTCTAGTTTGCTAATGTTGCTAAATGTATTCTTGTGCCTTTAAAAAAAACTATTTTCCGTGCTTCTGATGTGTAGAATCTATTGTTCTATGTCTATCAGCATCATATAACAAACATTACATCATAAAATCCTAGAATGATACAGCACAGAAGGAGGCCATTCGGCCCATCGTGACTGTGCCGGTTCTTTGAAAGAGCTGTATAGTGAATTTAGTATTGAACCGGCTTCCAGTGCTCTTTCAGCAAGTGCATTCCAGATCACAACAACTCACTGTAAATAAAAATGTTTCCTCGTATCGCCTCTGGTTCTTTTGCAAATCAACTTAAATCTGCGTCCACTGTTCACTGACCCTTCTGTCACTGGAAACAGCTTATCCTTATTTACTCTATCAAAATGTTTCATGGTTCTGAACACCTCAATCTAATCTCCTCTTAATCTTATCTGCTCCAAGGAGAACAAACCAGATTCTCCAGTCTCTCTACAGAACTGAAATCACTTATTCCTGCTAACATTCTAATAAATCTCCTCTGCACCCTCTCCATGGCATTGACAAGCTGCCTAAAATGTAATGCACAGAATTGAACACTATACTCCAGCTGAGGCCTACCTTGTGTTTTATAAAAGTTTAGCGATAACTTCCTTGCTTTTGTACTCTGTGCTGCGACAATAAAGTTCAGGTTCCCGAATGTTTTTTTGTCAGCCTTCTCAACTTGTCCTTCCAAGATCTGTGACCATACAGCCCCAGGACTCTCTGTTCCTGCACATCCTTTAAAATTGTACCATTTCATTCACATTGCCTCTCCTCATGTTTCCTACCAAAATGTATCACCTCACAACAAACTTCCACTTTTTACAGGCTGACATTGTCTTAACCTCTGGTGTGTAAAGAAAACAAAGATGGATGCACTTCCATTTGCCTCTCTGGATCATTCTGCTTCTGCCTGTTTCTATGACCCTAAAATGCCCTCTCAGCATCACCTCAACACTGACACATCACTGACACGGGAGTGATCCAACCTGTAACCATTCTCTCGCTGACACTCAGTGCCCATGAAAGTTCCAGCCTTGTTGATGTTTGACTTTCAATTTCAATACAGAGACCATCGCAATCCATTTACAGGCCCAGTGTTAACGGGCGGGAAGCAGTCAGTGTCTGGAACATTGACATCCGGGTCCTCGCAGTTTCCCATGTCCTGGTTAAAGTAACAGTCTCCCAGTACGCCATAATCTGCAGTAGTTGTGTTCACTTCTGGGCCCCGCACCTCAGGAAGGATATATTGGCCTTGGAGGGGTTTCAGCGCAGATTCACAAGAATGATGCCGGGTATTAAAGGGTTAAGTTATGAGGACAGATTGCATAGACTAGGCTTGTATTCCCTTGAGTATCGAAGGTTAAGGAGTGAACTAATTGTAGTGTTTAAGATGTTTTAAGTAATTGATAGCGTAGATAGAGATAAACGATTTCCTCTGGTGGGGGGAGTCCAGAACAAGGGGCATAATCATAAAATACGAGCTAGGCCGTTCAGTGGTGATGTCAGGAAGCACTTCTTCACACAAAGAGTAGTGGAAATCTGGAACACTCTCTCCCCTAAAACGCTGTTGAGGCTGGGGGTCAATTTAAAGTTTGAAAAATGAGGTTGATATATTTTTGCTGCGTAATGGTATTAAGTTTATGGAACTAAGGCGGGTAGATGGAAATAAGGTACAGATCAGCCAAGATCTGATTGAATGCTGGAGCAGGCTTGAGGGGCTCCATTGCCTCTTCCTGTTCCTATGCTTCCATCTTTCTAAGACTCTATAAATTCTCGCGCTGTCTCTCCTCACTTTAGTTTGCATTTGTTGTGAAATGAGCAGCTCTGAGCTTCAGCAGATCTTATTCGTGCTTTTGATCTGGACAGTTCATTGTTCTCAGTCTCTGAGCAGCCTCTGACAAGCAACAAGCTCCCACCTTTTGAAGGCTGACATTGTTTTGCCTGCTGCACACAGCGTGCAACATTCAAATCTGTTAGTCACATGGGATGGAAAGATCAGGCGGACTCAGAAGTGAAAATGGGCTTAGATTGGCAGCGAGTAACTTCCTTGTATGCTGCAATTAACCCATGGGGATTCACAGATTCGGCAAAATGGGGAGAATGGAGATTGATGAATCTATCGGGGACCAGGTGTTATTAGGAGCTGCTTGGGAGTGAGATTGATAGACAGTGCAAGCCCTTTTAACGCACACTGTAACACTGAGCAATCAGCAATTACAAAAAGATTGAGATCACTGAGGGTCCGGTAGCATAGTGGTTATGTCACTGGACTATTGATCCAGAGAACGAGAGTACAAATCCCACCCCGGAAGTTTGAGAATTTGAATTCAAGTTTAAATAACTGGGTATGAAAAGCCTGGTATCAGTGAAAGTGGCTGAAACAAGGAGTGGCTTTATCCTGTGAATATTCTCTCGCTAACAATCAGTGTTCATTAATGTTCAAATATTCATGGGTGGGATTTGTCTCTGATATCGGTGGGATTTGACACTGATTTGGGAGTGATTTGTCTCTGATATGTGTGAGATTCGTCTCTGATAAGGGAAGGATTAATGTGCATGGAACCCTGAATCACTTGGCTCCTCCACAGTTCCTAGATTCGCACCATTTAGAAAATAATCTGATCTATTTTTCTCAGGTCTGAAGTGGATGGACTCACACGTTCATGGGCACTGAGTTTTCGAAAGAGAATATTCAGTGTAAATCCCTCCAATATCAGTAATGTATCATTAATGGGCGATGGTCTATCAATATCTCTGTCTAGTTTACAACTTACATTAATCGTTCGACATACATACTCTTGGTGATTCTTGACATTTAATTTATACAGAGAACATCGCAGTCCCTTTACCGTCCCAGTATTAGTGGGTGAGCAGCAATCAGGGTCTGGACATTGATATCTGATCAGGGGCCTCACAGTGTCGCTGTCCTGGCTACACAAACACTCTCCCAGTTCGCTCTCTCTGCTCCCTCTAGTTTGCCTATGTTGCTGAATGATCCCCTGTGCTCTTTAAAAGTTATTTTCCGTGCTCCTGATGTGATCTATCTATTGTGCTCAGTCTGTCAGCATCATCTGACAAACATTACATCATAGAATCATTGAATGAACAGCACAGAAGGAGGCCATTCGGCCCATCATGCCTGTGCCGCATCTTTGAAAGAGCTGTCCAATTAATCCCACTCCCCTGCTCTATCCCCATAGAGCTGTAAATCATATCCCATCAAAAATGTATCCAATTCCCTTTTGAAAGTTACTATTGAACGCATTTCCTGTGCCATTTCAGGCAGTGCATTCCAGATCACAAAAACTCGCTGTGTATAAACCATATTTCCTCATGTCGCCTCTGTTTTTTTTTCCAATCACCTTAAATCTGTTTCCTCTGGTTACCGACCCTTCAGCCAGTGGAATAATTTTCTCCTGATTTACTATATCAAAACCATTCGTGATTTTGAACTCCTCTATCAAATCTCCAATAATCCTCTCTGCTCTAAGCAGACAAATCCCAGCATCTCCAGTCTCTCCACATAACTGAAGTCCCTCCAACATGGCACCATTCTGCTTCTGCCTAATTCCATTACGAAAAAAATCCCTCTCAGCATCACTTCAATACAGACACATTACTGAAAAGGGAGGGATTCAACCTGTCACCATTCTCTCGCTAACACTCAGTGCCCATTAAAGTTCCAGCCTTGCTGATGCTTGACATTTAATTACAATACAGAGACCATCGCAGTCCCTCTACTGTACCCGTGTTAGTGGGTGAGCAGCAGTCAGTGGCCTCACAGTGTCCCATGTCCTGGTTACACAAACACTCTCCCAGTAAGAACCCATCTGAAGTAACTGTGTTCAATTCTGGGCCCCGCACCTCAGGAAGGATATATTGGCCTTGGAGGGGGAGCAGCGCCGATTCACCAGAATGATACGGGGTTCAAAAGGGTTAAATTATGAGGACAGGGTGCATAGACTAGGCTTGTATTCCCTTGAGTACAGAAGATTAAGGAGTGAACCAATTGTAGTGTTTCAGATGATTAAAGGAATTGATAGGTTAGATAGAAATAAACTATTTCCTCTGGTGGGGGGAGTCCAGAACAAGGAGCATAATCTTAAAATTTGAGCTATGCTGTACAGTGGTGATGTCAGGAAGCACTTATTCACACAAAGGGTTGTGGAAATCTGGAACACTCTCTCCCCCAAAACGTTGTTGAGGTTGGGGATCAATTAAAAGTTTGAAAACTGAGATTGATATATTTTTGCTGGGTAAGGGTATTAAGGTTACGGAACCAAGGCGGGTAGATTGAATTAAGGTATAGATCAGCCATGATCTGAGTGAATGCTGGAGCAGGTTTGAGGGGCTGAATTGCCTCTTCCTGTTCCTATGTTTCCATGTTTCTATGACCTTAAAATTTCTCTCTCTGTCTCTCCTCACTCTAGTTTCCATTTGTTGTGAAATTAGCTGCTGTGAGATTCAGCAGATCTTATCCGCGCTTTTGGTCTGGACAGTTCATTGTTCTCAGTCTCTTAGCAGCATCTGAAAAACAACAAGCTCTCACCTTTTGAAGGCTGACATTGTCTTGCCTGACGCACACAGTGTACAACATACAAATCTGTTAGTCACATGGGATGGAAAGATCAGGCAGACTCAGAAGTGACAATGGGTTCAGATTGGCAGCGAGTAACTTCCTTGTATGCTGGAATTAACCCTTGGGGATTCACAGATTCGGCACCCTGGGGAGAATAGAGATTGATGAAACTAGCGGCGACCAGGCCTTAACATGGGCTGGTTGGGAGTGAGATGGAAAGTCCTTGTCAGCCCTTTTAATGCACAATGTAACACTGAGCAATCAGGTGCTACAAAAAGATTGAGATCACTGAGGGTACGGTGGCATACTGGTTATGTCACAGGAATAATGATCCAGAGAACGAGAGTTCAAATCCCACACCGAAGTTTGAGAATTTGAATTCAAGTTTAAAAAACTAGGTACGAAAAGCCTGCTATCACTGAAAGTGACTGAACACAAGGAGTGGATTTATCCTGTGAATATTCTCTCGCTAACACTCAGTGTTCACTAATGTTCAAATATACATGGGAGGAATTTGTCTCTGATATAGGTCGGCTTCGACACTGATTGGGGAGGGATTTGTCTCTGATATGTGTGAGATTTGTCTCTGGTATGGGAAGGAATTGTGTCTATGGATTCTGAATCTCTTGTCTCCTCCGCAGTTCCTATATTCTCACCATTTAGAAAATACTCTGATCAATCTTTCTCAGGTCTGAAGTGGATGAACTCACAAGTTCATGAACACTGAGTGTTCGAAAGAGAATATTCACAGGGTGAAACCCTCCAATATCACTAATGTATTATTAATGGGCGATGGTCTATCAATATCTCTGTCTAGTGTACAGCATACATTAATCCTTCCACATACAGGCTCTTGGTGATTCTTGACATTTAATTTAAATACAGAGACCATCGCAGTCCCTTGACTGTCTCAGTGTTAGTGGGTGAGCAGCAGTCAGGGTCTGAGACATTGATATCTGGTCAGGGGCCCCACAGTGTCGCGTTTCCTGGTTACACAAACATTCTCTCTGCTCGCTCTCTCTCCTCACTCTAGTTTGCATATGTTGCAAAATGTTCTCCTGTGCCCTTTAAAATATCTTGTCCGTGCTCCTGATGTGAACAATCTATTGTTCTCAGTCTGTCAGCATCATCTGAGCTGTACAATTAATCCCACTCCCCTGCAATTTACCCATAGACCTGTAAATCATATCCCGTAAAAAATATATCCAATTCCCGTTTCAAAGTTACTATTGAACCTGCTACCAGCGCCCTTTCAGGCAGTGCATTCCAGATCACAACAACACGCTGTGTAAAAAAAAAATGTTTCCTTATGTCGCCTCTGGTTCTTTTGCCAATCACCTTAAATCTGCGTCCTCTGGTTACTGACCCTTCTGCCACTAGAAAGAGCTTATCCTGATGCACTCTATCAAAACTATTCATGGTTTTGAACTCCTCAATCAAATATTCTCTTAATCTTCACTGTTGTAAGGAGAACAAACCCAGCTTCTCCAGTCTCTCCAAAGAACTGAAGTCCCTCATTCCTGGTAGCATTCTAATAAATCTCCTCTTCACCCTCTCCATGGCCTTGACAACCTGCCTAAAATGTGCTGCCCAGAATTGGACACAATACTCCAGCTGGGGCCTAATCTGTGTTTATAATGTTTTACCAATAACTTCCTTGTTTTTGTACGCTGTGCCGTGACTAATAAAGGTCAGAAACCCGAATGATTTTTTAACAGCCTTCTCAACGTGTCCTTCCAAAATTTGTGTACATACAGCCGCAGGTCTCTCTGTTCCTGCACCCCCTTTAAAATTTAGTTCACATTGCCTCTCCTCATTTATCCTACCAAAATGTATCACCTCACAACAAACTCCCACTTTTTACAGGCTGACATTGTGTTACCCTCTGATGTGTAGAGAAAACAAAGATGGATGCCCTTCCATTTGCCTCTCTGGATCATTCTGCTTCTGCCCGATTCCATTACCCAAAAATGTCCCCTCAGCTTCAGCTCAATACTGACACATTACTGACACGGGAGGGATTCAAACTGAAAATATTATCCCGCTAACACTCAGTGCCCATTAAAGACCCAGCCCTGGAGATGCTTGCCATTCAATTTAAGTACAGAGACCATCGCAGTCCTTTTACTCTCCGAGTGCTGGTGAGTGAGCAACAGTCAATGTCTGGGACATTGACATTCGGTCAGGGCCTCGCAGTGTCCCACGTCCTGGTTACACAGACACTCTCCCAGTACGACATAATCTGGAGTAACTGTGTTCAATTCTGGGCACCGCACCTCAGGAAGGATATATTGGCCTTGGAGGGATTGCCGCGCAGATTCACCAGAATGATACCGTGTCTAAAAGGGCTAAATTATGAGGACAGGTTGCATCGACGAGGCTTGTATTCCCTTGACTATAAAATATGAGGGAGTGAATTATTGTAGTGTTTTAGAAGATTAAAGGAGTTGATAGGGTAACTAGAGATCAACTCTTTCCACTGGTGTGTTGGGGGTGGGGGGGAGTGGGTGCGGGGGGGGGGGGCGGGGTGGTGGTGGCGGTGTTCAAAACAAGGGGCATAATATTAAAATTAGAGCTGGGCCGTTCAGTGGTGATACAAGGAAGCACTTCTTCACACAAATTGAAGTGGAAATCTGGAACTCTCGCCCCCATAAATCTGTTGAGACTGGGGGGGAAATAAAAATTTTGAAAACTGATATTGATAGATTTTTTGGCGGTAAGCTTATTAAAGTTACGTAACCAAGGGGGGTCGATGGAATTAAGGTACAGATCAACCTTTACCTGATTGAATGCTGGAGCAGGCTTGAGGGGCTGAATTGCCTCCTCCAGTTCCTAAGTATCCATGAATCTATGAACCTAAAAATTCTCTCTCTGTCTCTCTACCCTTTAGTTTGCATTACCTGTGAAATGAGCAGCTGTGAGCTTCAGCAGATCTTATCCGTGCTTCTGATTTCGTTAATTTATTTTTCTGTCTCTGAGCATCCTCTGACAAACAACACGCTCCCTCCCACCTTTTGAAGGCTGAAATTGTCTTGCCTGCAACACACAGCGTACAACATTCAAATCTGTTAACCACAGTGGAAGCAAAGTTCACGCAGACTCAGTGTGGCATCGAGCATATTCTTTGTATGCTGGAATTAACTCACAGGGATTCACAGATTCGTCAACATGGCTCAAAATGGCGATTGATGAAACTATCAGTGATCAGGCCTTGAACATGAGCTGTTTGAGAGTGAGATGGAAAATCAGTCAGCCCTTTTAAATCTGTAACACAAAGCAATCAGGTGCTACAAAAAGTTTGAGATTACTCAGGGGACGGTAGTCTAGTGTTTATATCACTGGACTATTGATTCAGAGAACTAGAGTTCACATCCCACGCTGATAGTTTGAGAATTTAAATTCAAGTTTAAAAATCTGGTTATGAAAAGCCTCGTATCAGTGAAATTAGCGGACACATGGAGTGGATTTATCCTGTGAATATTCTCTCGCTTGCACACAGTGTCCATTAATGCTCAAATATACATGGGTGGGATGTGTATCTGGTATAGGTGGAATTTGACACTGATTTGGGAGGGATTTGTCTCTGATATGGGAGGGATGTATCTCTGATATGGGAAGGATTTATGTAAATGGATACCTGAATCTCTTGTCTACGCCACAGTTCCTAGCTTCTTACCATTTAGAAAATACCCTGATCTATCTTTCTGAGGTCCGAATTCAGTGAAATCACACGTTAATGTGCACAGAGTGTTAGAATATTCACAGGGTAAATCCCTCCCATATCAGAAGTGTGTCATTAATGTGCGATGCTCTATGAATATCTCTTTCCAGTGTACAGCTTACACTGATCCTTCGACATACATACTCTTGGTGATTCTTCAAGTTTAATATAATACAGAGACAATCATAGTCCCTTTACTATCCCAGTGTTAGTGGGTGAGCAGCAGTCAAGGGTCTGGGACACTAATATCTGGTTAGCGGCCCCACAGTGTCGCGTGTACTGGTTACACAAACATTCTCGTTGCTCGCTCTCTCTCCTCACTCTAGTTTGCATATGTTGCTAAATGTTCTCCTGTGCCCTTTAAACTATCTTGTCCGTGCTCCTGATGTGAACAATCTATTGTTCTCAGTCTGTCAGCATCATCTGAGCTGTCCATTTAATTCCAATCCCCTGCAATTTCCCCATAGACCTGTAAATCATATCCCGTCAGAAATGTCTCCAATTCCCTTTTTAAAGTTACTATTGAATCTGCTTCCAGTGCCCTTTCAGGCAGTGCATTCCAGATCACAACAACTCGCTGTGTAAAAAAAAAATCCTTAAATCGCCTCTGGTTCTTTTGCCAATCACCTTAAATCTGTGTCCTCTGGTTACCGACCCTTCTGCCACTTGAAAGAGCTTATACTGATTCACTCTTTCAAAACTATTCATGGTTTTGAACACCTCAATCAAATCTTCTCTTACTCTTCACTGCTCTAAGGAGAACAACCCCAGCTTCTCCAGTCTCTCCACAGAACTGAAGTCCCCCATTCCTGATACCATTCTAATAAATCTCCTCTTCACCCTCTCCATGGCCTTGACAAACTGCCTAAAATGTGCTCCCCAGAATTGGACACAATACTCCAGCTGAGGCCTTGCCAGTGCTTTATAAAGGTTTATCAATAACTTCCTTGCTTTTGCATTCTGTGCCGCGAGTAATAAAGCTCAGAATCCCGAATGTTTTTTTAACAGCCTTCTCAACTTGTCCTTCCAAGATTTGTGTGCATACAGCCGCAGGTCTCTCTGTTCCTGCACCCACTTTAAAATTAGTTCACATTGCCTCTCCTCATTTATCCTACCAAAATGTATCACCTCACAACAAACTCCCACTTTTTACAGGCTGACATTGTGTTACCCTCTGATGTGTAGAGAAAACAAAGATGGATGCCCTTTCATTTGCCTCTCTGGATCATTCTGCTTCTGCCCGATTCCATTCCCCAAAAATATCCCCTCAGCATCAGCTAAATACTGACACATTACTGACACGGGAGGCATTCAACCTGAAAATATTCTCTCGCTAACACACAGTGCCGATTAAAGTCCTAGCCCTGGTGATGCTTGGCTTTCAATTTAAGTACAGAGACCATCGCAGTCCTTTTATTCTCCGAGTGCTGGTGAGTGAGCAGCAGTCAGTGTCTGGGACATTGACATTCGGTCAGGGCCTCGCAGTGTCCCACGTCCTGGTTACTCAGACACTCTCCCAGTACGACATAATCTGGAGTACTGTGTTCAATTCTGGGCACCGCACCTCAGGAAGGATATATTGGCCTTGGAGGGGGTGCAGCGCAGATTCACCAGAATGATACCGTGTCTAAAAGGACTAAATTATGAGGACAGGTTGCATAGACTAGGCTTGTATTCCCTTGACTATAGAATATGAAGGAGTGAATTATTGTAGTGTTTAAGATGATTAAAGGAGTTGATAGGGTAACTGAAGATCAACTCTTTCCACTGGTGTTGGGGGGCGGGGGAGGGTGGCGGAGTTCAGAACAAGGGGCATAATCTTAAAATTAGAGCTGGGCTTCAGTGGTGATATCAGGAAGCACTTCTTCACACAAATTGTAGTGGACATCTGGAACTCTATCCCCCATAAAGCTGTTGAGGCTGGGGAGGTAAATTAAACGTTTGAAAACTGATATTGATTGATTTTGTTGCGGTAAGCTTATTAAAGTTACGTAACCAAGGGGGTAGAAGGAGTTCTGGTACAGATCAACCATGACCTGATTGAATGCTGGAGCAGGCTTGAGGGGTTGAATTGCCTCCTCCAGTTCCTAAGTATCCATGTTTCTATGACCCTAAAAATTCTCTCTCTGTCTCTCTTCCCTTTAGTTTGCATTAGCTGTGAAAAGAGCAGCTGTGAGCTTCAGCAGATCTAATACGTGCTTCTGATCAGGTTAGTTGACTGTTCTGTCTCTGAGCAACCTGTGACAAACAACACGCTCCCTCCCACCTTTTGAAAGCTGACATTGTCTTGCCTGCAACACAAAGCGTACAACATTCAAATCTGTTGACCACAGTGGAAGCAAAGATCACGCAGACTCAGAAGTGACAATGGGTCCAATGTGGCAGCGAGTTACTTCCTTGTATGCTGGAATTAACCCATGGGGATTCACAGATTCGGCAATATGGGGAGAATGGACTTTGATGAAGCTATCGGGGACCGGGCCTTGAACATGAGCTGGTTGGGAGTGAGATTGAAAGTCAGTCAGCCCTTTTCACACAGTAACTCTGAGCAATCAGGTGCTACAAAAAGAATGAGATCACTGAGGATACGTTTGCCCAGTGGTTATGTCACTGGACTATTGATCCAGAGAACGAGAGTTCAAATCCCACCCTTGGAAGTTTGAGAATTTGAATTCAAGTTTAAAAATCTTGGTATGAAAAGCCTGGTATCAGTGAAAGTGGCTGACACATGGAGTGGATTTATCCGGTGAATATTCTCTCGCTAACACACAGTGCCCATTAATGTTCAAATATACATGGGTGGGATGTGTATCTGAAATAGGTGGAATTTGACACTTATTTGGGAGGGATTTGTCTATGATATGATGGGATGTGTCTCTGATATGGGAAGGATTTATGTAAATGGATACCTGAATCTCTGGGCTACTCAACAATTCCACGCTTCTTACCATTTAGAAAATACTCTGATGTATCTTTCTCAGGTCGGAATTCAGTGAAATCACATGTTCATGGGCACAGAGTGTTATAAAGTGAATATTCACAGTGGAAATCCCTCCCATATCAGTAGTGTGTCATTATATGGTCGATGGTCTATCAATATCTCTTTCCAGTGTACAGCTTACACTAATCCTTCGACATACACACTTATGTTGATTCTTGACATTTAATTTAAATACAGAGACCATCGCAGTCCCTTTACTGTCCCAGTGTTAGTGGGTGAGCAGCAGTCAGGGTCTGGGACATTGATATCTCGTCAGAGGCCTCACAGTGGTCGCGTGTCCTGGTTACACAAACACTCTCCCAGCTCGCTCTCTCTCCTCAGTCCAATTTGCATATATTGCTAAATGTACTCCTATGGTTTATAAAATATATTTTCCGTGCTTCTGATGTGAACAATCTATTGTTGTCACTCTGTCAGCAACATCTGACAAACATAACATCATAGAATCATCAAATGGTACAGCACAGAAGGAGGCCATTCGCCCCATCGTGCCTGTGCCTGCTCTTTGAAAGGGCTGTCCAATTAATCCCATTCCCCTGCTATTTCCGTATAGACCTGTAAATCATATCCCTTCAAAAATAATCCGATTTCCTTTTGAAAGTTACTGTTGAATCTCCTTCCAGTGCTCTTTCAGGCAGTGCATTTCAGATGACAACAACTCGCTGTGTAAAGAAAACGTTTCCACTGGTTCTTTTGCCAATCACTTTAAATCTGTGTCCTCTGCTCACTGACCATTCTGCCACTGGAAACAGATTATGCTTATTCACTCTATCAAAACGATTCATGATTTTGAACAACTCAATCAAATTTCCTCTCAGTCTTTTCTGTTCTAAGGAGAAAAACTGCAGATTCTCCAGTCTCTCCATAGAACTGAAGTCGCTCATCACTGGTACCATTCCAGTAAACATCCTCTGCACCCTCTCCGTGACATCCTTCCTAAAATGTGTTGCCCAGAATAGAACACAATATTCCAGCTGAAGCTTAAGCAGTGTTTTTTAAAGTTTATCACAACTGAACACCGAATGCTGATATTTCTGTGATGGATTTAATGGGCGAGGTTAATTCAGTCAGTTGGATGGGTGAATGAGACCGTGAGCTGAAAGAAGCGCACTTGGAGCAGAGAGCCTGGAACACGCAGTGTAACCGAGCACAAACACTCCTGCACAGACCAGACTTCACTTGTTTCCCACTTGGCACAAAAGGCAGATATTAATTAAACAATTCATTTGATTTGATTTGAAATAGTTTAGTTAATAAATTGAATCTTGTTTCTCTAATTGTATTTTCCGACTCAGATTGGAGGACTCATTTATGTTCTTCCAATGAGCCCTTGAACCACATCCGGCAACGTAATGTTTGCGAGTGGTGAAGGATGGCCTTTGGAAACAACAGGAAGAGAGCTCAGAGGCAGGTTGGTCAAGGGAGCAGCGCGTTCTGCAACCAATCGCGGTGCTTGAGTCGCCCAGTCAGTTGAGTCCGTGCTAAATTATTTATCTTTTGAAAATTAATTCAAGATTTCTTCTGTCAAGGAAACAGTTTAACATTTGTCACTATTGTGTTTTCCTGGAGTTCCTATTATGAGTTTCAGACACTTCAGTGCCATGTGGACTAAGTGTTTAAATGTCATTAATTTCCCTCTTTTCAGGTCGCTGTTAGTTAATATACACAGATTGATTTCCCCTCATTATGTATCAGTTTGTTATATTTAGAGGGACAATGTCTCACCTTTCTGCACCTTTAGGAGTTAAAGTACCTTCTTTCCTGTTAGTAGTGAGTCACATTCTGTACTGGGAGAGACGGCTGGTGGCTTCAGCCTTTAAAATTCTCACCCTCTTGTTCAAATCCCTCCATGTCCTCATCCATCCCTATCTCTGTGACCTCCTCCAGTCCTACAACCCTCTTAATAAGGAGAAGCTCTCTCCAGTGGCAGGAAGGTCGGTAACCAGAGGACACAGATTTAAGGTAATTGGTGAAAGAAAAATAACGCAGCAAGTTGTTATGACCTGGAAGGCACTGCCTGGAAGGGCGGTGGAAGCAGATTCAATAGTAACTTTCCAAAGGGAATTGGGTAAATATTGAATTGGGAAAAAAATTGCAGGGCTAAACCTATGGGGAAAGAGCAAGGGATTGGCACTCAATTGAAAAGCTCTTTCAAAGAACTGGCACAGGCATCATGGACCGAATGGCCTCCTTCTGTGCTGTATCATTCCAGGATTCTATGAACTCTGCACTCCTCCAACTCTTTCCACTTGTGCAACTCCCAGTCCCTTCTCTCCACCATTGCGGCCGTGCCTTCAGTTGCCATGGCCCTAAAATCTTTGACCAAGCTTTTGGTCACCGGTTGTAATGTCTCCTTCATTGGCTCCGTTTCAAAGTTTGACTGATTACGCTCTTGTGAAGCGCTTGGGACGTTTTATTAAGTTCAAGGCGCTATGTAAATGCAAGTTGTTGTTGCTGTGCTGCCATTGGCTAAGATTTTCCAGACAGAATCTGTCAGGGACGGCGGCTGTGCTGCTCCACATGGTCGAAATGCTGGCAGCTCGCTGTATAGTCTTGCAGTTCAGCATTACCACTTGGCAAATACTGGAGGGCAAACAGGGACTGGGGCCGAACCCCACCATAACGTAGCACCTTCAGTATAGGCTCACAGCTCAGAATTACCACTTGGCAAGGTAGTGGAGGGCAAACAGTGACTGGGACCGAACCCAACCATAATGCAGCACCTTCAGTATCGGCTGGTACATTTATACAACAGACATTTCCTCTCCAGATGAAGAAGGACCTGCAGGCGGACTTTTCAATCGTGTTCCACAGACTCATTCGTTCGTCCCGCAGGAGCGGGGTTCGGCGCCTGCGCACTGAAACTTTCTACATGCCACAGCCACTGAGAATGTGAACGGCTGTCGAATGCTGACACTGCGCGGGGAATCGTGGCAGATGGATATATAAACTGCGCACTGAAACCGCTACGTGCCTGAGCCTGAGGGAGGAAGAGGGAGGAAGGAGAGAAAGGGAGAGAGAGAGTGGGTGAGAGAGAGCGAGAGAGAGAGAGAGAGAGAGAGGATGAGAGAAAGACTGGGGAGAGAGAAAGATAATGGGTGAGAAGGAGAGTGGGTGAGATCAAGAGATAAAGTGGGTGAGATAAAGACGGGGGAGAGAGAGAGTAGGGGAGGGAGAGAGAGGGGGTGAGAGAGAGACTGAGGAGAGAGAGAGAGATTGGGGGAGAGAGATATAGAGACTGGGAGAGAGAGGGGAAGAGTGAGAGAGTGCGGACAGAGAGAGACTGGGGGAGAGAGAGAGAGATAGGGAGAGAGACTGGGGAGAGAGAGACACGGCAAGAGGAACTGGCGTGAGAGAGACTGGGGAGAGAGAGAGACTGAGGGAGAGAGAGAGAGAGAGACTGAGGGAGAGAGAAAGAGAGGGAGAGAATGAGAGAGTGTGGAAGAGAGGAACTGGGAGAGAGAGACGGCAAGAGAGATTGTTGAGAGAGAGAGACTGGGGAGAGAGACGGGGAGAGAGAATGGGGGAGAGGGAGAGAGAATGGGGGTTTAGAGAAAGACTGGAGAGAAAGACAGACGGGGAGAGAGAGACTGGGGAGAGAGGGAAAATGGGAAAGAGCGAGATAGACTGGGCAGAGGGAGTGAAAAGGGGATAGAGATAGAAACTGGCGAGCGAGAGATCGACTGGGAGAGAGACGGGGAGAGAGACAATTTGATGAGCGAGAGAAAGACGGGGAAGAGAGAGAGATGGGGAGAGGGAGATAAACAGGAGAGCGAGAGTGAAACTGGGAGCGGGACTGGGAGAGTAAGACGAGGGGAGTGACTGGGGGGAGATAGATAGAGAGAATGGCGAGAGAGAGACTGGGGAGTGAGAGGGAGACAGGGAGAGATACTGGGGTAGGAGAGAGAGAATGGGGTTGGAGCGACAGAGAGAGACTGAGGAGAGAGAGAGTTAATAGGGGAGACAGGGACTGGGGAGAGCAAGAGAAACTGGGGAGCGAGAGAGAGAGACTGGGAGAAAGATTGACTGGTGAGTGAGAGAGGCTGGGCAAAGAGAGAGAGGGAGACTGGGGAAGAGAGTTCGTGACTGGGGAGAGAGAGACTGGGGTGGGGGAGAAAGACTGTGGAGAGAGGCACTGGACAAGATAGACGTGGGGAGAGAGACTGGAGGAGAGAGAGAGAGGTAGAGGACGGGGCGATAGAGTTCCTGAATGGGGAGTGAGAGACTGAGGTGTGGGAGAGAGAGAAAGATTGGAGAGAGAGAGAGTCTGGGCAACGAGAGAGAGAGACTGGGGAGAGAGAGAGTTAGAGAGACGTGGAGAGAGGCTTCTTGACTGGGGAGAGAAACAGTGAGGTGGGGGAGACAGAGACTGTGGAGAGAGAGGCACTGGACAAGAGAGACGTGGGAGATAGTGATTGGAGGAGAGGGTGAGACTTGGGTAGAGAAAAACTCGGGTAGAGAGAGACTGGGGAGAGCGAGGGACGGGGAGAGAGAGAGAATGTGTGAGAGAGGAATTAGTGGGGAGAGAGGGAGACTGGGGAGAGAGAGATTTAGGAGAGCGAGAGACTGGACTGAGAGAGCGAGAGACTGGTCGGAGAGAGAGAGACTGGTCAGAGAGAGAGAGAGACTGGGGAGAGAGTGCCACTGGGGGAGAGACTTGGGTGAGAGAGAGACAGGGGGATAGACTTTGAAGAGAGAGACTGGGGAGAGACTGGGGCGAGAGAGAGAGAAACTGGGAGAGAAATAGACTGGGAGAGCGAGAGATCGGGGGAGAGAGAGAGACTGGAGAGAGTGTGAGCGAGATTGGGGTGAGAGGGAGAGAGCCTGGGAGAGAGAGAGTGACGGGGGAGAGAGAGACGGGTAGAGAGAGAGAGAGACTGGGGGGGGGGGGAGTGAGAAAGACTGGAGAGAGAGCGACTGGGGGAGAGAGAGACTGGGAAGAGAGGGAGAATGACTGGGGGAGAGAGAGTTAGACTGGGGTAGAGAGAGACTGGGGGTGAGAAAGACTGGGGAGAGAGAGAGACAGGGGAAAGAGAGACGGGGCAGGGAAAGACTTGTGAGAGAGGGAGAGAGACTGGGAGAGAGAGACTGGAGAGAGAGAGAGAGAGTGGGGCAGAGATCCCCTTCGCTTCTTACAATAGCGTTAAAACAATCTTTACCATCCACCGACAGGGCCTCAGTTAATCATCTCTTATAAAACCTGCAGGCAGTTATCGCTCAGGATTTCACTGAGCTGGGACACGAAGGGCATTCAGTTATTTGTGAACAGTTTATTGGAGCTGGAGTCTGATGTGAGCACCTTCATTTAAACAACAGCGCAAATAGGAAAGCATTATGAAGAAAAGTTTCCTCTAAGAGGGAAAAAATTCTGCTTATTTCTCAGCAGTGACATGATTCCAAATGTTTAAGGAAAGGGAGGAAAGCTCTCTCCTGAACCGACACTGATTCTCTGATTCTTCCTTTGCTCCGATGTACTTTGCAGAGAGAGACAGCAAAACAAAGAGACAGAGCGTTATAAACGAAGAGAGTGAGAGAGAGAGAGAATGATAGAGAGAGGAAGAGAGAGAGAGCGACAGGAGCAGAGGCAGAGACAGAGAGTGAGAGAGCGAGATACAGGGACAGAGGAAGATAGAGCGAGAGACAGATTCTGAGGGAGACAGAGCCAGAGGCAGGGACAGAGGGAGATAGAGCGAGGGGCAGGTCCTGAGGGAGATAGATTGAGAAACAGGGACAGAGGGAGATCGAGCGAGACAGGGTTCGAGGGAGAAGGAGAGAGAGAGAAAATGAAGAGGGAGTAGAGAGAGTCAGAGACAGAGTCAGAGGGAGAAAGAGCGAGAGACAGGGTTGAGAGAGATAGAGACAGTGAGAGAGAGACACAGGGCCAGATAGAGTTAGAGAGAGAGGGACAGAGAAAGATAGACAGAGAGAGATACAATGGCAGAGGGAGATAGAGAGAGAGAGAGGGAGAGAAGGAGATAGAGAGTGAGGGAGGAAAAGAGGGCGATAGAGAGAGAAACAGAGGGAGAGAGGGACAGAGAGAGACACAGAGAGAGAGAGAGAGAGAGAGGGGTCAGAGTCCAGGCGCGTGTAGTCTGTTCCCGGGGATTGGGCGCTGGCCGCACTTTGGAACAACACAGGTGGAGGCGCAGCACATGTACAATGGCCGCTGGAAGGAGGCGAAAGCAAACAATTTTTAGGCCTCCGTAGCAATATTTTTTTTCTAAATTCGGAAAACCGTTTAAAGCCGGTAAACATACAGGAAAGTGATATTGAATGTCCGGCGGTAAGTTCCAGTTAATTTTTGCCAGATGCTGTCCCCTTTTTGTAAGAATTTATTGGGGTTGTTTAAATCATGTTATGAGAGAGAGGATACAAGTTTGTGTCCCCGTTTGAACCTCCAAGTCTGTGAGAGACGGCGGGAACGGCAGCAGAAAAAGAGGAAACAACTTCTCTAAAACTGAGCCCAACTCATCTCCAAGGCTGGGAATGATAACCTGACCGCCTTCTTAGGAAGCTGAACTACTTCATTCACTTTCTTATTTGAGCTCCGTTTGGAATTAGAGTTTATTTTATTATTTTTTGTTGCATGTTTAAGGACAGGATTGAAGAGGGAAAGAGAAACTTGGAGCAACTTCTTCTGCCAAAGTTGCAATCAGACTAGAAAGAATTTAAAGATTGTTAATGATCTTTTCACAAAAAATGAACGTTAAAAACACTTTTATCCCCCTATGTTTCTGGTATGATTTTGGAAGAAACAAGCAAAAATCAATTTTCCACTCATCTAAACAAGTTTCAACCTGTTCTTGAAGTCCAAACGCTTTTAAGGAGGCTCTGAATTGCTTAAAACGTTTTAAATTTGAAATTTCTCAATATTTGATTTTGGACGATCGACTGAAGTGAGTAGCTTCACACAAACATGCAACCATGCTGTTGCAGTGGGGGAAGGCAGGGGAGGATTTGTAGGAGTTACATGTTATTTTCTCCTGAATTTATAAACATATCATTAAGACGTTTATGAACAGAAACAAAAAAGGGGAAAAACACAACTCATTTTAATTTACATAATATAAAAACAGAAAATGCTGGAAATACTCAACAGGTCAGACAGCATCTGTGGAGAGAGAAACAGAGTTATCGTTTCGGATCTGTGACCTTTCTTCAGAACTGGAAAATGTTAGCGATGTAACAGATTTTAACCAGGTGCAGAGGCAGGGAAAGGCGGGAGGCGAGCAAAGAACAAAAGGGCCGGTCTGTGATATGGTGGAAGGCAGGAGTGGTTAAATTCTGCCTCTGCACCTGGTTAACATCTGTTACATCTTTAACTGTTTCCAGCTCTGGGGAAATGTCCCAGATCTGAAAGGTTAACGCTGTTTCTCCCTTTCTCCACAGATTCAGTCTGACCTGCTGAGTATTTCCAGTGTTTTCTGTTTTTATTTCGAATTCCAGCATCCGCTGTATTTCGCTATTGTGAACCAATGTATTTTGTCTGTCGCTCTATCGTCCGAACAAGTCCCAGGAATAATGTAAATATAGATTTCCTCTTAAACGTTTAGTGGAATGTTAATAGAAGCATGAGCTCTGTAATGATGTATCAACATTACAGGAAGCTACTGTAGAAGAAACCATTATTTGTTTATTGAGAAAGAGACACAAAATACTTTGATTAAACTGATAATATACAATTTCTAATTGGAATTAATGTTTGAATTAGGAGATTAAAAATGGAGAGTACAATGAGGTTTGTTTCCCGCTATTTAATTGGAAAGTACCTAAAATAATTTAAAACTTTTTATGACAAAAGCAGGGATTAATATTGTATAGAATGTTTGAGAGAAAAGCATTAGAAGCAAAATTCGTAAATTAACATCTTTACATTGTAGTAAACATTTCCAAGTTAACCTGATTGATTCTCCTGTCCAGTAAGAATGCGGAATGTTTATTTCTGTTAAATCATAGCTTTTCCTGTTTGTTTTTTTAATTCGGTGACGAAAATTGTGTGTGTGTTTTTCTGCACTTGTGAATAAGTGCTGCATTTCTGTAATGTTACATGGGGGTTGTGCTGGTTGAAGAAGACAACGTTTATTAATGGGATTAATGATTGAAGTTGGAAATACGGATACGCGTTTAAGTTCAATTAGTTTAATCCTGTGAACTAAAGAACGACAGCACTTTATATTTGTTGGTTGTCTGGTTGCATTGTGATTAATATTCTAATTACATATCTGGATGTAAAGCACGTCAGCGCCATTGGAAAGCCGCTGCTCCTGCTGCTTGTGCAACCATTGCAAGAGTGACATGAGGGATGGGCTAATACGCTGAAAACTTGAAAATTGTTAACAGATTGCATTAATAGATATGCCTCTTTCAGCTCACGTTGGGCTTTTGGATTGTATGTTGATACATAACAGTGTAACGTTTCTAAATGTTTTAATTCATTATTTTGCAGTTCTTTTATAGCCCCGTCATTTCTGACAAGTAATTATTTTTAAGTAGAGTGTGTACATGACAAATGCATTGATTGATAGCCATGCTGTGATAAGCTAAGGATGCAGTTCAAGAACTTAAATAGAAGGCGAACGATAAGCGTGTCTTTTCTGAAACTGTGAGCTGCAGTTAAATATAGGCATGTAAACATTTAAAGTGTTTCGTTCCAAATGTCATTTCCTGCTAACATGAGGCATTTCACAGAAGGCAAGGCAGTGCATTTTTTATCGCTGTACCGAATGATGCGCTGCCGACTGTCGAGTAAACAGCGGTGCAGATTTAGATCAGGAGCAAGCATTGCTTCGCGCGGGTGCGGAGGCATTTCAAACAGCCCCAAAACACACTTCTCTCTGACCGTGAATCGAACCCGGGCCGCAGCGGTGAATCCGCTGAATCCTAATCACTAGACCACCAGGTAAACTGCAACAAGCTTACTGCCAGCAAGCAGAGCAACGCAGTCCTTCCTTCTTGCTGCTTGGAAATTCAGATCGATTTCACGTCAGGCACATTTTTCGTATAAGAAGACATGTTCTCGAAAACACAGCACCATGTGCGGGCAGGCATCCATTTCAAATCTATTTCCATCTGGGCTTTTCTCAGAGACACACAGAGACAGACAGTCAGAGAGAAGCTGTCGGGGAATTGACTGCTCACCACAATAATATAAAGGACATAAGAACATAAGAAATAGGAGCAGGAGTCGGCCAATCGGCCCCTCGAGCCTGCTCCGCCATTCAATAAGATCATGGCTGATCTGATCCTAACCGCCACTCTACTATCTATCACAGAACCATCTCCTGCATCTAACAGAATTGCACACACGAAATAGGAGCAGAATCAGGCTACACGGTCCCTGGGCCCGCTCCACTACCCACAGTTGCATGACCGGATCCGAACCTAGACTCATGTCCAAATTCCTGCCCGCTCCCCATAACCCTTAATGCCCTTTACTTCTAGGAAACTGTCTATTTCTGTTTTAAATTTATTTAATGATGTAGCTTCTACAGCTTTTTGTGGCAGCATATTCCATGGACCTACCACCCTCTGAGTGAAGTAGTTCCTCCTCATCTCAGTTTTGAAAGAGCAGCCCCTTATTCTAAGACTATGTCCCCTAGTTCTAGTCTCACCCGACATTGTAGAGGAAATGGTTATGCATTGCTTGAGACAAAGACTTCAACATACACACACTTGTGTGTGCTCTGTTTTTTGCGTGTATGTCCCACACTACCGCTGTTTCTGTGAATCCCTGTTAATCTCATTTGCTCGGTCACTCCTCCGTGCCCCACACAAAAGGGAGAGGGAAAGCACGATACTAACGAGGAACTGGTGCAGGAAATGTTATACAGTACTTTGTATGCCGGTATATTATTTTCGTTGCTTTTTTTCTGTTCATCTTTTCCAACGAGCATTTTAAAGAGCCGCCCACAGGATTAAAATTGGGGATTTGAAAAAAATCTCCCCGTCGGGGAATTGAACCCCGGTCTCCCGCGTGACAGGCGGGGATACTCACCACTATACTAACGAGGAACTGACAATTGGAGAAACTGTTGGAGCAAGAGTCGACCTGTGAACAGAGTGAGAAAGAGGCAAGAGACAGACAGAAGAATGACAGAAGAAATAGGAGCAGGGGTAAGCAATTCGGCCCCTCGACCCTGCTCCGCCATTCAATAACATCATGGCTGAGCAGATCTTCGCCGCACTACAATGCCACTTTCCCGCTCCGTCCCCATAACCCTTGTCTCCCCTGTAGCTCAAATATATTTATTCAATGTCTCCACCCCCACATCTCTCTGGGGTAGATAATTCCAAAGATTCACGACACTCTGAGAGAAGAAAATCCTCCTCATCTCCTTTTTCAATTGGCGACCCCTTATTCTGAAACTGTGCCCCCTAGTTCTACATTTCCCCACCAGGGGAAACATCCTCCCTGCATCAACAATTGTCGAGCCCCCTCAGAATCTTAAACAGAGAGAGAGAGTCAGGGACAAGGAGGGCGACAGAGACACACACAGAGCGAGATACTCGGTTTGACGTCTCACAGAGTGGTCATCAGGGATGAGGGACTTCAGTTTTGTTGAGAGGCTGGCGAAGCTGGGATTGCTTTCCTCAGAAGTTTAAGAGGAAATTTAACAGACGTTTTCAAAATTACAAGGGGTTTTGATAGAGTAAATAAGGAGAAACCATTTCCAGTTGTCGGACGTTCGATAACCAGAGGACACTGATTGAAGATAACCGGCAAAAGAACCAGAGGGGAAGATGAGGAGAAATTTCTTACACAGCAAATCTCAGGCCTAACGAATCTCTAAATGCTCAGGATAAGTTATCACTGCCCTCTTTCTTTCCAGTTTTGCACACGTTGCTAAGATTCAAATGTTGTATTTTTCACACTGGCACTGGCAATGAATTGATTGATAGCTGTGCTGTGATAAGCTAAGGATGCAGTTCAAGAACTTAAATAGAAGGCGAACGATAAGCGTGTCTTTTCTGAAACTGTGAGCTGCAGTTAAATATAGGCATGTAAACATTTAAAGTGTTTCGTGCCAAATGTCATTTCCTGCTAACATGAGGCATTTCACAGAAGGCAAGGCAGTGCATTTTTTATCACTGCACCGAATGATGCGCTGCCGACTGTCGAGTGAACAGCGTTGTAGAGAGTTAGATCAGGAGCAAGCATTGCTTCGCGCGGGTGCTGTGATTGGAGGCATTTCAAACAGCCCCAAAACACACTTCTTCCCTGACCGGGAATCGAACCCGGGCCGCGGCGGTGAAAGCGCCGAATCCTAACCACTAGACCACCAGGGAAACTGCAACAAGCTTACTGCCAGCAAGCAGAGCAACGCAGTCCTTCCTCCTTGCTGCTTGGAAATTCAGATCGCTATCACGCCACGCACATTTTTCGTACAAGAAGACATGTTCTCGAAAACACAGCACCAAGTGCGGGCAGGCATCCATTTCAAATCCATTTCCTTCTGTGCTTTTCTCAGGGAAACACAGAGACAGACAGTCAGAGAGAAGCTGTCGGGGAATTGGCTACTCATCACAATAATATCAAGGACATTGTAGAGGAAATGGTTATGCATTGCTTGAGACAAAGACTTCAACATACACACACTTGTGTGTGCTCTGTTTTTGCGTGTATGTCCCACACTACCGCTGTTTCTGTGAATCCCTGTTAATCTCATTTGCTCGGTCACTCCTCCGTGCCCCACACAAAAGCGAGAGGGAAAGCACGATACTAACGAGGAAGTGGTGCAGGAAGTTGTTATACAGTTCTTTGTATGCCGGTATATTATTTTCATTGCTTTTTTTCTGTTCATCTTTTCCAACGAGCATTTTAAAGAGCTGCCCATAGGATTAAATTGGGGATTTGAAAAAAGACTCCCCGTCGGGGAATTGAACCCCGGTCTCCTGCGTGACAGGTGGGGATACTCACCACTATACTAACGAGGAACTGGCAGCTGGGGAGCCTGTTGGAGCAAGAATCGACCTGTGAACAGAGTGAGAAAGAGGCAAGAGAAAGACAGAAGAATAACAGAAGAAATAGGAGCAGGGGTAAGCAATTCTGCCCCTCGACCTTGCTCCGCCTTTCAATAACATCATGGCTGAGCAGATCTTGGCCGCAATACAATGCCACTTTCCCTCTCGCTCCCCATAACACTTGTCTCCCCTGTAGCCCAAATGTATATATTCAATGTCGCCACTCCTACAGCTCTCTGGGGTAGATAATTCCAAAGATTCACGACACTCTGAGAGAAGAAAATCGTCCTCATCTCCGTTTTCAATGGGCGACCCCTTATTCTGAAACTGTGCCCCCTAGTTCTACATTTCCCCACCAGGGGAAACATCCTCCCTGCAGCAACAATTGTCGATCCCCCTCAGAATCTTAAACAGAGAGAGAGGGTCAGGGACAAAGAGGGAGACAGAGACACACACAGAGCGAGATACTCGGTTTGACGTCTCACAGAGTGGTCATCAGGGATGAGGGACTTCAGTTATGTTGAGAGGCTGGCGAAGCTGGGATTGCTTTCCTCAGAAGTTTAAGAGGAAATTTAACAGACGTTTTCAAAATTACAAGGGGTTTTGATAGAGTAAATAAGGAGAAACCATTTCCAGTTGTCGGACGTTCGATAACCAGAGGACACTGATTGAAGATAACCGGCAAAAGAACCAGAGGCGAAGATGAGGAGACATTTCTTACACAGCAAAGGCTCAGGCCTAAGAAATCTCTAAATGCTCAGGATAAGTTATCACTGCACTCTTTCTTTCCAGTTTTGCACACGTTGCTAAGTTTCAAATGTTGTATTTTTCACACTGGCAATGAATTGATTGACAGCAGTGCTGTGATAAGCTAAGGATGCAGTTCCAGAACTTAAATAGAAGGCGAACGATAAGCGTGTCTTTTCTGAAACGGTGAGCTGCAGTTAAATATAGGCATGTAAACATTTAAAGTGTTTCGTTCCAAATGTCATTTCCTGCTAACATGAGGCATTTCCCAGAAGGCAAGGCAGTGTATTTTTTTATCGCTGCACCGAATGATGCGCTGCCGACTGTCGAGTAAACAGCGTTGCAGAGACTTAGATCAGGAGCAAGCATTGCTTCGCGCGGGTGCTGTGACTGGAGGCACTTCAAACAGCCCCAAAACACACTTCGCCCTGACCGGGAACCGAACCCGGGCGGCGGCGGTGAACGCGCCGAATTCTAACCACTGGACAACCAGGGAAACTGCAGCCAGTTTACTGCCAGCAAGCAGAGCAACGCAGTCCTTCCTCCTTGCGGCTTGGAAATTCAGATCGCTTTCACGCCAGGCACATTTTTCGTATAAGAAGACATGTTCTCGAAAACACAGCACCAAGTGCGGGCAGGCATCCATTTCAAATCTATTTCCTTCTGTGCTTTTCTCAGGGACACACAGAGGCAGACAGTCAGAGAGAAGCTGTCGGGGAATTGACTGCTCACCACAAAAATATCAAGGACATTGCAGAGGAAATGGTTATGCATTGCTTGAGACAAAGACTTCAACATACACACACACTTGTGTGTGCTCTGTTTTTGCGTGTATGTCCCACACTCCCGCTGTTTCTGTGAATCCCTGTTAATCTCATTTGCTCTGTCACTCTCACTCCTCCGTGCCCCACACAAAAGCGAGAGGGAATGCACGTTACTAACGAGGAACTGTTGCAGGAAGTTGTTATACAGTTCTTTGTATGCCGGTATATTATTTTCGTTGGAATTCTGCCCCTCAACCCTGCTCCGCCATTCAATAATATCCCCGTCGGGGAATTGAACCGCGGTCTCCCGCGTGACAGGCAGGGATACTCACCACTATACTAACGAGTAACTGGCAGTCGGGCAGCCTGTTGGAGCAAGAATCGACCTGTGAACAGAGTGAGAAAGAGGCAAGAGAAAGACAGAAGAATAACAGAAGCAATAGGAGCAGGGGTAAGCAATTCTGCCCCTCGACCCTACTGCGCCATTCAATAATGTGGTAAGAATGAGCCTTATGCGTGGTGTACTTAAAGTAAGCTTTAATCAACTAAAAAGGTGCTACATACAAAAGAGGTCTTACTCTATGCCTCTCCAGGATCCAACTGATCAGTCCAGTATTTATCCTGGACTAATCACAGGAAGTGATGCAATAAAGTTCGAGTCACAGGAAGCTGTTTTGTGTTACCACAGAATGTTCGATGCATAAATAGTTATTGAATGTCACAAAGTAATTCTGAAGCAAACAGGAGAGCAGTTCTGTTATTTGAATTAAATAATATCTTCACCAATTTCTTCGAAAGCTGTAGTACAAATTGACAAGCCAAGAGTTTATTCTGCAATAATTCCTCAGATTTTCTACAAAATTCCAAAGCCTCACAGAGTTGTAGATGGCTGCCTTTATTAATTGTTCTTATTTTTATTCTATAAACTGTTGCTTTGCTACAATTATTGAAGAGACATTTCTCTACATGGTATCTCACAATAGACATTAGAAAACATGCTGTCTGCGCAGTTAATTGGCAAGTGAACTTTAGCATAGATAAATGCGAGGTGATGCACTTTGGTAGGAAAATAGAAACATCACGAGCGAAGTGTTTTTTGTGTTGTTTATAGGGACTTTCAAAAGGCATTTGACAATGCAACACATGAATGAACTGCTCGTAAAATTGTATCCCATGGGATGAACGGGACAATGCAGCATGGATACATAATTGGCTAAGGGTCAGAAAGCAGAGCGTTCAGTTGACCGGTTGTTTCTCAGACAGGAGGGAAGTATACAGTGATGTTCCCCAGGGGTTAGTATTAGGACCAGTGCTCTTTTTGATATATATGAATGACGCAGAGTTGGTTATAAATGGCATCAAATCTCGGAAATGTTGTACACAATGAGAAGGATAGTAACATATTTCAGGAGGTAGTCGACTGACTTGTCAACATGAGAGCATAATAAATAGGAGCAGGAGTTGGCCATTCGGCCCTTCTATCCTACTCCACGATTTTATAAGATCTTGGCTGACATTCGGTTAAAAAAACATTCATGTAACACCTTCTAACGTACCCTCATTCCTGCACATACAGTTATCTCATTACTCAGTTTATTGGCAAATTTTGCATCAACCGAATAAAATATAATTGCAGCAAAAAACAAGAACCTAAACACCAAGCAAAGTATCCTGGGTCTTGACCCTTATAAAATGTTCCTCAGGCTGGAGGGTCTGAGAGCTGAAGAGAAGTCCCTGACATAATCTTACACTTCCCTGCTGGCGTTTCTTTCCCAATTCAATCCCTTTGTTTATATCATAACCCGAACTATGATTCAATTTGGCAGACACTTGCACACTCTATTTAACACAGAGAATTGTGAAGTGAAAAATAAGGAGAGGCAATATGAACTAAATGGTTCAATTTTAAAGGGAGTGAAGTAACCAACGATTTAGCCATATATGTACTCAAATCTTTGAAGGCGGCTGGACAAATTGAAAATGATGTTAATAAAGCGTACGGGATCCTTCGCTTTATTAATAATAAATTGAGTACAAAAGCAAGGAAGTTATGCTAAAACATTATAAAGCACTGATTAGGCTTCAGCTGGAGTATTCTGTTCAATTCTGGGCACCAAACTTTAGGAAAGATGTCAAGGCTTTGGAGCGTGAGCAGAAGGGATTTACTAGAATGGTACCAGCGATGAAGGACGTCAGTTATGTGGAGAGACTGAAGAAGTTAGCGTTGTTCTAATTAGAGCAGAGAAGGTTAAGAGGAGATTTAATCGAGGTTTTCAAAATCCTAAATAGATTCAATAGAGTAATTAAGGAGCAATTGTTTCCAGTGGTAGTGTGATCGGTAACCAGAGGACACAGATTTAATGTGATTGACAAAAGAACAAAAGACACCATGAGGTTTTACACAGCGAGTTGTTGTGATCTGGAATGCACTGCCTGAATGGTCGGTCGAAGCAGATTCAAAAGCAATTTTCAAAGGGGAATTGAAAAAAAAATGCTTGAAGTAAGAAAAGTACTGGGGAAAGAGAGAGGACTGGGTTTAATTGGATAGCTCTACCAAAGAGCCGGTATAGGCATGATGGGCCGAATGGCCTCCTTCTGTGCTGTACCATTCTATGATTGGATAATCACCGATATCTTCGAAAATAAGAAACTGAACGCGGCAGAAGAGCAAAGTACTGCAGGGATACAGCTGAACAAATAATTACAAGCAATTTCACAGGTCAGCAAAGCAAGTAAAATGCTAACATTGAACTGGGATTTATTTCTAAGACAATAGATTTCAAATGTAGTGATGCTGACAGATGGTTGGAAGTGGTGTTCCACAAGATTCTGTGCAGGACCACTATTGTTCAACATTCACTTAGAACAGTTTGGACTCAGGAATCGGAAGTGCAAGTTCAAACGTTGTGGATGCCACTTAAATGGGGTGGGGGGGGCGGGGGGTTATAGTTAATACAGAGGATGAATGCGACAAAATACAGAAAGAGGTTAATAAAGTGGCAGAATGGGCGTGCAATTGGCAAATTAACCTCAATATAGAGAAATGTGAGGCAGTGCATTTTAACAGGAAGAATACGGAGGTCACATATTCCTTGTAGAATAAGTTCTAAACGTGTTTGAGAAACAAAGGGATGTGATGGTACAGTTACAGAAATCTCTAAAAGTGGCAATGCAGTTTGATAAAGACATAATACACTAAGAAAGCACTAAGGTTCATTTCTAGAGTGATAGAATTGTAAAGCACAGAAGTTGTGTTAAACTTGTATAGAACATTGATTAGACCACACTTGGAGTACTGCGAACATTTCTGGTCACCATCTTATGAAAGGGTATAGAGGGACTGGCAAAGGTGCAAAAAGTATTTACTAGAATTATACCAGAAATTAGAGCTTATATCTGTCAGGAAAGACTCAACAGGCTGGGGATTGTTTCTTTAGAAAAGAGAAGACTGACGGATGATCAGATGGAGTTGTTTTAGATTTTGAAAGGGTTTGATAGCGTAGATTAGAAAATATGTTTCCACTTGCAGGAGAGACCAGAACTCGGGGCCATAGATTTAAGATAGTCATTAATAAATGCAATAGGGAATTCACGAGAAACCTTTTTTACCAGATGAGTGGCCAGAATGTCGAGGCCGCTATCACAAGGAGTAGTTGATGGGAATCGCATAGAAATATTTAAAGGGGAGCGAGATAAGCACATGAGGGGAAAATGAATAGAGATATATTTGACTGGGTTAGATGAAGGAGGGTGGGTCGAGGCTCGTGTGGAGCATGGACACCAACATGGGCATTTTGGCCTGTCTCTGTGCTTTAAATACTTTGTAAATTGATTTAAACGTGTATAGGACCCTGGTCAGGTCTCAGTTCGAGAACTGTGCATATTTATGTTCTCCATACTATAAAAGGGACATAGAAGCACTGGAGAAAGTGCAAAAACTACTTACAACAACAACAATTTGAATTTATATAGCGCCTTTAACATAGTAACATGACCAAAGTCGCTTCACAAGACAGGTATTGAACACAACCTGACACCGAGCCATATAAGGAGATATTAGGAAAGATGAACAAAAGCTTAGTCACGGAGGTAAGTTTTAAGCAGCAGTTTAATGGAGGAGGGAGATTTAGAGATGTAGAGTGAGTGAGGGAGGGGATTCCTGAGATTAGTGCTCAGACAGGTGAAAGCACAACAGCCAATGGTGGAGCAGTTAAAATCAGGGATGTGCAAGAGGCCAGAATTAGAGGAGCACAGAGATCTCGGGAGTGTTGTGGGGCTGGTAGAGCTTGCAGAGATAGGGAAGGCGAGTCAATGTAGGGATTCGAAAGCAAGGATGATAATTTGCAAATTGAGGCATTGCCGGAATGGAAGTCAATGTAGGTCAGCGAGCACAGGTTTGGTGGTTTACCAGGATTTGGTGTGAGTTAGGTTACGGGCAGCAGAGTTTTGGATGCGCTCAAGCAATGGAGTGTGGGAGATGGAAAGCCGGTCAGGAGAGAGTTGGTGTTATCAAGTCTAGAGCTACCAAAGGCATGGATGAAGGTTTGAGCAGCAGATGAGCTGAGGCAGGTGCAAAGTTCGGCGATGTTACGGAGGTGAAACTAAGCCATCCTGATGATGGAGTGGATAGGTGGTCGGAAAATCATCCTGAGGTCAAATACGACAGCAAGGTTGCAAATATTCTGATTCTGCCTTAGACAGCTGCTAAGGAGATGGGTGGAGTCGGTGGCTCGGCAACGGAGTTTGTGGCGGGGGCCCAATAGCTTCGGTCCTAAAATATTTAGTTGGATGGCACAAGAACTGAAAAATTACAGCTATCGGAAAAGTTTGAACAGGTTGGCCTTTTCTGCTTTTGAAGAGAGAGTACTTAAATGAGGCCTGATAGAGATCTTGAAAATTAGGAATAGGTTGGGCAGGGTAGATATGGAGAGAATGTTTACACTTGTGCATAATACAACACTTGGGGCGATCAATACAATATAGATAATAATAAATGCATTTTGGAAATAAGGAGCAATTTCTTTCCTCAGATAGTCGTTAAAGTGTGGAACTCACTACCACAGGAAGTGGTTGAGGCAAATAGTTTAGATTCTTTCAAAAGGAAACTAGACGAGTAAATGAGAGAAAAGGGAATATAAATATCTGCTGAGAGGCTGAGATGATGTTGCTGCAATGGGAGGAGACTCGTGTGGCCCATAAACGACAACACAGATTAAATGCGCCAATGGTGTATGCTGTATATTCCATATAATATAAACCCCAGAACTGCAGCTCAGCTCTGTCTGCCTACCTATTGAAGAGGCTCTAACTCTGGAAGCTGCGAATGAATTGCTGCACTAAATAGCTGAAGGGACACTTTACAGAAGAGCTCAGATGGAATGCAGCAAACTAGTGTCCTGTCCCGAAAGGCAATGGGAGAACTGCCAATCAGAAATAGTGCCTGGTCCTAAGCACAGTGCTCGCTCCGCCGCTGGGTGTATTTTCAGATCACCAGCGATTCCTGGTGTAATTCGGTGTATGGGAGTCTGGGGCTGAATATTACATTCCTGGACTGGAAACACTGGGACCCGGCTCTGGGCTGCGCTCAGTTATTCTGATTATTAATTAATTGAATAATTGAGGTAAGCGGATATTTCACCGCGTTCTTCACCTGCTCTCTGAACTTGGACTGGGTTACCCCATAAATAAATGTGTTTGTGCAGCAACTTAAATTACGCAGCATAATTCCGACTTGATCAAAGGTAATTGAAGAATCTTTGTAATCATTGGGATTTGTTCCTGTAATGGTATAATATAAGAAATCTATAACATATAACAACCACAGCAGTATGAAGCTGGCGGATATGGTGAAGAGTAAAATCATAGCCTTCCTTCTGCTCTCCATCACTGGGTCACTACCATTCTCTCCCTTGCTCTCTCCCCTCAGTCCCTTACGGATTCCACCGGCCACCAAAATGTGTCTGACTGTCAGAGCGTTGAGCAACAGAATTAAAGCGAATGGGAGCAATCGGGTTAAAACCGTATTGAACCACTCAAATCCCACCCAGCCCGGCTCAGTGAAATAGCTTGGAATTTCGATACAGAGCCACGGCACATTGTATTTTATCATCCAGGATTAAATTGTAAAGTAGAAGGGAACGTTTTTTAAACAGAGCAGAATGCAGGTTGTTGCCAGAACCGCAGCTGCAGTTTTCTCGGTGTAATATTTAGTTTTCAGCTTTTGGCAACAAATGGACACAAATCGATCAAAGGTGAAAGTGACGGTGAACCAGACAGAACAGTCCGTGGCTGCACGGAGCAGGACAGCGGCAACAGAACACACAGGGCTGATGGACAGGAAACTCCATGGGAAATAATGCCTTTTGAAACCGGTTCAGTATGACCTCAGTGACAATCACCAGTAGATCCGCCGCTGCCATGGCCACCAGCTAGCGAGTGGTGCAGGTGGAGAGCCCGCACTTTCCCCGGGACAGGATCACAATCGCCACTCAAATCACTGTAAAAAAGAGAAGGGAAATGAGAAGATAATTACTGACCAAAAATTCTCCGTGTCTGAGCCCAGACAGTAAGGGCTGGATTTTAACACCCCAAAACGGGCGGGTTAGGTTCGGGTAAGAGTTTCAAATTTAGAATTTCGTCCCGACGCTAACACGCCTCCAACCCGCCCGTTCCGAGTTTAACGGAGACGGGACTGGGGGTGGGCAGCAAACTGCGTGTTATCAATTTAAATATTTTAATGTGGCGGGCGGCCTTTGATTTAACCTGTTTTTTTTAGGTTTAACTAAGACTGCCCAGGCTTCCTGGGACACTGGAATGCTTTCAACCGGCACCCCCTCCCAATTTCTACCCATCGCCCGAAAGCCCCCACTCCCGCCCCATGGATAGAACCCTGGGGTCGGACATCCCGAAGGCCGGGACTTGGACTCACCCACAGGACCGGTTAAACTCGGACATAACGCGGGATCGGACGACCCAACCCACTCCCCAAAGATTTCTGCTTCGGTTCTAACTGGTCCTGCTCCGGCGTCCTCCCACCCCTGTCGGACTGGAAGCCCGGCTGTCAGTCAGGCTGACTTCCTGGGTGGGGATCCAGTCAAGGACATTGGACAGACGCTTTGGAGTTAAGACACCCCAACATCCGGAATAGCCGGACTTCCTGGCATCATGTCGGATACTCCGCATCCAGCCCCCACACCCCGTGCCGTCGCTTATGTAACCCACCCCTGTTAATATCCAGGCCTAAGTATTTGAGCAAAAGGAACATACTGAGACTGCTGTAAATCTGATTTAAAAAAGACATTGCTGAAAACACTCAGCAGGTCAGGCAGCATCTGTGGAGAGTGAAACAGATTTAACGTTTCATGTCGATGACCTTTTAGCCGAACTGAAAAATATCAGCTATTAACATTATTAAAGAAATGATAGAGTCGGAGAAAAGTGTGGTAGCATAAGAAAGGAACAATGTGGAATTTCTGTGATCGGTTAGAGGGCAGGTGTGATTCAATGACAAAAGAGATGATGGCGCAAGTCGAATGGGACAATTAATGAATCGGACGATGTGTCCAGAGGAGGTGTATATGGTTACAGCAGCATAACAGAGGGGGAGGGGGAGGAGAAGCATGGCAAATGTGGCAGAAAATGTTGGGTAGACCACAGATGCTTGGACCAGCCCTCCGCACTTTTACCCCGTTCGACACCCCAAGCCCCAGCCTACACCTCTTTCACTCCCAGTGGCTCTGGTGGAGCCATCCTCCATTACTAGCGCATTTGTTTCCGAGAAAACGGGAGCGGAGGATATGATCTGAAGTTTTAAACTCAGTGTTGAGTCCGGCAGCCAATAAAATATTTATTTGAAAAATACGGTGCAGTTCCTCATTAAGTTTAAAATGGGAACAGTGTAGGAGGCCGAGAACTGAGAGGCCAGAGTGGGAGTGGGAGGTAGAATTAAACTGGCAAGTGAGCTGAAGCTAAGGGTTACACTTTTAGACTGAACGGAGGCGTTCAGCAAAGTAATCTCTCAATCTGCGTTTAGTCCACCCAATGCACACGGAGATGCTAGGTGCAATGGCAAGGTTGCCCGAGAGCCTCTCGACAATGGTAAGGAGCATGGAGGAGTCCGCCTCCAACATTGCACAGAGCTCTGCGCGCACCATGGAGTCCATCATTTCCACTGTGCAGAGGATAGTGGACGCCCAGAGAGACTATGCGGATCCAGACCTTGAGCGCGTGCCATGGGCAATGTCGCAGCTTCCATTGCAGCACAGGTGGAAGCGATGCAACGCCTTAGTGCTGTAATGCAGTCAATGGTTGCTGCCATTGAGTCTCAGACTGCTCTCATGCAATCTCAGCTTGATGCCACGAAAGATTTGACTGCTGCCATCATCGCTGGTGCAGTGGAACCCTATCTGGGTTCTGGCACGGAGGTCAAGGGGTGATGTCAGCAACGCAGGATTGACACGGTCGAGGACCCTGTTAATCACAATGGAGGTGAATCAATATGAAGACTGAGGAAATATGAAGATATTTCGGAAGCACTGGTGTGGAAGTTGGCATCGCCAGAACATATACAAAGTAGGCGGAGAAACTTCGAGACTAGGATAGAGCTCTTCCCCGAAGCCGAGTGGGAGGAAATATACATAAGATTACTGCAGGAGTTCGTGGGCTTATAGTAGATATGGGTGGAAGGCGAAGCCTCTGAAATGGAGATAGAGAAGTCGAGGAAGCGAAGGGAAGACCACTGTGGTTCACCATTTACATGTTATTCCTGTATTTAAAATGGAAAACAGAACAAGTTGAAGGAACTACAGACTAATTCGCATAATGTTGGTGGCGGGAAAGATAATGGAATCATTAATCACAGACTTAATAGAAAAACATCTAGTAACAGAAAATATAATAAAGAGTAGTCAGCTCGTATTCCAAAACGAATGGTCATGCTTGACCAACCTTATTGAAATCTCTGAATACGTATAGAAAGAGCCAATAACTGCAATGTAGTAGATATAAACATAGAAACATAGAAGAAAGGAGCAGGAGTAGGCCATTCGGCCACACGAGCCTGTTCCGCCATTTAATGAGATCATGGCTGATCATCTAAATTCAGTACCCTGTCCCTGCTTTCTGCCCATATCCCTTCATCCCTTTAGCCTTAAGAAATATATCAAACTCCTTCTTGAATATATTTACTTAATTTGCCTCATTTGCCTTGTGTGGTAGAGAATTCCACAGGTACACCACTCTCTGGGTGAAGAAATTCCTCCTCATCTCAGTCCTAAATGGCTTTCCCCTTATCATTAGACTGTGAGCCCTGATTCTGGAGTCCCCCGCCATCGGGAACAACCTTCCTGCATCTAGTCTGTCTAGTCCTGTTAAAATTGTATAAGTTTCAATGAGATCCCCTCTCATTCTTCTAAACGGTAGCGAATATAAGCCTAATCAAGCCAATCTCTTTTCATACGTCATTCCTGCCATCCCAGGTATCAGTCTGGTGAATCTTCGCTGCACTCTCTCCATGGCAAGAACATCCTTCCTCAGAGAAGGCGACCAAAACTGCACACAGTACTCAAGGTGTGGTCTCACCAAGGTCCTGCACAACTGCAGCAAGACATCCTTGATCCTGTACTCGAATCCTCTCGCTGTGAAGGCCAACATACCATTTGCATTCTTTTCCGCCTGCTCCACCTGCATGCTTACCTTCAGCGAATGGTGAACAAGGACACACAGGTCTCGTTGCACTTCCCCTTTTCCCAATCTATTGACGTTCAGATAATAAGCTGTCATCCTGTTTTTGGCACCCAAGTGGATAACTTCGCATTTATCCACGTTATACTGCATTTGCAATTCATCTGCCCAATCACCCAACCTGTCCAAAACATACTGGAGTTTCTCAGCATCCTGCTCACAGCACACACGCTCACCCAGCTTTGTGTCGTCTGCAAAATTGGAGATATTACATCTTGTTCCCTCGTCTAGATCGTTTATATATATTGTGAATAGCTGAGGTCCTAGCACCGATCCCTGCGGTACCCCACTAGTCACCTCCTGCCACTCGGATAGAGACCCGTTTATTCCAACTCTTTGCTTCCTGTCTGCCTAACAGTTTTCTATCCAAGAAACTACTTTATCCCCAATCCCGTGTGTTTTTACTTTGCACGCTAATCTCTTATGCGGGACATTATCGAAAGCCTTCTGAAAGTCCAAATACACACATCCACTGGTTCTCCCTTATCTATTGTAACACTTACATCCTCAAAAACTTCAAGTAGATTAGTCAAGCATGATTTACCTTTTGTAACTCCATGCTGACTTTGTCCGATCCTGTCATTGTTTTCCAAGTGCTCTGCTATTACATCTTTTATAATGCACAATAGCATTTTGCCCACAACCGATGTCAGGCTTACTGGTCTATAATTCCCCATTTTCTCTCTACCACCTTTTTTATATAGTGGGGTTACATTAGCGACCCTCCAATCCATGGGAATTTTTCCAGAATCTATAGAATTTTGGGAGATGACCAGCAATGCATCTACTATTTCTGGAGCCACTTCCTTAAGTACCCTAGGATGTAGATTATTAGCCCCTTGGGATTTATCGGCCTTTCATCCCGTCAATTTCCCTATCACCATTTCCCAACAAATACTGATTTCATTCAGTTCCACACTCTCATTAGAACCTTTGTTCCCCGACATCTCTGGGTGGTTATTTGTGCCCTCCTTTGTGAAGGCAGCACCAAAGTATTTATTTAATTGGTCTGCCATTTCTTTGTTCCCCATTATGAATCCCCTGATACTTACTGCAGCAGACATATGCTTGACTTCACCAATCTTTATCTCTTCACATAACCATAGACTATTTTACAATCAGTTTTTATGTTCCCAGCAAGCTTACACTCATAATCTATTTTCCCCCTCTAAATTATTCCATTTGTCCTCCTTTGCTGAATCCTAAAGTGTTCCCAATCCTCAGGTTTGCTGCTTTTTCTGTCCAATTTATATCTCTCCTTGGATCTTATGCTGTCCCTAATTTCCCTTGTTAGCCACGATTGAGTCACCTTATTTGTTTTATTTTTGTGCCAAAAAGGGATGAACAAATTGTGTAGTTCAGCCAAGCGATCTTTAAATTTTTGCCATTGCCTATCCATCGTCAACCCTTTAAGTAACGTTCCTCAGTCCATGCTAGCCAATTGCGCCTCACAACATCGTGGTTTCCTTTATTTAAATTCAGGACACTAGTCTCTGAGTCAACTACTTCGCTCTCCATTTTAATGAAGAATTCTATCATATTATGATTGCTCCTCCCCAAGGGGCTTCTCACAAAATGAGTGCTAATTAATCCTTTCTCATTACTTCATACCCAGTCTAAGATGTCCTGATCTCTAGTTGGTTCCTCGAAATATTGGTCCAGGAAACAATCCCGTATACACTCTCGGCATTCCTCCTCCACGATACTGTTACTAATTTGGCTAGCCCAATCTATACGTAGATGAAAGTCACCCATGATAACTGCTGTGCCCTTCTTGCACGCGTCTCTAATTTCCCGTTTAATGCCAACCCCAACCTCAGCATTACGGTTTGGGGGTCTGTATACAACTCCCACTAACGTTTACTTCCCCTTGGTATTTCTCAGCTCTACCCATACAGAACCCACATCATCAGAGCTAATATCCTTCCTTACTAATGTGTTAATCTCCTGTTTAACCACCAGTGCTACCCCACCTCCTTTTCTTTTTTGCCTGTCCTTCCTCAATATTGAATTGCCCTGGTAATTGAATTCCCAGCCTTGTTCACCCTGGAGCCATGTATCCGTAATCCCAATTATATCATATCCGTTTACATCTATTTGTGTAGCTAAATCATCCAATTTATAACGAATGCTCCTCGCATTAAGACACAGAGCCTTCAGGCTTGTTTTTTAACACTCTGAGAACATTTAGAATTATTGTTTACTGTGGCCATGTTTGATTTCCACCCTTGATTTCTCTGTCTTCCAATTTTCTTTTCTCCTTTCTGTCTAGTGATTCTATCCTTGCTACCCTTTCCTCTGTCTCCCTGCACAGGTTCACAACCTCCTGCCATTTTAGTTTAAAGCCTCCCCAGCAGTACTAGCAAACATTCCCCCTAGGACATCGGTCCCGGTCCTGCCCAGGTGCGAACCGTCCAGTTTGTGCTGGTCCCACCTCCCTCAGAACCGGCTCCAATGTCCCAAGAATTTGAATTCCTCCCCTTTGCACCATTCTTCTAGCCACGTATTCTTCTGCAATATCCATCTATTTCTACTCTCACTAGTACGTGGCACTGGTAGCAATCCTGAGATTACTACCTTTGAGGTCCTATTTTAAAATTTACCTCCTAACTCCCGATATTCAGCTTTTAGGACCTCATCTCGTTTTTTACCTATATCATTGGTAGCTATATGCTCCACGACAACTGGCTGTTCACCCTCCCCCTCCAGAATGCCATGCAGCCGCTCCGAGACATCCTTGACCCTTGCACCAAGGAGGCAACATACCATTCCGGAGTCTCGTTTATGGCCGCAGAAACGTCTATCTATTCCCCATAAAATAGAATCCCCGATCAGTATAGCTCTCCCCTTCTTTTTCCACCCCTCCTGTGCAGCAGAACCACCCATGGTGCCAAGAATTTGCTTGCTGCTGCCTTCCCCCGATCAGCCTTCCCCCTCAACAATATCCAATATTGATGGTGCTTTACTCTGTATTTAAACCCTGTTGTACCAGCCCTGTGAGTTTTTGTTGGGAGAGTGCAGAGGGAGCTTTACTCTGTATTTAACGCTTGCTCTACCAGCTGTGTGACTGTTGGATGTAAAAGTGTAGAGGGAGCCTTGGTCTGCATCTAACCCGTGTTGTTCCGGCTCTGGGATTGTTTGACGGGACAGTAGAGAGGGAGCTTTACTCTGTATCTAACCTGTGGTGTAACAGCTCTGGGAGTTTTGGGGAAAGTGTAGAGGGAGCTTTTCGCTCTAACTAAGCCGTGCTGTACCAGCACTGAGAGTGTTTGGGACAGTGTAAAGAGAGGTTAACACTGTATTTAAACCGTGCTGTACCAGCTATGTGAGTGATTGATGGGTCTGTGTAGAGGGGGCATTACTCTTTACCTAACCCATGCTGTACATGCCCTGGGATTTTTTGGGACAGTGTAAAAGGAGCTTTACTGTATAGTCAACCCATGCTCTAACAGCTAAGTGATTGTTGGATGGGACAGTGTAGAGGCAGCTTTATTCTGAATCTAACCCTGTATCTAACCCATGCTGTAACTTCCCTGGGAGTGTTTGATTGGACAGTGTAGTGAGAGATTTTCTCGGTCTCTAATTCGTGCTGTACCAGCCCTGGGATTGTTTGATGGGACTGTATAGGGGGAGCTTTAGTCTGTATCCAAACAGTGCTGTACCTCTCCCGGGAGTGTTTGATGGGACAGTGTAGAGGGAGCTTCTCTCTGCATCTAAACTGTTCTGTACCAGCTCAGGGAGTATTGGGGAGAGTGTAGAGAGAGCTTTGCTCCTTATTTAACTCGTGATGTACTAGCTTTGTGAGTGTTTGTTGGGACAGTGTAGAGGAAGCTTTACTCTGTATATATCCCGTGCTCTACTAGCTATGTGAGTGTTTGTTGGGACAGTGTATAGGGAGTTATACCCTGTATCTCACAGGTTCTGTAACTGCACTGGGAGTGTTTGGGAAAGTATAGAGCGAGCTTTACTCTGTTATAACCCGCGCTGTACGAACCCTGTGAGTGTTTGATGGGATAGTGCTGAAGAGAGCTTTAATCTTTATCTAACCTGTGCTGTACCTGCCCTGGGGGTGTTTGGGACCGTGGTAGAGGGAGATTTACTCTGTACTTAAACCCTGCTGTATCTGCTCTGGGAGTGTTTGATGACACAGTGCAGAGGGACCTTTACTCTGCATTTAAACCGTGCTGCACCAGCCCTGTTAGTGTTTGATGGTATAGTGCAGAAGGATGTTTACTCTGCATCTAACCGGTGCTTTTCCTGCCCTGGGAGTGTTTGGGACAGTTTAAAGAAAGCATTATTCTGTGTTAACCCGTGCTGTTCCAGCGCTGGGAAACGAAGGGAATATTTAGAGGGAGCTATACTTGGTAGGTAACCCGTGCCAAAACTACCTTGGGAATGTTTGTTGGGCAGTGCAGAGGGAGGATTTTCCTGTATCTCACCAGTGCTGTACCTACCCTTGAGAGTTAAAAGCCTTATGACCTGTTCTGTTACTCCACTCTGCACTCTCCCCTGTCTCTCTTCATTTATTACATATCCGCAACTCAGGAACCTGAGGAACAAACTACGCCCGAATCGGCTGACCGTACATCCAAAATTTCAGCGGGGTCTGCAGCCTCAGGTATCTGCCTTCTGGGTCCTTTCTAAGCAGCCTCTTCATCCAATGTTACTGCTGAAATAATCTGTCCTCAGATTTATCCAGTATCTTAATGAGGGGTGTTGGATTTAATGACTGATGAGTGGGGATGAGGAGAACAAGAACAGTGGGATGCAGGTACTGAGGAGAGGGTGATGAGAAGTGTGAGGGGAGTGGAATTAATGGACTCAGGGGAATTGGTGTAGTAACTGAGGTGAGTGGGCTGCAGTGACTGAGGGCAGTGGGCTGCAGTGAGTGAGGGATGTGGGCTGCAGTGACTGAGAGGAGTGTGCTGCAGTGACTGAGCGGAGTGGGCTGCAGTGACTGAAGGGTGTGGGCTGCAGTGACTGAGGGGAGTGGGCTGCAATGACTGAGGTGGATGTGCTGCAGTGACTAAGGGGAGTTGGCTGCAGTGACTGAGGGGGATGGGCTTCAGTGACTGAGGGCGTGGATGCAGTGATGGAGGGGATTGTGATGTAGTGACTGAGTGGAGTGGGCTGCAGTGAATCAGGGGAGTGGGCTGCATTGACTGAGGGGACTGAGCTGCAGTGAATGAGGGGACTGGGCTGCAGTGAATGAGGGAAGTGGGCTGCAGTGAATGAGGGGTGTGGGCTGCAGTGACTGAGGGCAGTGGGATTCAGTTACTGAGGGGAGTGTGATGAGGAGACTGAGGGGAGGGGGCTGCAGATACTGAGGGGAGTTGTCTGAGGAGACTGAAGGCTATGTGATGAGGTGACTGAGGCTAGTGGGAGGTAGAGTGTGAGTGAAGTGGGATGCAGTGTCAGAGGGGAATAGAATCCAGTGACTTAGCGTCGTGGGATTGGAAGATTCTGGTTTGTATATAGACTGGTACCTATCATTCTTCCTACTCTAGTACCAGCCTGATGACCTATTCTGTTGCTCCACTCTGCACTCTCCCCTGTCTCTCTTCCTTTATTACAGATCCAGAGACATCCCCAAGTCAGGAACCTGAGGAACACACAACTCCTGAATCGGCTGACCGTACATCAACTATTCCAGCGGGGTTTGCAGCCTCAGGTATCTGCCTTGTGTAGTCCATTCTAAGCAATCTCTTCATCCAAATATTACTGCTGTATTAATCTGTCCTCAGATTTATCCAGTATCTTAATGAGGGGTGTGGGATTTAATGACTGATGAGTGGGGATGAGGAGACCCAGAACAGTGGGATGCAGGGACTGAGGAGAGGGTGATGAGAAGCGTGAGGGGAGTGGAATGAATGGACTCAGGGGAATGGGTGTAGTAACTGAGGTGAGTGGGCTGCAGTGACTGAGGGGAGTGGGCTGCAGTGACTGAGGGGAGTGCGCTGCCGTGACTGAGGGGAGTGGACTGCATTGACTGAGGGGAATGGGCTGCATTGACTGAGGGGAGTGGATTGCAGTGACTGAGGGGAGTGGGCTGCAGTGACTGAGATGAGTGGGCTGCAGTAACTGAGGGCTGTGGGATGCAGTGACTGAGGGGAGTGGGCTGCTGTGACTGAGGGGAGTGGGAAGCAGTGACTGAGGGAATTGGGCTGCAATGACTGAGGGGAGTGTGATGCAGTTACTAAGGGGAGTGGGCTGCTGTGACTGAGGTGAGTGGGTTGAAATTACTGAGGGGAGTGGGCTGCAGTGACTGAGGGGAGTGGGCTGCAGTGACTGAGGAGAGTGGGCTGCAGTGACTGAGGGGAGTGGACAGCTGTGCCTGAGGGGAGTGGGCAGCAGTGACTGAGAGGTGTGGGCTGCAGTGACTGAGGGGTGTGTATGCAGTGACTGAGGGGAATGGGCTGCTGTGACTGAGGGAAGTGGGCTGCAGTGACTGAGGGGAGTGGGCTTCGCTAACTGAGGAGAGTGGGTTTCAGTGAAAGAGGTGAGTGGGCTGCAGTGACTGAGGGGAGTGGGTTACAGTGACTGGGGGGAGTGGGCTGCAGTGACTGAGGGGAGTGGGTTTTACTCTTTATCTAAACCGTGCTGTACCTCCTCCGGGAGTATTTGATTGGACCCTGTAGAGGGAGGTTTACTCTGTATCTAACCGGTGATCTGCCTGCCCTTGGAGTATTTGATGGGACATTGTAGAGTGAGCTTCATTCTGTGTGCAAACAGTGCTGTTTCTGTCATCGGAGTGTTTGACGGGACAGTGTTGAGGGAGCGATACTCTGTATTTAACCCGTGCTGTACCGGCACTGGGATTTTTTAGGATAGTGTAGACTGAGTTTTACTCTGTATATAAACCATGCTGTACCTGCTCCGGGAGTGCTTGATGGTACATTGTGGAGTGATCTTTACACTGTATTTAATCCGTTCTGCACCAGCAATAGGAGTGTTTGATGGGACACTGATGAGCGAGCCCTGCTCTAAATCTAACCCTTGTTCTATCTGCTCTGGGAGTGTTTGTTGGGACAAAGTAGAGGGTGCTTTAACCTGTATGAATCCGTCCTTTACCAGCCCTGTGATTGTTTGATGGTACCTGTAGTGGGTGTTTCACTCTGTAACTCATACGTTCTGTAGCTTCCCTGGGAGTCTGTCGGACAGTGTAAAGCGAGCTTTGCTCTGTATTTAACCCTTGCTCTACCACTCATGTGAGTGTTGGATGAGACATTGCTAACGGAAGTTTGCTCTGTATCTAACCCGTGTTGTGCCTGCACTGGGAGTGTTTGATGGGACAGTGCAGAGGGAGGTTTATCCTGTATCTAACCCGTGCAGTACCAGCCCTCTGAGTGTTTGATGGGACAGATTAGAGGTAGCATCTCTCTGTATCTATCTCGTGCTGTACCAGCCCTGTGAGTGTTTGATATTACTATGTAGAGGCAGCTTTAGTTTAATGGGACAGAGTTCAGGGAGCGATAACAACCCTTTGATTGTTTCATGGCACAATGTAGAGCGAGATTTACTCTGTATCGTACACGTGCTGTACTGGCCCTGGGAGTTTTTGGGACAGTGTAGAGGGAGCCTTTCTCTGAATCTAACCCGTGCTATACCTGCTTCGGGAGAGCTTGCCGGGACTGTTTACTGGGAGCTTTACACTGAGGCCAACCCGTGTTGTATCTGCTCTGGGAATGTTTGATGGGACAATGTAGAAGGAGCTTTACTCTGTATTTAATCCGTGCTGTACCAGACCTGTGAGTGTTGATGGGACAGTTTAGTGGATGTTTTACTCTTTATCTCACAGGTTCTGTACCTGCCCTGGGAATGTTTGGGACATTGTAGAGGGAGCTTTACACTGTATTTAACCCGGGCTGTACCGGCCCTGTGAGTGTTGGATGGGGCAATGTAGAGGGAGGTTTACTCGATATGTAACTCCTGCACTTGCACTCCTGGGAGTGTTTGATGGGATTGTGTAGAGGGAGCTTTACCCTGTATTTAATCATTGATGTACCTGCCCTGGGAATGTTTGATGGGAAAGTGTAGAGGGAGCTTTACTCGCTACCTAACCTGTGTTGCACCAGATTTTCGAATGTTTGGGAAAGTGCAGAGGGAGTTTTTCTGTCTATCTAAGCCGTACTGTACCAGCCGTGGGAGTGTTTGTGATAGTTTGGAGGCAGCTTTACTCTGTATCTAACCTGTACTGTTTCGTGTCCTCTGAGAGTCGGACGGGACAGTGTTGAGGGATCAATACTCTGTATTTAACCGGTGCTGTACCAGGCCTTTGAGTGTTTGATGGGACAGTGTAGAGGCAGCTTAACGCTTTATATAACCCGTGCTGTACCTGCCCTAGGAGTGTTTGGGACAGTGTAGAGGGAGCGTTACTCTGAATTAATCCGTGATGTACCAGCCCTGTGAGTGTTTGTTAGATCAGTGTAGAGGGAGCTTTACTCTGTATTTAACTCGTTCTGTACCAGCTATGTGAATGTCTTTTGGGACAGTGTAGTGTGAGGTTCACTCTTTATCTAACCCGTGTTGTACCTGCCCTGGGTGTGTTTGGGACAGTTTGGAGGGAGCATTACACTGTATTTAACCCGTGATGCAACAGCCCTTTGTGTGTTTGATGGGACAGTGCAGAGGGAGACTTACCCTGTATTTAACCCGTGCTCTACCAGCTATGTGACTGTTTGATGGGACTGGGTAGAGGGAGCCTTAGTCTGCATTTAACCACAGTTGTGCCTGCTCTGGGTGTGTTTGATGGGACACTGTAGAGGGAGCTTTGCTCTCTATCTAAGCCGTGCTGTACCAGCCCTGAGTGTGTTTGGGACAGAGCAGAGGGAGCTTTACACCATACTTAAAACGTGCTGCAACAGCTATGTGAGTGTTTGATGGAACAGTGTAGAGGAAGGTTTACGCTTTACCTAACCCGTGCTGTACCTGCCCTGGGAGTGATTGGGACAGTGTAGAGGGAGGTTTAATCTATTTTTAACCCTTGCTCTACCAGCTATGTCTTTGTTTGATTTTACCGTTTAGAGAGAGCATTACTCTGTATTTAACCCGTGCTGGACCAGCCCTCTGTGTGCTTGATAGGACAGTGCTGAGGGAACTTTACTCTGTATGTGACCGGTCCTTTACCTGCATTGGAAGTGTTTGCTGGGACAGTGTAGAGGGAGTTTTACTCTCTATTTAAAACCGTCCTTTACCAGCTCTATGATTGTTTGATTGGACAGTGTAGTGGGTTTTTCAATCTGTAATTCGTAGGTTCTGTAGCGTCCCTCGGAGTCTGTCGGACAGTGTAAAGGGAGCATTACTCTGTATTTAACCCGTGCTCTGCCAGCCATGTGAGTGTTGGATGAGACATTGTGAACGCAACTTTACTCTGTATCTAACCCGTGTTGTGCCTGCACTGGGAGTGTTTGATGGGACAGTGCAGAGGGAGGGTTTCCCTGTATTTAACCCGTGCTGTACCTGACCTCTGTGTGTTTGATGGGACAGATTAGAGGTAGCTTCACTCTGTATCTAACTCGTGCTGTACCAGCCCTGGGACTGTTTGATGGGACAGTGTAGAGGCAGCTTTAGTTTGACGGGACAGTGTTGAGGGAGCGATACTCTGTATTTAAACCGTGCTGTCCCAGCCCATTGATTGTTTGATGGGAAAATGTTTGCGAATGTGGGATCGCAAAATAGGCCTGTGAAACAAAGCCTGAATCCAATAGTCTTTAAATATATATGATATAGGGCGGTAATATTAGAAATCATGTTTAAAGGATGGTTAATTAAATTATAGAGATGTATTAAATGCGTACATATAGCCTTTAGATAGTTGCAAAGCATGATGGACTATCTTCTCCATTATATTAACCCTTTTTAACGAGTACTGTAAGAATAGCTGCTTACAACAAGAAGCCAGACTATTGGTGCCACGGCACTGATTTCCAGTCATTACAGAATGTCGTTATCCGTGCTACAGAAGCAGTGTTTAGATGTAGCTGGCCTTCTGAAGAGATAGCGAAACTGAACTTTACAGCGAGTCGGCCATTTCTCTCTTGACCTCAGACACCTTATCTCCCTTTGGAGCTGACATTGTTTACCCTAATAAGCTTCTCTCGAGAATTAAGGAAGTGTTGGTCAGGTACAACCGCATGGGAAAGGAAAGATAAGCGTGGTATGACCTCGTTTGAGAGATAAGATGGAGTCTGGCAGACCTTGCTCCCAAAGACTAGCTGAAGGCCCCATGTTTAATAATTATGTGTTATGTTTAATGTCGCAGAACATTTCAGGGCGGCTCCCAACATTGAGTGACTGATCATTAACCAATAATGGAGCAATGGTAGCGAAGCTGTTTGTATGTGGAGGCCCAATTTTGTAGCCGGTGGGTGTTGTCTATCGAAAAGTATATCAAAGTTTGTATGTAGGTTTTCCTTTGAGAGTTAGGTGCGAATCTGAGGAGATCAACCTCTCTCCCTTTTTGCACCAGGCCTTCTGGCTGGTTTCTAATAAACTTTTACTTTGTCTTCAGTTCCGTCTCCGTTTGGTTTTGCTCCAAAAATTCGAATCTAACATGTTTCTGGTGAATGGTGACCCTCAGGATATTGATGATGGGGGAGTTGGCGATAATAATGCCATTGACTGTCAAGGGGAGGTGGCTGATTTTGGAGATCATCATTGCCTGGTGCTTGTTTGGTGCAAGTGCTATCAGCCCAAGCCTGGAAGTCGTCCAGGTCTTGTTGCATGCGGACATGGACTGCTTCATTGTCTGAGGCGTTGCGAATGGAAGTGAAAACTGCAATCGTAAGCGAACATCCCCATTTCTGACCTTATGTTGGAGGGAATGTCATTGATGAAGCAACTAAAGTTGGTTGAGCCTAGGACACTGCCCTTAGCAACTCCTGCAGTGATGTCCTGCGGCTGAGATTAATGACTTCCAACAAATACAGCCATCTTCCTTTCTGCTAGGTATGACTTCAGCCAATGGATAGTTTTCCCCCTCATTCCCAATGACTTCAAATTTACGAGGGCTCCTTGATGCCACACTTGATCAAATGCTGCCTTGATGTCGAGGGCAGTCACTCTCACCGCAGCTCTCGAATTCAGTTCTTTGTCCATGTTTCGACGAAGGCTGTAATGAAGTCTGGAGCCGAGTGGTCCTGGCTGAAAGCTAACTGAGCATCGGGCAGTAGGTTATTGGCGAGTTAGTAACATATAATAGTACCGTCGACGACACCTTTCAACACTTGGCACATGTCACCAGATTGTCTATGTCCTCCTGAAGACTAATCCTATCCCACTCAGTGTTTACTACATTTCCTAGTTTCGTGTGATCTGCAAACGTTCAAATTATGCCCTTTATAAATATATATATAAGAAAATGTTTAATATTTATCAAAATGATCAGCGGTACGAATAGCGATCCCTGGGTGACATCACTACATACTTCCCTCCAATCTGAACAACAACCATTCACCACTACTCTCTGTTTTCTGTCTCTTTGCCAATTTCAGATCCGCACTGCTACTGCCCCTTTGGTCCTAACAGGTTTATACAAAGGCACTTTATCAAATGCATTTTTAAATTCCATATGAACAATATCAACCACATTACGCTCATCAAACATCTCCGTTACTTCATCAATGACCTCAATCAAAATTGTCAGACACACTTTGCCGTTAACATATCTGTGCTGGTTGTTATTTATTAATCCATGCTTTTTTCCAAGTAGCAGATAATTTTCCATGGGAATAAGGCCTCTAGAAGTTTCCCCACCACCGACGTTAGCCTGACTGGCCTGTAGTTGCAGGCTTTATCCCTGTCTCCTTTTTTAAACTGGGTGTAACATTTTAAACCCTACAATCCTATGGCACCACTCCCATATCCAAGGAGGATTGAAAGATTCTGGCCAGATCCTGCGCTATTTCCACCATTCCTTCCCTCAGCAACCCTCATATATCCCATCCAGACCGCGGAATTGTTCTACTTTACTGTGGTACGAAAGGTGCTGGATTGAAAGGGGTTAACTGAAGCTGTTTGTTCAGTTACTGTAATTAATGTCGGTCTCCACAGATTAACTGACGCTGTTTGTTCAGTGACTGTAATTAATGTCATTCGCCATGAACCTTAATTGCGTCAGTGCAGCGTTTCCCTCTTTTATTAATAGGGGCTCCTTTCAATGTGTTATTCCATAGTGTCAATGAGAGCATCACCTCCGGCACTAACAGGGAACAGCGCGCTGCTTCAGAGAGGGTGTCGGAATCTGAGAACAGAATATTGGAATGTTGCAACAATGGGTCGGAATCTGAGAACGGTATATTGGAATGTTACAACAATGGATCAGAATCTGAGATCGTTAGATTGGAATGTTACAACAATGGGCAAGAGTTTCTCCTGGGCGTTTGACTTTCTTTCTTCATATTATGATTATCTATTATTAGCAAATAAGATCTATTACGCACTTCTGACTATTGAATGTATTTACTATCCCCTCCTTGCTGTTGTTGGTGTACCTGGTAAGTCTCTCTATCCTACTGTTAATTGTATAAACCTTGATTAACTTCATTACTGATCTTGCCTTTTACTCTCCCCTCCTTGCTGCGAATATTGTTCCTGGTTATTCTGTGTATCCAGCTATTAACTTTGCCAACCATATTACAATTCTCGTGATTTGCTCTCTCGTCTTTGCTGCTGTTGGTTTTCCTGTTAAGTCTCTACATCCAACAATTAGATCTGTGCACCACGTCTCACTGTATTACTGTGTTTGTCATTTTAATATTGGGAAGACCTGTGCCATTGTCTTCGGTCCTCGGCACAAACTCCATTTTTTATCTGCCAATTCAGCCCTGACCAATGTTTGAGGATGAACTAGATTGTTCGCAACTACGGCGTTCTCTTTGACCTGAGCTGAGTTCCGACCACATATTCACTGAAACATCAGTCCTTCCTTCTACCACCTCCATAATATCGACTGTCTCCTTCCCTCCTCAGCCCTTCCGCTGCATAAATCCTCACCCGTGCGTTTGTTAAATTCTTACATGACTATTTCAATACTCTCCTCACTGGCCTCCCAGTTACAAGCCTCCATAAGCTAGAGCTCATCCACAACTCTGCTGTCCATATCCTAACATGTCCCGTTCACCTTCACCCTTTTGCTCGCTGAGCATCATTTGCTCCCGATCGGCAAATGCCTCGATCTGAATATACTCATCCTTCAGATCAACTCCCACCATGGCCTCACCCCTCCAATTAGTCCCATTTCCCAGTTCTTTTTCGATAGCCCTGCAAATTGTTACCCCTCAAGTATTTAACCTATTCCACTTTTAAATTAATGTCTTCACTTCTGTACCTCTCCCAGGCTTTACGTCTTTTTTTCTCACTCTCTGTCTCTTTCTCATAGAATCATAGAATTGTACAGCACAGAAGGAGGCCATTCGACCAATTGTGTCCGTGCCATCTCTTTGAAAGAGCTGTATTATTAATCCTACTCTTTAGCCAGACCCTCTAAAACATTTCACTATCAACTAATTAGCCAATTCACTTTCAAAAGCTACTATTGAATCTACTTCCACCACGTTCTCAGACAGTGCTTTCCAGATCACAACAATTCACTGCGTGAAGTATATTCTCCTCATCTTTCCTCTGGTTCATTTGCCTATTAACTTAAATCTGTGTCCTCTGGTTACCCATCATTCTGCCACTGGAAAAAAATAGACTTATGTACTCTATCAAATCCAAACAAAATTTTGATTATATAAATTATATCTCCTACTGAGGTGTGATTTAGCAAAAGTGGACTGGAAACAGATACTTGAAGGTAATTCAGTGTCAGAGCAATGGGAGACATTCAAGGAGGAGATAGTAAGGGTTCAAAGCAAATATGTTCCCACTAAGAGAAAAGGAAAGGAAACACTTGCATTTATATAGCGCCTTTCATGACCACCGGACGTCTCAAAGCGTTTTGCAGACAATTAAGTACTTTTGAAGTGAAGTCACTGTTGTAATGTGGGAAACGCGGTAGCCAATCTGCGCACAGCAAGTTCCCACAAACAACAATGTGATAATGACCAGGTAATCTGTTTCGTGATGTTGATTGAGGATAAATATTGGTCAGGACACTGTAGATAATTCCCCTGCTCTTCTTCGAAATATTGCCATGGGAGATATTACGTCCACCTGAGAGAGCAGACGGGGCCTCGGTTTACCATCTCATCCGAAAGACGGCACCACCGACACTGCAGCACTCCCTCAGCAATGTACTTGAGTGTCAGCCTAGCTTTATATGCTCAGGTCTCTGGAATGGGATTTGAATCCACATGCTTGTGACTCAGAAGTGAGTGTGCTACCCACTTAGCCACAGATGACAAAAAGGAAGGGAATCTCAAATCTCGAGACCACTGGATGTCACGGAGCATACAGGGAAGGATTAGGGAAATAAGGGAAACTTTTGTCAGATACTGAGAGCTCACTAATACAGAAAGCCTAGAGGTGTATAGAAAGAGTAGGGGCTTACTTACGATTACAGAGATATACGGAACAAAAACAGGCCATTTGGCCCCAACAGTCTACGGCGGAGTTTAAGTTCCACTGGAGCCTCCTCCCGTTTTTCCTCATCTAATTCTATCAATACAACACTATATTCCCTTCCCCTCATAATCTTATTTAACCGCCCCTTAAATGCATCTATACTATTTGCTTCAACCACTCCCTGTTGTAGCGAGTTCCACATTCTCACCACTCTCTCGGTAAAGAAGATTATTCTGAATTCGCCATTTGATTTCTTGCTGACTATCTGATATTGATGATCTCTAGTTTTGATCTTCCCCAAAAGTGGAAACATTCTCTCTGAATCCACTCCATCAAAACCTTTCATAACTTTAAAGATCTCTATTAGGTCACCAACTCAGCCTTTACTTTTGAAGCGAAAAGATGCCCAGACTGTTCATCCTTTCATGATGGGTGTACCCTCGCATTTCTGCTATCATCCTTGTAAATCTTCTCTGCACCCTCTCCAGTGCTTCTACATCCTTTTTTTTATATTATAGTGACACAAATTGCACTAAGTTCTCCAAGTGTGGTCCAACCAAGTCCTCACCAAGGTTCGATATAAGTTTAGTATAACTTCATACTTTTCAATTCTATCCCTCTAGAATTAAAATCGATTGCTTGGTTTCCTTTTTGTATGGCCTTGTTAACCTGTGTCGATACTTTTCAGCGATTTGTATAATTGTATTCCTAGATCCGTTAGCTCCTGTGCCCCATTTTAGATTCTTATTGTACAAGTAATATGTGATCTCCCTATTGTTCTTACCAAGATAAAATACCACACATTTATCTGTGTTGAATTTCACTTGCTAATTATATGCCCATTCTGCAAATTTATTAATGTCTTCTGGTAATTTGTTGCAGTCCTCCTCAGTATTGGCCATCCCCTCCTATTTGGTGTCGTCCACAAACTTAAGTAATTGTGTTTTTGATTCCAAAATCTAAATCGTTAATATCAATTTTGAGCAACAGTGGCCCCAGCACTGATCCTTGTAGATCACCTCTACCCGCCTTTGGCTCTCTGAATAGCTACCCTTTACCCTTATTTTCTGCTTTCTGTCTTGAAGCCAGCTAGCTATCCATTCTGCTACTTGTCCCCTGACTCCGCATTCCCTGACCTTATTTATTAGTCTATTATGGGGTAACCTATCAAAGGCCTTTTGAAAATCTAGATAGATTATATCTACTGCATTAGCATTGTCTACTCTCCCTGTTACCTCTTCAAAAAATTCAATTAGATTGGTCAAGCAAGGCTTTTCCTTTTGAAATCCATGCTGAGTATTCACTATTCTATTTGTCATTTCTAGATGTTCTTCTATTTTCTCCTTTAGTAGGGATTGCATTACTTTTCCTGACACCGATGTTAATCTGACTGGCCGAGAGTTCCCTGGACATGTTCTATCTCCCTTCTTAGACAAAAGCATTACGTTAGCTATCCGCCTGTCCTCTGGCACTTCACCTTTTTCTAACGAATTATTAAATATGTGTAGTAATGTCTCTACAATATTCTCCCTAGATTCTCTTAAAATGCTTGGATGTAATCCATCCATACCGGGAGTTTTATGCTCTTTGAGTTTGGTTAGTTTATTTAGTATATCTCTTCATTGTATTTTAATTGCAGTTAACTAATTACTAAACTCATCTTACGATGTCATCTCCACCTGCTCTAACTACCTGGTAAATACTGAAGCAAATTAATTATTTAATATCACTGCCGATTCTCTGTTGCTGCCTGTGATATTAGCCTCTCCATCGCTTAGTGGCCCTATTCCCATCCTGACCTTCATTTTTTATTGATATGCATGTAAAATATTTTAATATTTTGTTTTATGTTCCTTGATAATTTAGTTTCATATTTTCTGGTTGCATTCCTAATTGTTTTTTTTTTTACTTCAGAACCAGGGATCACAGTCTAAGGTTAAGCGGTAACCATTTAGGACTGAGATGAGGAGGAGTTTCTTCAGCCAGAGAGTGGTGAACCTGTGGAATTCTCTACCACAGAAGGCAGTTGAGGCCAATTCATTAAATATATTCAAGAAAGAGTTAGATATATTTCTTAAGGCTAAAGAGATCAAGGGATATGGGGAGAAAGCAGGGACAGGGTTCTGAATTTGGATGATCAGCCATGAACTCATTAAATGGCAGAACAGGCTCGAGGGGCCGAATGGCCTACTCCTGCTCCTATCGTCTATGTTTCTATGTTTCTATGTTTCCCTTCATATTCTATCTTATCATACTTTCCCCTGCTGTCCATGTACTTAATGTATGCAACATTCCTTATGCTCAATTTTCCCCTTATGGCTTTATTCATTCACGGTGTCTCTTTATTGTTTAGCTTGTTCTTATTTATTTGCTGAATTTATTATTCCTGGATTCTGTTGAACACCCTTTTACATGTTTCCCATTGTTCTTCTAGCTCATTGTTGGCCAATATTGTCCTTTTTATTTGCAAGTGCTATTCTCAGCCCCTTAAAATCAGCTGTTCTCTAATCTATTACGCTGGTCTTGGTGTTACTTATGTCCTTCTCAATTATTATCTTAAAGCATATTATATTATGGTCAATATTGCCTAGATGTTCACCTTATCTGCTCTGGCTCATCCCATTATTAGATCCAATAGTGAAGCCTCCCTTGTTGGGCTTTTTACGTATTGGGTTAGAAAAGAATCTTGTGCACATTAAAGGAACTCTATGCACTTATCCCCTTTACCTGCCTCATTTGTCCAATTAATATCTGGGTATTAGAAATACCCCATGATTACTTTTCTATGTTTTTTCTACTAATTTCCGTAATTTGTCTGTATATTTCTTCCTCCAACTCTCTTCCACTATTAGTCTGTTAACTACCCCTATTAGTGTGATTGATCCTTTCCTGTCTTTCATCTCTATCCACATGCATTATATTTCTGTCTTGCTGATAGCTGCGTCACGTGTTTCTACTGCAATTATGATATCCCTAATATGTACAGCTACTCCATCTCCCCTTTTACCCTCTCGCTATCATTTCTGAATAAGTTATACACTGCAATGTTTAATTCACAGTCGTGATTTTTCGGTAGCCGTGTCTCAGTGAAAGCAATGAGAAGGAATGAAAAATATTGACAAGTTAATTCAAGGAAAACTGAAAGATCTTTTATAAATACATAAAAAGCAAGAGGATATCTAAAGAAAGAGTAGGGCAATTCAGAGACCAAAAAGGTAAACTGTGGGTGGAGGCGGAAGACATGGGCAAAAAAGTAAAAGCCTATGGGATCCAAGGAAAGTGGCAAGATGAATCCAAAATTGATCAGCGGCAGGAAGCAAAGGGTAATGATCGACGGGTATTTTTATGACTGGAAGGATTTTTCCAGTGGGGTTCTGCAGTGCTCAGTACCAGGCCCCTTGCTTTTTGTTATACCTCAATGATTTTGACCTCATTGTAGGGGGCATGATTAAAAAGTTTGCAGATGATACACAAATTGGCCTTGAGATGAATAGTGAGGACGAAAGCTGTAAACTGCAGGAAGATATCAATGGACTGGTCAGGTGGGCAGAAAAGTGGCAGATTTAATTCAATCCGGAGAAGTGGGTAGGGCTAAAATGGTAAGACAATAAACAGTAAATGGTAGGATACTGATTATTGTAGAGGAACAGAGGGACCTTGAATTGCATGTCCACATATCCCTAAAGGTAGCAGGACAGGTCGATGAGGTGGTTAAGAAGTTATACAGAATACTCTCCTTTAATAGCCGAGGTGTAGAATAAAAGATCAGAGATGTTATGCTAGAAGAGTAGAAAACAATATTTAGACCACAGTTAGAATACTGGGTACAGTTCTGTTCACATTATAGGAAGATGTGCTTGCATTAGAGAGGCACAGAGCAGATTTAAGAGGATGTAGCCAGACCTGGATAATTTTAGCTATGAAGAAAGATTGGACAGGCTGGGTTTTCTTACTTTGGAACAGAGAAGTCTGAGGGGAGATTTAATTAGGGAGCATAAAATTATGAGCGGCCTAGATATTGCAGATAGGAAGCAGCTATTTCCCTTGCAGAGAGTTCAACAACCAGGGGCATAGATTTAACGTAATTGGTCGAAGGATTCGAGGGTATTTGTGAATTCCTTTTACCCAGTGGGTGGAGGGAGCATGGAACTTACTGCCCGAAAGGCTGATAGAGGCAGAAAACCTGATCACATTTAAAACTACTTGGATGTGCCCTTGAAGTGCCACAATTGCAAGGTTACAGACCAAGTGCTGGAAAGTGGGATTAGTCTGCATAGCTCCTTTGCGACCGGGACAGCCACGATGGGCCGAATGGCCTCGTTCTGTGTCTTACATTACTATGATTCAATAATTCTTATGTTTCTTAACCTTCGCTGCTGTAAAGAGAACAATCCCAGCTTCGCCAGTCTCTGCACATTAATCAAGTCCCAGATCCCATGGACAAGTCTGGTAAATCCCTTAACCTTCTCTAATCCTTGACATGCTTGCCAAAGTTTGTCGCCCAGAATTGGACACAATGCTCCAGCTGGGGCCTAACCAGTGATTTAGGAAAGGTTAGAATTTATTCCTGGATTTTGTTACCCTGTGTCTCTCTTTGTAAAGCCAAGGACTATGTATGCTTTATTCCCACTTTCGCAACTTGTCCTGCCACCTTCAAAAAATTGTGTCAGTACTCCCGAGGTCTGTCTGATCGTGCACTTACTTTAAAATTGTACCGTTTAGTCTATTTTGCCTCTGCTCATACTTCCTACCAAAATGTATCAGTTCACACTTCTCTGTGTTAAGTTGTTTGTGCCATGTAACTGCCCATTTCACCGGTCAGTCTATGTGCTCCTGAAGTCTGTTACTAACCTTTTCACTGTTAATTAACATTTCCGTGTTTTCTATCATCTGTAAACTTTGAAATTATGTGCTGTATACCCAAATTCCTGGCATGGATATACATGAAATGAGCAGTGGTCCCAATGCCGACCCCTGGGGAGCACCACTTCATACTTCCCTCCTGCCTGAAAAACAACCGTTTACCACTACTCTCTGCTTTCTCTCACTTAGGCAATTTCCGAGCCATGTTGCCAATGCCCCTACAAACCCTGGGCTTCAATTTTGGTATTATGTGGTTCTTTTTCAAACACCTTTTGAAAGGATGGTGAAATTGGAAAGTGTGAGTAATATCAATGATAAAACCATAGAATTGGTGAACCAAGTTGCTTTAACAATTTGTTTGTCGGTTGCATGAAGTCCGCATGGATCATAGGTCGCGCCTGGTTTCAATTAATGAATTACAAAATCATTGATTTTATTACCATTTTATTATTTATATTTATTAATTCTCAGGATATGAGTGGCGCTGTCATGGCCGATATTACTTTCCCATCCACAAATGGTGATAAAATGGTGGGCCTTCATCTTGAGGCGCTGCAGTCCGTGAAGGTGCACCCACAATATTCTTACGGAAGGAATTTCAGGCTTTTGACCCAGTGACGATGAAGGAAAGGCGATATATTTGAAGGGTACGGTAGCATAGTGGTTATGTTAAATAACAACAGAAAACACTAGAAAAACTCAGCAGGCCAGGCAGCATCCGTGGAGAGAGAAACAGAGTTAACGTCAGAACTGGAAAAAAAACAGGAAAACTATTGTAATTGTGGTTATGTTGCTGAACTAGTTAACTAGATGCCCGGACGAATGATCATGAGTTCCAATCACACCAGCTGGGGAAATTAAATTCAATTACTTAAATTGATTGTTATTTTAGAGGAGGTAACTAGGAGATTAGATGAGGGCAGTGCGTTTGATATAATGTATATGGACTTTAGTTAGGCTTTTGATAAAGTTCCACATGGCAGACTGGTCACGAAGTTAAAAGCCCATGGGATCCAGGGCTAAATGTCAAGTTGTATTTTAAACTGGCTTGCAGACAGGAAGCAGAGGGTAATGGTTGATGGGTGTTTTTTGTGACTGGAAGGCTGTTTCCAGTGTGGTTCCGCAGGGCTCAGAACTGGGTCCCTTGCTTTTTGTGGTATATTTCACCGATCTGGACTTGTATATAAGGGATATGATTAAGAAGTTTGCAGATGATACTAAAATTGGCTGGGAGGCTGATACTGAAAAAGGAAGTTGCAGACTGCAGGAAGATATCAATAAATTGGTCAGGTGGGCAGAAAAGTGGCAAATGGAATTCAATACGGAGAAGTGTGAGATAATGCATTTGGGGTGGGCTAACAAGGAAAGGAAATATATATTAAATGGTCGGACACTGAGTAGCGTAGAGTAACAAAGGGACCTTGGAGTGCATGTCCACAGATCACTGAAGGTAGCAGGCCAAGTAGATAAGGAGGGCAAGAAGGCTAACGGAGTGCTTGCACTTATTAGCCATGACATACAATACAAGAGCAGGAGGGTTAATCTTCAACTGTATAAAACGATATTTAGGCCTCAGCTAGAGTACTGCTTGCAATTCTGGTCACCACATAACAGGAAGGATGTGATTTCACTAGAGTGGGTTCAGAGGAGAGTTACAAGGATGTTGCCGGGAGTAGAGAATCTTAGCTATGAGCAAAGATGGTATAACCTGGGTCTGTTTTCCTTGGAACAGAGGAGGCTTAGGGGAGACCTTATTGAGGTGCATAAAGTTATGAAGTGCATAGATAAAGTGGATGAAAAGCACCTATTTCCCTTGGCAGGGGGGTCTATAACCAGGGGTCACAGATTTAAAATAATTTTGGGAAGCTTCAGAGGGGATTGGGGGGGAAATGTCTTCACCCAGAGATTTGCGGGGTTCTGGAAGTCACTGCCTCAAAGGGTGGTAGAGGCAGGAAACCTAACCACATTTAAAAAAAGTACTTGGATGTGCACTTGGAATGCTCTAACCGGCAGGGCTACGGATCATGAGCTGGGACTTGGGATCTGGCTGGATAGCTCTTTGTTGGCCGGCGCGGACACGATGGACCGAAATGGCCTCCATCCGTGCTGTAACTTTCTATGATTCTATGATTCAAAACAATCTGGAATAAAAAGCTAGTGTAACTAATTGTGACCACGAAACTACCGGATTGAAGTAAAAACCCATCTGGTCACAGGGAGTCCTTAACAAGCAGAAGAACAACAACAACTTGTATTTATACAGGGAATATTCCAGAGCTTAGGGTCTAGGAAACAGAAGGCACAGCCAAAATTATTCCGCGAATATAATCAGGGATGCTCCAGAGGGAAGAATTAGAGTAACGCAGATACCTCAAAGGTGGTGGTGGGGGGTGGGGGGCGCTGTTGTGGATGAAGGAAATTACAGAGATAGTGAGGGGAGAGGCAATGGAGGGATTTTAAAACAAGGATGATAAATTTGAAATCGAGGCGCTGCCTAACTGGGAGCAAAATTTATTCAGCGAGAATAGGGGTTATGGGAGAACGGGACTTGCTGCCATTTAGGAGATGGGCAGCCGAGTTTTGGATGACCTGAAGTTTCCGTAGGGTAGAATATAGGAGGCCAGCCAGGAGTTCGTTGTAATAATCAAGTCAAGAGGTAACAAAGGCATGGATGTGGGTTTGTTCATCGGATGTGCTCAGGCAGGGGTGCAGACGGTGGAAGTTACGGAGGTGGAAATAGGCGGTCTTAGTTATGCTGCAGATATGGCTCCGGAAGCTCATTTCAGGGTCAAATACGACACCAAGGTTGCAAACAGTGTGATTCAGCCTCAGACAGATGTTAGGGAGAGGGATGGAGTCAGTAGCTGGAGAACGGAGTTGGTGGCAGTGACCAAAACATTGGCATCGGTCCAACCTAAAATTAATTCGAGATCATTTCTGCTCATCCAGAAAAGTATGTATGACAAGAAGTCTGACAAGTTAGACACTGTAGAGGGCTCGAGAGAAGAGGTAGTGAGGTCGAGCTGGGTGCCGTCAGCATACATGTGGAAACTACCGCTGTTTTTGGATGATGTCGCCAAGGTGTAACATGTATGAGAAAAAGGCGGGGGCAAAGGATAGATCCTTGGGGGACACCAGAGGTAACGATGCGAGAGCGGGAAGAGAAAACCGTTGCATATGATACTCTGGCTACCATTAGATAGATAAGAATGCAACCAGTCGAGTGCAGTACCACCCAGGAGGACGACGGTGGAGAGGCCTTGGAGAAGGATGAAGTGCTCAATCGTGTCAAATGCTGCAGGCAAGCAAAGAAGGACGAGGAGGGATAGTTTACCTTTCTCACAGTCACAAAGGATGTCATTTGTGACATTGATGAGAGAGGTTTCGGCACTGAGGCAATGGCGGAAGCCTGATTGAAGGGATACAAACAAGAAATTGCGGGAAAGATGGGCACGGATTTGTGAGGCGACAACACATTCAGTGGAATTGGAGAGGGAAGGGTGTTTGGAGATGGGGCGCTAGTTTGCAAGGCCGGTGGGTAAAGAGTTGTTTTTTTGAGGAGAAGGGTGATGACGGCTTTTTTGAGGGAGAGGGGCAGTACCTCAAGAGAGAGAACCGTTAACAATGTTAGCTAATATGGGAGCAAGAAAAGGAAGTTTGGAAGTCAGCAGTTTGATGGGAATAGGGTAGAGGGAGGAGGAAGTGGGTCTCATGGATAAGATGAGCGCAGAGAGGTCATGAGGGGAGATCGGAGAGAAACTGGAGAAAGATGTGAGTTGGAGTTTGGGTTAATATACTGGCATGGATTGAGAATTAGTTAACAGACAGAAAACAAATAGGATTGATGAACAGGTCTTTCTCAGTTTGGCAGGCTGTGATTAGTGGGGTTCTACAATGATCGGTGCTTGGGCCCCTGCCATTCACAAACTAGATTAATGATTTGGACGAGAGGACTAAATGTAACATTTCCAAATCTGCTGATAACACAAAGCTAGATGGCAGTGTCAATTGTGAAGAGGATGCGAAGTGGCTTCAATTGGATATCGAAAGGCTCAGTGAGTGGGCGAGGACATGGTAGATGGAATATAATGTGGCTAATGTGAAGTAATCCACTTTGGTAGAATAAAACAGAAAGGCAGAGTATTTCCTATGGTGAAGTATTGGGGAATGCTGAAGCTCAAATGGATCTGGGTGTCCTTGTACATGAGTCACTGAAAGTGAATGTGCAGGTGAAGCAATTCGTCCTGTATTCTCTTGAATTCAGAAGCATGAGATGGGATCTAATTGAAGCATACAAATTTATTACAGGGCTTGATACGGTGGATGCTGGGAAAATGCTTTCCTTGGCCGGGGAGTCTAGAACCAGAGGCCACAGCCTCAGGATAAAGGGTAAAACATTAATGACTGAGATGAGAAGAAATTTCTTCACACAGAGGGTGGTGAATCTCTGGAGTTCTCTACCCCAGAGGGCTGTGGAGGCTCAGTCATTGGATATATTCAAAACAGATGTCGATAGATTTCAAACTAGTAAGGGCGTCAAGAGATATGGCGATAGGACCATATGAATGGAGTTGATGCAGAAGATCAGCCATGATCTCATGGAATGGCGGAGCAGGCTCGAATGGCCGAAAGGCCTACTCCTGCTCCTATTCCTTTTGCGCTTATATTCTTAGTTCAGGGCTAGGGCAGGAGGGACACTTAGAGGAAGTTTGGATAGGTGGGCTAGAGGAAGGAAGGGAAGTGGCAGAGCCAGCTGAACGGATAATCTCAAACTTAGAGACAAAGAAGTCCATGAGCTCCTTACACTTGTTATCGGAGGTGAGGGTAGAGGAGACAGGGGAGAGGGATTTAAGAAGACGGTTAGCAGTTGAGAATAGGAGCTGGAGTTTATCTTTGCATACCAGAGTGAATCTGGTATACTGAGCAATTTTGGCAGAGGATAGCAGGACCCGAAAATTTTTTATGATGTCCAGCCTGATCTGTCACACCAGTTAAAGACACATCAGAAACACAGGCTTCTTTAAGAGACAGGACAACTCAAACATCCTTTTTAAAGAGACCGGACCGGTCACACAGTTCTTTTAAAGAGACAGGATCAGTCACAATGTTTATTAACGCGACAGGACCAGAAACACATGCTTGTTTAAGAGACAGGACAACTCACATAGCCTTTTTAAAGAGACAGGATCAGGCACACGGGCCTTTTAAAGAGACAGGACCAGCCGCAGTGGCTTTGAAAAGAAGCAGGAACAGTCACGCAGGCTATTTAAAGAATGATCAAGTCACAGAAGCTTTTTAAGGAGACAGGACAATTCATGTAGGATTTTTAAAGCGATAAGTCTAGGCATAAAGGTGTTTTAAAGATACAGGACCGGTCACAAAGGCCTTATAAAGAGACAAGTCCAGTCACACAGGTTTTTGTAAAGAGACTGTACCTGTCATACAGGCATTTTAAAGAGACAGGAAAGGTCACAAAGGCCTTATAAAGAGACAAGTCCAGTCACACAGGTTTTGTAAAGAGACAGGACCATTCACGAAGTCTTTTTAAAGAGCAAGCACCAGACATGGAGGCATTTTTAAAGAGCCAGGACCAGTCTTACAGGCGTTTTGAAGAGACAGGACCATCACAATAGCTTTTTAATGAGTTAGAAACACTCAGAAAGGCTTTATTAAGAAACAGGGCCAGTCCCATAGATTTTTTAAGAGAGAGGATTTTTAAAGCGAAACAACGGTGAAAGCTCAAGGGCCTAGAAATTCCTCTCGAGCGAAGACCCGGTGGCATAGTGGTTAGCACTGGTGTCTCACAGCACCAGGGACCCGGGTTCGAATCTGACCTCGGGTGACTGTCTGTGCGGAGTTTGCACATTCTCCCCGTGTCTGCGTGGGTTTCCTCCAGGTGCTCCGGTTTCCTCCCACAGTCCAAAAATGTGCGGGTTGGGTTGATTTGGCTATGATAAATTGACCCTTAGTGTTAGGGGGGTATTAAATATGTGGGGTTATGGGGATAGGATGTGATATGTTAGGGGGAATTAAATACGTGGGGTTACGGGGGTAGGGTGGGATATGTGTACTGTGGGGATTAAAGCAGGGACAGGGTACTGGATTTGGATGATAAGCCATGGTCGTATTGAATGGTGGAGCCGGGCCGAATGGCCTACTCCTGCTCTTAGATTCTATGTTTCTATGTAAACCGACGGTTTCGGATCGGAAATTCTGGGCCCCCATTTATTTCCTGACAACATTATTTGTCCATTAGTGTTCATTCACAGATTGTAATATTGTCCTGAATATGACCCCTTAGAACCTGCTTAATTTGCAGACTCTTAATTTTAACATGTTTAATTTTCCTTAATGTTGAGAAATGCTCAGTATTTATTATTTATTGATTCAGTCACGGAATGTGGGCATCACTGGCAAGGCAAGCCAATCCGTAATTGTCATTGAGAAGGTGGTGGTGAGCCGCCTTCTTGAACCGCTGCAGTTTAGGATACTCCCAAAGTGTCTGACTTTGGTACAACTGTGTGGCTTTCTGGGCCATTTCAGAGGGCAGTTAAGAGTCAGTCACTTGTGGGCAGCCCAGGTAAGGATGGGAGATCTCCTTCCATAAATGACCTTAGTGAACCAGTTGGGTTTTTGCAACAATCTGGTAGTTTCATGGTCTGCATTACTGATACTAGCTTTTTAATTCCAAATGTATTTAATTAACTGAATTTAAATTCCCCAGCTGCCGTGGTGGGATTTGAGCTCACGTCTCATAGATTATTAGTCCAGGCCTCTGGATTCTAGTCCAGTAAAATAACCATTATGCTAATGTACTCGGTGTCTACAGACAATAATCGATAACACTCTTGACTTGAGCCTTGTAGCTGTTGGAAATTCTTTGGGGAGTCAGGAGGTGAGTTACTCACCGCAGAATACCCAACCTCTGACCTGCTGTTATAGTCATTTATGTGGCTGGTCCAATGAAATTCTGATTAATGGCGATACCTAGGATTTTGATGCTGGAGGATTCGGTGATGGAAATGCAATAGACTGTCAAATGGAAGAAGTTGGACGATCTCTTGTTGGAGGTAGTCATCATCTGTTGTTTGTGTGGAGTGAATTTACAATAATGACACGAGGGGTGAGGGATTTCAATTATGTGGCGAGACTGGAGAAGCTGGGATTAATCGCCTTAGAGAAGAGAAGGTTAGGCGGAGATTGAATAGAAGTATTCAAAATGTTGAGGGTTTTCATACAGCAAGTAAGGAGAAACTTTTTCCACTGGCTGAAGTGTCATTACCAAAAGGACGAACTTTGATCATGCAGTGAGATGATCTGGAAGTAACTCTCTGAAAGGCTGGTGGAAGCAGATTCAATTTGCTCAGTTGGTAGCAAACTCGCCTCTTAGTCAGAAGGTTGTGGGTTCAATGCCTGCTCCAGCGACGTCAGTACAAAAATCTAGGCTGGCAATCCAGTGCAGTAATTAGGGAGCGCTGCACTGTCGGAGGGGAAGTACTGAGGGATCGCTGCAATGTCGGAGGGACATTACTGAGGGAGCGCATTACTGTCGAAGGGGCAGTACTGAGGGAGCACTGCAATGTCGGAGGGACAGTACTGAGGGATCTCTGCACTGTCTCAGGAACAGTACTGAGGGATCGCTGCACTGTCTGAGGGGCAGTACTGAGGGAGCGGTGCACTGTCGGAGGAAGCAGTACTGCGGGAGCGCTACACTGTCGTAGGGGCAGTACTGAGGAAGCACTGCACTGTTGGAGGGTCAGTACAGAGGGAGCGCTGCACTGTCAGAGGGTCAGTTTTGAGGGAGAGCTGCACTGTCTGAGGGTCAGTACTGAAGGAGCGCTGTACTGTCGGATGGACAGTACTGTGGGACGACTCCACTGTCGGCGGGTCAGTACTGAGGGTGTGCTGCACTGTCTGAGGCGCTGTGATGTGACGAAACGCTGCACTGCCAGATAGGCAGTACTGAGGGAGAGCTTCTTTATTGGAGGGTCTGTACTGAGGGTGCGCTGCACTCTCGGAGGGGCAGTACTGAGGGAGCGCTGCACTGTCGGATGTTCAGTACTGAGGGAGCTCTGTATTCGCGGAGAGGCAATACTGAGGGAGCGCTGCACTGTTGGTTGCGCATTGCTGAGCGAGTATTGTCTTGTCGGAGGGGCCGTTTTTCGGATGCGACGTTAAACCGAGGCCCTGTTTGCTCTCTCTCATGTGAATGTTATATATCCCATGGCAATATTCGAAGACCAGCAGCGGAGTTATCTCCAGTGTTCTAGTCAATATTTACCTCAATCAACATCAGTAAAACTGTTGACCTGGTCGTAATTGCACTGCTGTTTGTGGAAACTTGCTGTGTACAAACTGGCTGCCGTGTTTCCTAGCGTATAACACTGACTTCACTTCAAAAGTACATCTTTTGTTGTAAAGTGCTTTGTGTCATCCCAAGGTGGTGAAAGGCACTCTATAAATGCAAGTCTTTCTTTCTTAATATCAACTTTCAAAATGTAATGAGATATATACTTGAATTGGAGAAATTGTCAAAACCATGGGGAAACGGCTTAATTGTTCACTACCATTCTCGAAAGGATATGAATGCTTTCAAATAATCTGAACTGAGTGTTGCTGGTTGGCTTGAATCTGTTTAATTTCATCCCACTAAGCACGGTGGTAGTGGCACATGATAGGATGGATCAGTGTAAAGGCGAGAATTATTCTCCACATATATTGTGCAGTGGTCAGTCCTGCCAATAGCGTCATGGACAGATGCATATGCGATAGGTAGTTTCGTGAGAACGAGGTCAAGCAGGCTATTCTCTCATGTTGGTTCTCTCACCACCTGCCGCAATCCCAGTCTGGCAGCTGTGTTCTTCAGGGCTCGGTTAATGTTGGTGCTTCCGGACCACCTTTGGTGATGGACATTGAAGTCGCCCCCTCCCCACCCAGAGAATATATGTTGTGCCCTTTCTGCTCGCTGTGCTCCCATCAACTGGTGTTCAGCATGAAGAAGTGCTGATTCATCAGCTGACTGATGGCGGTAGGTGGCAATCAAGAGGAAGTTGCTCGTGACTGACTGGAAGACATGAGACTTCATTATGTCCTAAGGCAATGTTGAGGACTCGCCGACTGTATACCCCTGTGCCCCCAACCCTGTTGAGTCTGTCCTGCCGGTGGAACAGGATATGCACTGGGAAGGTGAAGGAAGTGTTGGTAATGTTGACTGCTGGTATGGTTCTGTGACTATGATTGTGCGAAAATTCAATATTTCCAGATTTTTTCTTTGAGTCGGTTACAGGATATTTATCTCATTGTTTAATATTTTAAACATTTCCATTTGCTTCCTGGGTGTCAAACCTTTGCACGTTTTATTATTTTCTCCCACTCTGTAAAGCAACATTACAACTTTGGCTGCTTGAGGTAAATCATTAGAAAGACCGTGTTGTTCTTGTTCGAGATTCAGACAAACATAATGCCCTGGGAATCAACTTGCTGGACTGAGGCGGGAGCACTGTAATCTTGGCGGGTCTGGAAATGATATTCATGGACAGAGGCCGGGGCAGTGTAAACTTGGCAGCCCTGGGAATGAAATTGCTGGACTGAGGCGTGAGCAGTGTAATCCAGGAGACCCTGGGAATGAAATTCCTGGACTGACGTGGGAGCAGTAATATCTTGGTGGCCCACGGAATGAAATTCCTGGACTGAGGTGGGAGCAGTAATATCTAGGCGGCCCTGTGAATGAAATTCCAGGACGGAGGCGGGTGCATGCTAATCTAGACTGGAGCAATGTTATCTATGCGGTCCTGAGAATGAAATTCCTGGGTTGAGGCGGGAGCATTCTAAAGTGCACGGACCTGGGAATGAAATACCTGGTCTGAGGCAGAAACAGTGTAAACCAGGCGGCTCTGGGAATGAAATTTCTGCTATGAGACTGGAGCGGTGTAATGTTAGAGGCCCAAGGAATTAAATTCCTGGACTGAAGTGGGAGGAGCGTTATCTAGTCGAACAAGGGATGGCATTTCTGGAGTGAGGTTGGGAGCAGTGAAATCTAAGCGGCCCAAGGAATTAAATTGTTGTACTGAGGCTGCAGCAGTGTAATCTAAGCGACCCAGGGAATAACATTCCTGGACTGAGGCGGGAGCATTCTCAGCTAGATGGTATCTTAGGAAGAAATGTTGCGCAGTTTGGGCATATATTCATTGGAGTTTAGATGAATGAGAGGGGAACTTATTGAAAGATATAAGTTTCTTAAGGGGCTTAACAGGGTAGATGCAGAGAGAATCTTTCCCCTCGTGGGGGAATCTAGAACTAGGAGGCATCCTTTCAGAATAAGGGGGCCCCTTTTAAATCGGAAATGAGGAAGGATTTCTTGTCTCAGAGGATCGTGAATCTTCGGAATTCTCTTCCCCAGAGAGCTGTGGAGACTGGGTCATTGAATATATTTAAGGTGGAGATCGACAGATATTTGAACGATAAGGGAGAAAAGGGTTATGTGGAGCGGTCAGTGAAGTGGAGTTGAGGTGGATTTGGCTATGAAGTTACAGAATGGCAGAGCAGGCTCGAGGGGCCAACTGATCTACTCCTGTTGTAAGTCATATGTTCTAATGTTCTAAACTTTGCAATCTAGGCGCCCTGATAATGAAATTCCTGGATTGAGGCGGGAGCATTATCATCTAGACGGGGCTGGGAATGACATTCCTGGACTGACGCAGGAACAGTTGAAACTAGGCGGCCCTGGGAATTAAATTCCTGGACTAAGGCAGGAACAGTGTAATCCAGGCGGCCCTGGGAATGAAATTCCTGCACTGAGGGAGGGTGAAATGTTGTGCATATGCTCACTTTTAATTTAAGGTTGTGTACAATAATGTGAGCTAGATTGTGTTGTAGTGAAGTGTTGGGGTGACAATGGATCAATGAGTCTGTTTTTTGAATGAATGTATCTAATGCCAGTTATGTGAGGCCTAATGATGTCACTAGGGCATTTCCTCCTGCTCAAATAAGGAGCTCCCTTCACTGTGTGACCTCACACAGTCAGCGCGGTGCCTCCAGCAAAAAGACCACCAGCCTCTCACAGAAGGATGTCGTGGGTTCGAGGATCTCTATGGAATGTATTCTCGAACAGTTGCGATTAACAAGAATAATAACGGAAAAAGTTTTAAACACTCAGCAGGTCAGGCTGCGTTGTGGAGATAGAAACAGAAAATGCTGGAAACACTCAGCAGGTCAGGCAGCATCCGTGGAGAAAGGAAAAGAGTTAAAGTTTCAGGTCTGTGACTCTTCAGAATTGGAAAAAGTTAGAGATGGAACAAAGTTTAAGCAGATGCAGAGGCAGGGAAATGTGGTAGGAAAGGAAAGAACAAAAGGAATGGTTTGTGATAGGGTGGAAGGCAGGAGTGCTTAAATGTTGCAAATGGGGTTTGGGAGAAACATCAACAGTTGTCGCCTGAAAAAAAATAGGGGCCGAGGTTATGGTCCGAAATTGCGGAACTCAATGTTGAGTGCAGATGGCTGTAAAGTGCCTAATAGAAAGATGGGCTTTAAACAAAAATGGCGGGGGGCAGGGGATTCCTGGTGGAGAGAAATCTGCAATGGTAAATAGAAACGACAAGGAAGCAGTGAAGGAATGTGATTGGGGTAAGGATAACCAGATTGTGTCAGGAAGGGACAGAGCGTACAAACAACGGAGTGAACAAACAAATAGGGCCCGGGGAAGAAAAAAATGATTAAGACAAATAGTGCTATAGTACAAAAAAATGATGAGATGTCTAAAAATGTTATAAAGACAAATCTTAAGACACCGTACCTGAATGCACGAAGCAGTCATAATAAGGTAGACGGATTAACTGCACAAATGGATGTAAATGGATACGATTTAATTGTGATTACGGAGACTTGGCTGCAGGTTACCAAGACTTGGAGCTGAATATACAAGGATATTCGATATTTAGAAAGGGCAGGAGAAAAGAATAAGGAGGTGGGGCGGCATTGTTAGTAAAGGATGAAATCAGACTAATAGTGAGAAAGGATATTGGCTCAGAAAATCAAGATGTAGAATCAGTCTGGTGGAGCAAGAGGCAACAAGGGGCAGAAAACATTGGTGAGAGTTGACTATAGCCCTCCAAACAGTAGTGCTAATGTAGGGGATGGCATCAAACAGGAAATTAGAGATGCATGTAACCAGGGTACTACAGTAATCATGGTTGACTTTAATCTACATATAAACTGTCCAAACCAAATTAGCAATGATACTGTGGAGGATGAATTCCTGGAGTGTGTACGAAATGTTATTTTAGACCAGTACGTTGAGGAGTCAGTTGGAAACAGGCTAGAGTCTATTATAAAGGATGTGATAACAGGACACTTAGAAAATATCAATGGAATTATACAAAGTCAGCATGAATTTATGAAAGCGAAATCGTGTTTGACAAACCGACTGGAGATTTTTGATCCAGAATAGATGAGGGAGAACCACTGGATGTGGTGAATTTGGCTTTTCAGAAGGCATTTGATAATGTCCCACAGAAGAGGTTAGTGTACAAAATTAAAGAACATGGGGTTGGGGGTAATACACTGGCATGTATTGAAAATTGGTTAATAGACAGGAAACAGAGAGTAGGAAAAAATGAGTCTTTTTCGGGGTGGCAGGCGGTGACAAGTAGGGTAACGCAGGGATCAGTGCTTGGGCCCCAACTTTTCACAATATATATCAATGATTTGGATGAGGGAACCATTTGTAATATTTCCAAGTTTGATGATGACTCGAAACTAGGTGGGATTGTAAGTTGTGAGGAGGATGCAATGATACTTCAAGGCGATTTAGACAAGTTGAGTGAGTGGGCAAATACATGGCAGATGCAGTATAACGTGGATAAATGTGAAGTTATCCACCTCGGTTGGAAAAACAGAAAGGTAGAGTATTATTTTAAATTGTACTAGATTGGGAAATGCTGAGGTACAAAGGCACGTGGGTGTCCTTGTACACCAGTCACTGAAAGCAAACATGCAGTTGCAGCAAGCAGTTAGGAAGGCAAATGGTATGTTGGCCTTCATTGCAAGAGGTTTTGAGTACAGGAGCAAGGATAACTTACTATAGTTATACAGGGTCTTAGTGAGACCACACCTGGAGTACTGTGTGCAGTTTTAGTCTCCTTACCTAAGAAAGGTTATACTAGCCATAGAGGCAGTGCAGCGAAGGTTCACC